>CAJVNO010000095.1:0-412759 GCA_911174995.1 Penicillium olsonii | reverse complement strand
GAGCGAGGTCGCTGCGGGTTGGTGATGGTTTTGTTTTGTTTGTTTTGTGGGGGGGGGGGGGGGGCCGGCGGGGGGGGGGGCGGGGGGGGGGGGGGGGGGGGGGGGGGGGGGGGGTGGTTTCCTTTCAGCCCAAGCCGTACCTGAAACTGGCCTCTGCACGATCCGAGGACAACGTCAACTAGCTTTCTTTTTAGCCTCGAGTCCATCCCGAGGTCCACACGGCAATCTTCATTATCGGTGATTCTAGACTCGAAGGTGGACTTTGGGGAACGTCATGAGCAAACGGAACGTTGCATAGGTCTACAGTATGCTGTACATATCGCGTCTCAAGGTGTTCCTTTCGGCCCCCATTTTATCCTGTAGATTGGTCACTTATGATTTGCTCTGAATGATCTCTATTTTTTTTTCCCTTTTACTTTGAGTAGAAAATTGGGTCTCAGGGCCAGCGTCTCCCAGGACGCTAAACCATTAGGCATTTGACGTATCACGACCCCTCCACCGGCTCCGAGAAGTCCTTAATTGGGTCTTTGATATCGCCGTTGGGATTAGAGATGCTGACCCCCACTAGCCATCGAGTCTCCCCACCTCTCTTTGTCTGCACATCATTGACACATTTAATTTTAAAGCTCGGATGTTTACCGGACTGCACCTGCACTCATCCTGGTCAATATTACACCACTTTCCCGCTAGTTACAAGATCCTACTCCTGATACGCGTTATTTTCTATTCCTCGTTGGGCGTTTCTGACTCGCTTTTTTTTTTCTTTCTTTTTTTTCCCTTTTTGATTTTTGATTTCCGACATGATTAGCTTGGGAGTCCGTCCTTTTGGGGATTTCTGGTGTTTTCTGCATTCGGTTTATTTGCTTTTCTTTCTTTTCTCTGGCTTCCTCTCTTTCTCTTTGTATTATCTTCTCTTTTTTGGATTTTCGTATTCTTTTTTCTTTTTCCTCTTTTTTTTAAAAAATCGCCATTTATTTTTCTCTTTTATTTTCCCATTTTTGACATCCAGAGGTTTGCCTCCGAGAATTTCGAAATGGGGGTCTGATGGGTGCAGCTAAATAACGACCCTGGACCCTCCACTTGCCTTCACGGCCCATCTCGAGAGTCGCGGTTTAGCCTCACGAGATAGCGTGGATCTCTTAATTATTTGCAACAACCCCAGTTCTTTCCTTGTCAGACGTCAACTCGATTCTATCCTGGGCCGTGAGAGAGGTCGTTCATGACCGGCATGGTACAGCCTGACCTTCCAAAATACAAGGAAGATATTGACGATGTGAGTATATGCTTCCTTTCGTGTCTGCTCCGTGAATGCCTGCGCAATAGAGTCTGTGAGATGTTTCCAACTTGAATATTATTCCTATCTTTCTTGATTCCTTTCATATGCGGCTCAATGCGAGAGCTCTGCTGGTCCACGTCTGGGGAATCGACTTCGACCCTCTGCGATTGATTTCCGGCCCACGCAGCATGAAGCCTTGAAACAGCCTGGCCGCACAGCCCACATCACCACCAATGCAAATTGATCCTCGGGGGAATCCCGAATTAATTCATCCTCTGCCTGGAAATCGATCTATGGAACTTTTTCTCGACTCTATGCACCTCCTGGTGGCTTGCGGCGAACGACTCCAGGCAAATGATCAAATCAGCGAAGACGAGAGAGCAACAATGGGCCAACGGATGGCAAAGCGAAAACCCATGATACGGCTTGCGAGATTCGGCGGAGCTGGGTACTTCTCGGAAGAAAAGCACAGCAATGTCAACCATCAGCGCTACACAGATCCATGCTTCTTTTGCACCCTGTGTGGACCGTCTTCGCTCGAACCGGACCATTTTCTGCGTATCTCAGGCCATCCCTGCTCGAGTCGTCAATCGCTAGTCCAATCCAACCTGCCACCAGCCTGCGCGGATTTCAATGCTCACGCTTGACCGGTGTCATACGCTGATGTCACTCCGGACACTTCTGGCTGTGTTCGCAAGTCTCATTTCCCATCTGTTCGCCCACGTTCTCTTGTAACACCGTTTGGCTTCGAGTTTCGTATTCTGGTGACTTTTGATGTTGGCTATGGGGGGTCTCAATCACTGACATGTGCTTCCGCTGCAGATTCGACACGCCAACTCTGGACGTCCGGGCTCTCAGAGCTCTCAGAATCTACAGCGAACAAGTCTACAGGAACAGGGCTCTGCCTCGCCTGTTCAGCCTGCATCCTCATATCCCCCCGCCACATACCCGCCATCGCACCCATTAACAAACGGAGTTTTACATCGTAATCTCTACGGGCCATCCCAGGAGGCTCCGTTCTACACCACCCACCCGTCATATACAACCCCAGCTTCGGCACATTACGCCTCCAGCGGTAAGCTATCTTTTGTGTTCAGTCAGATCTCCTGGGAGTGTGTTGCATCAATGCGCCAAGGTGTATGATGTTTCTCGCTTTCATGGGTTTGCATTCTACTCCGCTGATACCGGCATGGACTGATCCTCGTGAAAAGGGCCGCCTGACCTCATGGCATCCACCGCCCAAATGCAGAGACCCTATCCCCCCATGTACCACACCCCTCAGTCAAGCTCACCGGCATCGGTAGCTTCTCAACCTCAGGACCAACATGGGCGCCCTCTCTACGGACATTCACCCCAGGTGCCACCCCAGATGTTCAACTACCACCCTTACTCGCCTATGAATCCGGTGCAGCCATCACCATATGCCACTCATCACTCTCCCCAGCAACATCCTCTCACGACTCAGCCATTGATGATGCCCCCTCACAAAGCCCCGGTTCAGATGTCACAACATCAATCCCCTCATATCCCCACCACCGCCATGTCCGCCAGCCCGATCATGAAACTCGACACCTCCCAACATCCCCAACCACAGCAACAAATGTTGAACCCTCCGTCAGCAACTAGCAATCACGGAATGACCGCCAACAATCCCCTGGCTAGCCCAACGCAAGGTTCCAGTTCCAACGCCGCCCCAGGGCCCATCCCCGCCACGACACCCCTAGTGGTCCGACAGGATGCCAGCGGCGTGCAGTGGATAGCATTTGAGTACTCTCGAGACCGCGTGAAGATGGAGTACACGATCCGCTGCGATGTGGAATCTGTGGTGGTGGACACACTCTCGCAAGACTTCAAGACCGAGAACTGCGTGTACCCGCGCGCCTGTTGCAGTAAGGACCAATACCGCGGGAACCGACTGGTCTATGAGACAGAATGCAACGCCGTCGGCTGGGCACTGGCAGACCTGAATCCTGCCCTGAGGGGGAAGCGGGGTCTGATTCAGCGCGCGGTCGATAGTTGGCGCAACAGTAACCAGGACCCGAGACTTCGCAGCAGACGTGTTCGTCGCCAGGCGAAGATGACTCGCAGACAGTCGGTTCCCGCTCAGTCGCATATTCCACCTGGTGTGTCGCTGCCGGAGCCTGGTCCTGGCCCCGGTCCCACCCTGGGTGCTATGCCCATGCCGGGATCAGCTCCCCGTCCTAATTTGGGACTCATGTCGATGGGTCCGCCGCAGATGCATCACCACCATCAGCCTGATGGGATTCCTAATGAGGAAGTTAGCGGTATGTTTCACCACATGTGATCTGATCTGAGTCCTCCGTGCTGTTTTGCCACGCAGCAGGTCTCCCTCTTCCCTTCGTGTATTCCCTTTGGTATTTTACTTTTGTTGCCCTGGTTTGTTTTGTATGTGTATTTTTGGAAGCCGTTTATGTCTCGCCTTCGAGTGTACGAGTGTATGAGGATGTGTGCAATGGCTATATGAGATCGTGTACTCTCACTTTCCTGTATCCCTGTGTGGTCCGCACCCCGTTTGTTTTACTTGCTTATTCCATACCCTGTTCGTTTTTACCTGTTTACTACCTTGATTGCTTTTTGACTCTTTCCTTGGAACTGGAACTACCTCTTCTCTCCCATGGCATCCTGCGTAGGCTAATTTCCTGTTTCTTTTTTGTTGTTGTCCATAGGCACCGAATACCCAGGCAGACCAGATCGTCTTCCACAACCTGACCTTCGACCCGCACACATCTTCCACGAGGTCCCGACCTCCCTGACTCCCAGCAATGGTCCCTCCATGCCACCCCTCCGCGATAACTCCCTCTCCACTCTAGCCCGACACCCCACCATCGCCACTGCCATGGACCACGACATCGACACCCAAGGCCCAACCAACGACGACCTGTTCAGCCAGCTTCCCGACGGCAAGCGGCGCAAATTCATCCTCGTCGACGATCCCCAACGCAGCTGCCGCGTGCGCGTCAAAGTCGTCCTCGACAAAGTCAACATGGATGAAATTCCCGACAAATACCGGGAGTCCACCGCCGTCTACCCACGCACCTACTTCCCTATCCAGATGCCCGACGAAAACCGCGTGGTCCCCAGCAAGCGATTCTTCCGCGACGACACCGAGCCCGGCGACGTCGACGCAGCGACAACGGGACGAACCACCGTCCCAGCGCCCTCTCTCGATGCAGACATAAACACTGCCATCGCGGTGCCCAAGCTCTCGCGCAAGAGACACCACAAGGAGCTCCTGCTCAACGACCTCGGGTACCGCATGAGCTGGAGTCAGAGCCGGGTGTTTTCAGGACGTATGCTCTTTTTGCAGCGGTCGTGTAAGTGTCTCAAACCTTAATCCGATGTTATGGCTTGCCGGAGGCACGTGCGGGAATGCGAGTGGGCTGACCGTTTACGGATAGTGGATGCCTACCGTAATAAAATGCGCAGCAGTATGCTTGCTGCGGGTCAAGATGCGGCGAATATCCCTGAGCATTTTGATACTCGGCGCGGGAAGAGACGGTTTTTGGAGCGTGGGCGTCGCGGGTCTGAGACGGTCGCACAGCGCAGTGCGGAAGAGGTGGAGTGTTAGATTTGTGATTTGTGGTGTTTTTTCTTGCTTTTGTTTATGATGTGATTGATATATGAGTTATGATTTAGTGGATCTCGATCTACATGCCTTGTGGGAATATGCCACAAGGGATTGGGAATGAGACGGGACACGAGTACAGAGATGATACCATGAGATATGCGTGAATTGAGTACTACAGAGACAGGGAAGTCAATTGTAGAATACAAAATATAGGGGGTATCTCAAACGTAGCATGTAGGACATAGAAGATAGAATCTCAAACGTAGAGTGTCGAGTATAAATACTTGTAGAACCGAACCGTGGAAGGACATGAGACTTGAGATAAAAATAGGCCGAGGGTCCAAGGGTCTCACGACTTTGAACCACGGAGCCGTCAGGGCCTAGCAGCCCCGCATGCGGCCCACGCTCTTTCTTCCCCGTCTACAGTATGTACTCTCTACCTACTCGACTACTCGACTCCAGGGCGCTGTTTGCACTTTCTGATCAATTACAAAATATAAGAATTCAAGTGCAGGTAATAATTGAAAGTATATTCCAACTAGTTTTTGTGCCGTCTAGACACATCCAAAATCGCCAGAATAAGCGTTGCCCGGCCACGCCGTGTTGATACTCCGCTTGCGTTAGCCGCATCTGCCACTCTGCTCAAATGATTTTTGTCCTCTGATTCAATCGGTTTCAGCCGAAAGACGCCTGCGACGGAAAGAAATTCGGCTTGTCTCACCTGCCTTTCATTGTTTTCAGAACCGTGGTTCCAGTGTTTGGCAATTCTACCTCAAATTCGATTCCTTTCCTTTCAACTGAACTCTGCAAAACCATCGTCAAGTGGTCCAACTGGACCTTCCACAAATAACCATGGCAGACCCAACCAACATTCCTGCGCCTTCCCGTCGCTATTCGCTGACCCGCGAGAACCACACCGTGACACCAGGCGTCGACAACCTCGGCCCAGGCTCACCAGGCGGCGGAATCAGCGGCATCGCCCTAGGCATAGCAAACACACACGATCGCCAGAGTGGCATCGATGCATCCCGCGGCATCGACTACAACGGTCCCGCAGAGCGCGACTACAACACCGTCGGCTCCGACACACCCTACATACCCTCACCGGGCTTCGTCAGCGCCGAGTCCCTGCGCGGCCATTCCTATGGCTCCAGCTCCAACATGGGACTCGGCGCTGCCGCCGCTTCCCCGGGCTTCCATACCCCCGGCCAGTCCTCGCTGCATCTCGACTCGGGCCAGAATCAGTACCCGGCGCCGTACGCTGGTGTCAGTGATGGCCCGTATCAGCGCCATTCCACCGCTTACAGTAATGGGGACATGATCAATCCGGACGAGATCGCCGACGATGGCGATGAGGACTTCCCACGTTCGCGCGGTGTCGCTGCCGCCGGTGGGGGTGCTGCTGCCGGGGCTGCGGGGGGTCTTTTCACGGGCTTTTTTGGGAAAGAGAAAAATGCCGATGTGGCGTACAACTCGGTGCCGGGCGGTGGATTGGAGGCTGGTAATGGAGGGGCTGGGGCAGGGACCGGTGTGGCAGAAAAGGCCGGGAAAGGAATGGATAGCCGCAAGAAGATGGGCTGGATCGTCGGCCTCGTTCTGGGGTTCATCATTCTTGGTGCGATCGTCGGTGGTGCTGTCGGTGGCACGATTGGAAACCAACACAATAAGGATAAATCCTCTTCCAGTGCAGGTTCCGACGAGACGGCAGATGGCGATACGAAGAGCAATGGAGACCTCGATAAGGACTCCTCGGAGATCAAGGCTCTCTTGAACAACAAGGATCTCCACAAGGTCTTCCCTGGTATGGACTATACGCCCTGGGGTGTCCAGTACCCCGATTGTCTCAAGTGGCCTCCCTCGCAGAACAATGTCACTCGTGATATGGCGGTTCTCTCGCAATTGACCAATACCGTGCGTTTGTACGGCACTGACTGTAATCAAACGGAGATGGTCCTCCATGCGATTGATCGCCTTGAGCTGAAGGATATGAAGCTCTGGTTGGGTGTGTGGATTGATTCAAACACCACTTCCACTAATCGCCAATTGGATAAGCTCTACAAGGTTCTTGATGAGACGAAAGATACTTCCATCTTCAAGGGAATCATCGTTGGCAACGAAGCCCTGTACCGCGCCGGTGACACCAAAGCAAGCGCTATGAAGTCGCTTATTTCATACATCAAAGACGTGAAGAGCGAAGTGAAAAAACGGAGCATCGACGTCCTCATTGCCACATCCGACCTAGGTGACAACTGGACTTCCGAGCTGGTCGATGAGGTCGACGTTGTCATGTCGAACGTGCATCCCTTCTTCGCGGGTGTCAATGTCGATGTTGCTGCAGCCTGGACATGGGACTTCTGGCAGAATCACGACGTGACACTCACCAAGGGCACAGACAAGAAGCAAATCATTTCCGAAGTCGGCTGGCCGAGCGGTGGTGGCAAGGACTGTGGTGATAGCAAAGTCTGTGACTCTGATACGCCTGGATCTGTTGCCAGCGTCGAGAACATGAACACATTCATGGATGACTGGGTCTGCCAGGCATTGAAGAATGGAACAGATTACTTCTGGTATGTTATACTACATGATACTATTTTCTCATCAAATCACTAACACATCTTAGGTTCGAGGCCTTCGATGAACCATGGAAGATCCAGTTCAACGAGAAAGACAAAGAATGGGAAGATAAATGGGGTCTGATGGACCCTGGCCGCAACATCAAAAAGGGTCTCAAGATCCCAGACTGTGGGGGCGAGACTGCCTCCTAGTCCTGTGGCCACTGGTCCACTCGGCTATGGGTGGTTTATGGGACATGATCATGAAAGCTATCATTTGTGCATAAGTATCTTTTAATTCTTTTTCGGCGTTTTCATCTTGTTCATAACGGCGGAACCCTTCTCTTTTCCCCAAGGGTTTCTCGGTCTGGCGTCCTGTCTCTTCAATATTAGCACCTGTCTTACCTTTTTTTGTCATCATGAGCCAAGTCGCTATTCACTGATCTTCTTCCCATTTGGGGGGGATTTTGCTTGCATGGATATTCATTATTTGCGCTTGGTTACGCCTTGCGCTCCGGGCTGTACATATCAAATGGCTCAATCCGCTCTTGTTTCGGTCAATCTCAAACTATCACTCTGAGTCCTTAATATCAAAGTTTTATTCTCGCTATGTAAGTGCAAAGTTCTACACCCTTCAAGAGTCCACTATTTGTGTAGAGTCTCCTAAGGTCAAAACATAGCCTGTGTCAACCTTGAAGGTGCCCATGTGTCCCCACGCCGATCAACAAATGCTGTATATAAGAAACAAACAATCCCACGCGCTATATGCATACTATATAAACTTTCCAAAACGCATTCCGGCATTACTCGTCAACATCCTTCTCGCCGATCCAATATAGCCTCATGTTCCAAAACGCATGCTCGAGGGCCTCAAAAGGCGGCACGCAATATGACTCGGTGTCTTGTACGTAACTCTGCAACACACTGTCGGCGTCTGCATGCTCTAGCGGTCCACCAAAAAGTAGCCATGGCTTCGAGGGAAGTAGGAGCTCGAGGTGCTGACGTTCCGCGCCGGGGCAGAAGAGCATCGAGTTCTCTGTGATATGCGAGAACCCTTCTGGGTGGTTGACGACCGTGATGTTCATACCTTTCAGAAGGGATTCATCCAAAGTATTGAAGACAGGGTCTTGCGCGTATACTTTGATCGGCGCAGTCGAATGAGCTGTTCAAGAGTCAGTTTCCAAACACATATGCATGCCGGGATTTAAGGCAAGCTTCACAGCCAAGGCTGCATGAAACAGACCCCATATTTGGGAGGATGTGTGTCCAAAAGCGCAATACAACATGAAACTAACGCAGGGAATACGAACATTCGACTTGGTCTTTAATGCTAACCAACGCAGCAAGCTGATACAGCGAAACAGCCCGACGGTCGACCCACCCATCACGCAGGAACCCGCTAGGGCTTCCAAGTCCAATACAGACGATGGCATCCACGGGGGCAGTCTGCGATCTTTGCTTGAGTCTCTCCGACATGACCTCGGTCACTTTGTTCCAGCTCTCCGATCCCTCCCATCTTGCGTGATGGGTCTGAAATTGTGTCTGGAGATCGGACAGTGTGAGCCGACCGGGAGCTTCGGCAGGGGCAAGGACAGGCTCGAGCTCGCTTTTCTGGCGGCGCATTACGCGCCGCACGTTGCCGCCGTTCGTGACATGGGTCCAGCCGTCGGTGTCGGTCACAGAGGTGCGTTTGGTGGTTTTTGGTCGCTTGGTACGCGAGCTGTGGGGCATATTATAGATGTTATACCTAGAATTATAAGGCAATTCCGTTGAATATATGTAATGGGTGACATGAAGCCTTTTTTTTTCATGATGCGGGGAGCCAAAGGCTTGGCATCCGAGCGACGGAGTTTTGTAACTACACTTTACTCGGACTCGATGCAAGACAAAGGTACCAGACTGGCATTAGAGGAATACCACATATTTACCTAGGGCATTCACTTTACTGTAGTCCCACTGCGGGCATCTACAAGAACCTTGGAATCGACTTCGTGTAAGCGCCCTGGGTTCCCCTAACGTTAGCGTCTTCCCCCCGGCGCTTCCACATCGACTCGCTCAGCAAATCATCGTGCGCCGTCAGCCTTCAAGTGATGGCACTTGCAGCTGCTTGTGATGATCCCGGGCCACCCCTGCTATCCATCACTACCTAGAGCCAGTCACGCATGGCTGGCCCTGCAGTCTCGGTCACATCAGCGTTCCGGGCTTTTGACTCGTCCGTCTCTAGTGATGGCCAGTACCCCTCAAAAAGACCGATCAGCCCTCAAAAATAGAGGCTTGGTCTTGGTCTCGGAGCTTCTTTGATTCTGGTCCCTATTTCTTACATGCTTCGTGTGTCCGACCGGAGAAGTCAAGTCTGAGCCGCGCTCGACAGGATCAAGCCTCCAAGTGCTAATACTGCCTCACTGCGCTCTTCTGAATTGTGTTTCGTCCCACATCACATCATGGGCTTCTCACTATCTATACCGCGATGGGCCTCCGTCCTTCTCATGCTGTGCTTGGGTCTTGCACAGGCTCACACTGTCATCACATACCCCGGCTACCGAGGAAACAACCTCCACACCAACGGCACAGTCGCGCAAGCCAACGGTCTCGGTGTCGCATATGATGTGAAGAACGGCTCATATATCTTCCCATATGGAATGGAGTGGATCTATCCCTGTAAGCAAGATATCTTCAATCGTGTCCTGGCATCACAATCTGACCGTTCCCAGGTGGTGGAATGCCCAGGTCGACCAACCGAACCAAATGGCCCGTCAGCGGTGGTGCTCTCGCCTTCCAGCCGGGCTGGTTCCCAGGTCATGCCACTGCCTTGATCTACGTCAACCTGGGATTCGGCGAGATTCCGGAAAACATGAGCCACCCTGTCGTCTCCCCCTTCCAGATCGTCGGTCCTACCAACAACCCTTACCCGGGTACTGTCTGTCTGCCGCAGGTGCCCCTGCCGGCCAACATTAGTGTCAGCCCTGGTGATTACGCTACTATCCAAGTAGTCGAGACGGCCAAACATGGCGCTGCCTTGTACAACGTATGTTCCACCTCCGCCGTAGGAAAACTTCCAATCATGCTAATACTTTTTAGTGCGTGGACATTGAATTCGCAGAAGACGGCGATGCGTCCATCGAGACTGTGACTCGTGATAACTGCTTCAACTCGTCTGACATATCCTTCGAATACATGTACACGACATCGGCCATTGGGTCTGGTGCAGCCATGCTACATCCAACGCTATCAGCTGCTGCCTTCTTCCCGCTCTTGGTGGCGGGTACATTGGGCTTGTACATGTAGATATGTCTGATTCTCTTGCTTGCATTTACATGCGCCTATTTTGTTTTTCTCTTGCGCCATACCCCTGGTTTTGTTAATTTATAACACCTCAAAATCACCGCCACGATACTGCATGTGCTCCCAAGTGGAGAAGTTGTCCAATTGATCTTATGATCTCCGGCGTTGCCTGGCGTCCGGAATTTATATCTACTGTTCCAAAACTCAAGACCTGTCAATCATTTGGCAGTATGCTCAAGGATGCTGTTGTTCAATTATCATGACCTCGTAGGATGTTTGGTCCTAACCTTGGAACTAAATTACAATTTCCTCGCGCAGACCTCCGATTAAATCCAGAATAGCCCGCGAGACCTCATTTGGGCTTTCCTGTGGTGTCCAGTGTCCAACTCCGTCCACCAAACGTAGAATTCGAAGGTCAGCACACGACACCCCGTTCTTCATCTTCTCAATCGCACCAGGCTCCTGGTAGTTCCCCCAGTCCAACTTCCCAGAAACAAAGGCACAAGGTGGCTCAAGCTTTTTTCCTGCAAAAACTTCAAAGTCTCGTGTATATTTTCCACCAGCAGCCGTACGAACACGATACCAGTTCAATCCGCCCTGGAACCCAGTCCGTCCATACTCCCCAGCGTAAACGGCGAGCTCATCATCCGGTAACCACGACTTCGATGCCTCCCCCGACGACTCCGTCGCCATATCAATCGCCACCGTCGCCGGCATCGTCTCTCCAATCGGCATGATATAATACCCGGGTAACTTCACCAGGTCCTCCGCCGCCCATTCCCCCAACGCATGAGGCCGATTCCCAGCCCACGACCCACTCTTCAAATGGAAGTATCCACGCAGAAACCGCCGCATCTCCTCCGGCGTCAGATTCGACATCTCCGGCCCCGCTGCCGCCGTAGAATAATACCATTTATAGTGCTTACGGCCCAACGCCTCCAGCGCCGCATGGACATCCCCCGCAGAGCCCTCTGTGCCTCCGCCCACCGCACCGCCCACACCAAGCGGTATTTCCGGGCTCCCATTGAACGGATGGCTCATGAGGGCGACAGAGCGAAAGAAATCCGGCCTCATGAGCGCACACATAGCTGCCGAAACGGCACCGCAATCATGGCCCGCGACACAGGCAACGCTCTGGTATCCGAGGGCGTGGACGAGGAGCACAATGTCGCGCACTAGTGACGAGAGTGAGAATGTCGCTAGATCCACTTGTTCGTAGCTCCGGTTGTCCCAGCCTGTGGTGCGGCCGAAGCCTCGCTGGTCTGGGGCTACGACGTGGTAGCCGGCTTGGGCGAGTTGGGGAAGTACCCGGCGCCAGGAATAGGCGATTTCGGGGAATCCGTGGAGGAGGATTATGAGGGGTTTGGTGGTTTTGCTGTCTTGGCCGGATTCCAGGATGTGGAAGGTTAGGTCGCGGGTTGGGATGTAGCGGCTTGTTACGCCTTGGGGGAGGAGGAGGGGTGGAAGATTCATGGTGAATGTTGCTGTTTGTTCTTTGATTGATGAGAGGAGAAGATTGGGGTAGCTTGTTCTCTGTAGGACCGATGTTAAATAGGCGCATGTGCTTATAGATCTGCAACGTGGGGGAGAACGATCAGCCTGAACTGTGGTTCCAGGGTTTCAATGGCCAGGAACTAAGTGTTTATGTTCTGGCAATGGTCAAATGGGGGTAGATATCTACTATATCATCCAGTATATACTACTTGGTAGGTATTTCACACACTATAATGGCATATCTCCCAAGGTTACTACTAGGTACACAGTACTCTATACATACATACCTAGTATCGCTGCAGTACAGGTCCAGACAAGAATACAGAGCTCCAATGGATTACAGTACATAAAATATAGATCGAAGATACAGGTCCCAGGCCAAGCTTTGCAAATGTTGCAGAGCACCTGGGCAGAGTGGCTAAGTATACGAGACCCGCAATACGAGCGACCAAAAAAAAGTCATGACGCAAGTGCCATCTACTGAGCTTTCGCCCTTTTACCAACTGGGGGCGTTTTTCATTTTTTTACTCGGTGCCTTACCTCTCCCTGTACTAGGTATTTCCTGGATTCTGACTGGTCCTGTCGATCCTTTCTTCCCCCCTCCAGCTTCCCTTCCCAGCTTCCCGGTTCCCGGTTTCCACCTCCTATATCATCGTCAGATCGTGTAGCTCCACCCCATCTCATCTACTTCATTTTTCGGATCCCCGGCGCTGCATGAAGCAGTGTTCGGCTGGCTTTCCAACTTTTTGACCACGCGAACGCGCCGCCTGCTCCGCAAGCCTGGGAACAATGGCCTTCGGCCGTCGCAAAAGAAGCGCTTCTGCTCATCATCAGGTATGTGAAACGCGGCGAACCCGATTGGTTTCCTTCACTGCTCGATCAGATCAGTCGCAAACTGTGCGATGCAATCTGCCGGGTAGCTGCACTGCATAAAACTGACAGCTCCCTCCATTATCAAGCCGCTCTCTTCACCCGCTGCGCAATCCGCCCAGTCCGCCGCAAGCCATGCCTTCCTAAAATCACAAACCTCCAATGCGAGTCTATCGTCCGCCGCTGCCGCGGCAGCCCTCCGCAATCTCACACCTACGCCGACCCAAATCGAAAATGTGCAGACAAAGCGGATGGTCGAACGCCGCGCCTCGACCCAGTCCCAAGCCCCGAACGGTCGGCGCTCGGCCAGCGCAAGTGCTACGCTACGTCGCTCGGCCAGCAACAGCTCAATGACGGCCCGCACATTTCGCGACCAGTCCCCCGGTCGCCCAGCGACAAGCTCTGGTCCGGCATCCCCGCCCAGGGACGTACCCCCATTGCCTTCGCTCCCAACCCAGTATGCGCCGAGGAAGCAGCAGACTCGCCGGACGTTGAGCATGGAGCCAACTATGCGATCACCTCCGGCGTCGCCACCGCGGTCGGGAGCCCGGGAGCAAGGCAGAGGATCCCCGATCCACATGGCTACGCACCAGCGAGTGACCAGTCTCGGCATGCTGCCCGAACTGGAACGATCGGGGAGTCGCAATTCGGTGAACTTCTCATACCCTACGGGCTCAAGGCCAACCTCGCCTATTGCAACCGAGAATACCCCCTTGAGTCTCCATGGGACGATTGAAGAATCCATTCCTGAGGAACCTGTCCAGAAGCCTCTGCAAGAAAAATCTCCGAACAAATCAAAAGGACGTGCACCGGACAGTGTTGAAGGAAGCCCTGTTGCAAGCAAGCCCGGCCGTCTGGCTGGTAGTGCAGCGGCCGCAGCTCTTGCAGTGAGTGCGCAAAAGGAAAGCGCGAAGGCAATTGCCGCTTCTGATCAACCCCGGAACGTACCTGCACCAGTCGATAGTTCGCCTCAAACTGCTCGTACCGCAAAGCCCGTGGTGGCTATCCCGGAGCGCGAGCACCCTTCCTCTCGGGCGCTTCCCGAACGATGGCCCTCGACTGTAAAAGAACAAGAGGAGCCCGAGGACTCCGGTCGTGATGTCGAGGACATTCCAACGCGACAAGGCAGGAACCGGATGCCGACCGCGTCTCCAACAGCCGATCATGCACAGGCAGCGGCAGTGCCACCTTCTCCATCATCGGGGCTTTCGCCTGATCAACAGGCGCATGTTCGTGAATCAAGCAGCCCTGGTAGGTCCGCTCGATTTGCCAAGTTGCTTGAAGTGACTGGGACCGGAGATCAGGTTCACCAGCCTCCCCCGAGATCTGTTTCTCCTGTCAAATCAGCCCTCAAACACTCAAGAGGCAGTTCTTTGTCTCCTGATAGAAGGCTTTCAGTGGCGGGTCGGGCTCACCCGTCGGGTGAGCTATCAGACGGCACTTCAGTGGCTTCAGACGACGGGCTACGAACCGGTGCTAAGAAGAAGTCTGCCAAAGTCAGTTTCGACGACGAGGCCGAGGTTGTGGGCGTCGCAGCCAGTCCTCCCACCTCCCCTGAAGAATATACTCCCGAGTCACCCCCTAGTAACAAAACCAAGTCTCGCATGAGCTGGCTTGGTGTTGGCAAGAAAAAGTCCCCGACGGATCTTGCTAGCGACGACGATTGGGATGTTGTCATGAAACCGCGCCAGGAGCTCCCCTCGTTTGGAAGCATCAGGGGAAATCGAGGTGGTGGTCTGAAACGCTCGCCTATTCCAGACTTTAGTGACAATGAGTCTAGCTCTTCGTCCGAGTCTGAGGTAGCACCCAAGCAAGAGACTTCCTTCTCAAATGATCACGCTATTGGAGGAATTCTTCCCCAATCTCAACAGCATGGGTACTTCCCGCCCAACGATGGCAAGAACCTGGAGCAGTTGTCTGTTTTCGGCTCTGCGCAACCCGCTGTTCCGTCTAGTGACTCGGCCAAAGAAACTCAAGTCACCGGTGAGACCAATGTCCATCAGCCTCATACCGGTATGGAATCGGATCTTACCGTGCCTGCGATTGCAGTCGAACCTGCGACGCCACCAGCAGAAGAACCCAAGCAGAGCCTTGAATCTAAGAGATCCAGTATGGATCAATATAGTATCCCAGGCGGGTTCCCAGCCTCTGGCTCTGAGCGCAGCCTGAAATCAGCACAGAAACAGCCCCAATCTAAAGTGGTGGCAAGTGCCATTCCCAAATTGGACGGTGGTGATACCGATGATGATTATAGCGATAGCATCTACAGTGATGCTGCTGAAGATATCGACATCGACGGCGATGGCTATGGATCGATCAATGCCATCGTTGACAGTCGATCGGCTCCAAGGTCGGCACCGGCACAACCCCTAGAGTCTGTACCCGAATCTCGGGATGCAACTCCCAAGCCGGTGAACCGTGAATCGCTTGGCAATCAACGTACGGACGATGCCACCAATTCGGTACCCAACCCTCGCACCAGCACTCCCATCCAAGAGCCAGGCGATAGTCATGTAGAGGAATCCCCTGCATCCTCAGTGGGCTATGCATACGAACCTGCAGCCCCACCACCACAGGCCAGGGCTAATGCTCGCACCTCTCCAATTCAAAATGGCGTTGCTCAGACCCAGCGGGAAGCTCAAGCGCGTCCAATGTCGGTAGCTGCGGATACACAAGCCCCCCTGTGGTCCAGCAATGAGGCTTCTCCCCAAAGTGCCAAAGGAAAACCGCGCCCCATTTCGGTCGGTCCAGCTTTACACAAAACGGGAGGATCACCCGGTTTTCCCCAGAGTCTTCGTCGGACAACCTCCAACGGAAGCGATTCTTCGAGCAGCTTCAAGCGCTCCTCCCCACGCGGCGACGCAGTCTCGATGCGGCGGACCATGCGAGCCGGCGCTGGTGCGAACATCAGAAGTCCGCCCCCAATGGAACGCAATGAATCTCCACTCGACCATCGACCCATGTCAGCTGGCTCTTCAAATGGCACCATGCGCAAAACACTCCGCGGGCCTGCCGGAGGCGAGCGGTATTCGTTCTTCTCGACAAATAAGAAGGCGCCTCCAAGAGCGAAATTCACGAAGTCACCTCCCAAGTCTGGCCGTGCAACCCGGTTCGCCAATTCGGATGGGGAAAATGAGGATGAGCCCCGGCCTCAGGCCTTTGCCAGTCGCTTCGCCGATTCTAGTGATGAGGAAGAGCCATACAGCAGTGCTCTTCGGCCTGTCCGTGGCATTCCTCGTCGCCAAGGTGCTGATGATGGCGACTCTACGGAGCTAGACGACAGCTCTGAGGAAAGCCCCCGCCAACATGCACAGAGAGGGACCGCCGCTGCTGCCATCGGCTCTCCGCCTCGCTCTCGCGGCAAAAACGCACCGCAGAGCATGTCTGGGATGGCAGCTGTAGCCAAACAACGAGGCATGACGCAAAGAGACTTGGAAGAGTTCATCATGGCGCCTCCGAGCAGTCGAAAGCCCGGCCTGCTGACACGGCTCGGAATCAAGAAATCCAAAAATTCCGACCACCGAATCCGCAAGTCTGATGCTGAAAGTCCTTCGCGGAGAGACACGCCATTAGAGCGCTCGCGCATGGAACTTGATCAAGTGCGCGACAGTATGGCAAATGGAAACCACACTACAATCACATCTGCCGCTAGCCCACCAACACACTCCAAGCTGGTGAAGAGGAACTCCAAACATCAACCAACCAGTTCGGATTCTTGGCCCTTGGGCTTGGGTGTCAGGGAAGAGCCTCTGCAACCAGTTGCAGAACAGCCTCTGGACGTTCCTCCTCCGCCACAGAGCCCCGAGCATACCATTCCAGCGCACAATGGTAGTGTCCTCGTCAATGGGGATTCTTCCGCTGCAGCACCCATTAAAAATAAGTCCGATGAGCCCCGCAGCCCAGATCCAAACAATGACAGTGCGTCCGAGGTCACGAATCCTGAAGACCAGGGAGTTTCGGCGCGCGACGTAGTCATCGCCGGTTCTGGGCGGAAGAAACGATTCCCGCTCCTTCGCAAAGCCTTTGGCTTGCGCTCTTGATGTGCGAATCGGCGGGCTAACTCACCACACTCTTGGTTGATTTACTGCCTGGACTTGTATAGTCCAGTCGGACGTCTTAATGCCCGTGTTCAATTCCTTCTTTTCTCTCTTTTACTTCTTTGTCCATTCTTGGGAAGTTCCCCGCGACTCGGTTCTCTTCTCGACAATCTGCCATGTTCGCCGATATCTAATCTTTAATGACTGATATACGCCCTTTGGTTTTGCTTTTGACCACGGTCGTCCTTCGGGGCTTGCTATAGATTTAATATCTGACCTGGCCGCCTTTTACTTTCTCTTTTCTTTCCTTCCATCTGGTGTGGCCCATTGGAATTGTTCCATGATACCCTCGTTTTCTTCTTCACACCTTGTATTATTGTCCTTCGTTTTGATTTTTCTGAGACTGGTTTCTAGACTGTTTTGATAGATGGTAACTAGGAACAACCCTTCCAAGGTTGGAATTGATCTATCCGTGGATCCTTGACAAAATCCAGTCTTTCCGTGGTCTCTGTTCAGCATAATTGTAAGCGCCACATGCTTCTATCCATGGCTCCTTGGCCTTGACTTTACAGTATCCTGGTCCACGGGTGTATCCGAAGGTCAACCTTGGAACCTGGGAACCTAGGAAGTATCCACGAGTCCCCACTCAAGCGGAGGCCTGCGATGCTTCCAAGGTTCATATGCGACCTCTGGATCCACCGGGGATACGGTGTCGAGAACTTCCAAGTTGGAAATGCTGCAAGTTACACTCGATGACATGGCTGAGGCGATATACACTCGATTGTCCAATGAAAAGGTGCATGTAACTCAATTGCATGGTTGGACTTTCACCTACATTACATGTACATGCTAAATACTAGGTATATTTCCGGGTCACATTGCCATCGCGTCCGACAGGGGGTACCTCTCTGCATACCTAGTATTGCATGTATTCCAAGGCGATTGTCGGAGCCTAGAAGTAGGGTATACAATAATGAAACCGAGGCACAGTGCATCTGATCAATCGCATGATAGGGATTTTCTGAAACACCTAGGCAATGACCGAGGTCCAATGCATAAGTAGGCCGTAAGGTGGTTCACCGGGCAGAAATGGGGGTCTGGAAACACAGAACATGGCAAATGGGAAACCTCGGTAATGCGAACGGTTACATGGAGAATCTGAAATATGAACACCAATGGGAATCAGACCAATGGCAACTTGGGAAAAAACCAGAAAGTTGGCAAGTCGGAGGTACAGGCTCGAGTCATCCTGCCAAGCCTACCCAACGTGTGCGGAAGGGGTCTCGGCCCAACTTCATGATTACCCGACTTGGTAAGGCGATTCGAGCTGGAGATGGGTTTACGTGGTATGGAAGGTTTGTATACAGGAATAAATCAATTCGGGTTTTCACACAATCTGCATACATCATTGAAGGAAATCGTCATACAAAGGAAAATTAAATCACACAAGCTAAGCACTATTTCATCACATGGATGAGGTACAAGCGTATCCAGACCTCTTTCCAAACATTTACAGGCGGGAGCCGTGGATGACCTTGTAGTCGACGACGAGCTCACGGCCACCGTCGTTGATGACAAGGGCGCGGACGGAACCGCGGCCGTCGGAGAAGGCCTCGGAGATGCGCTTGTGGAGGTTACCCTGGGAGATAACCTGGAGGCCCTGCTTGACATCACCGGACTCGGTCATGGCAACGAGACGGTTGTCATCACGGATGTCCAGGATGCGGTAGGTCTTGAAGACGGGGCCGAGCATGGTCTGCACCACAACGGAGGGGGAGGGGTTGGCGACGAAGCTGGACTCCTCCTGGAGCTTGCGGGTGAAGAGGTCGACACCGAGGTAGCGGTGCTGGCCGGTCTGGGGGGAGACCGAGATGCGGATGACCTGGCAGGGGCGACCCTGCAGGATCAGGATGTCGCCAATGCGGATGAAGTGGCACGGGATGGGGACGTTCTCGCCGGAGGAAGAACCACGGTTGCGGGGCTCAACAACGCGGACGTTGGCGGCGGCAGGGGCGACCTCTTCATGGTCGTCAGCACCAGCGTGGGAGGAGTGGGAGGAGTGAGAGTGAGAGTGGGAGTGGGAGAAGGGGTGGGCGACGCGGTCGACAGCGCGGCCAACGCCACGGCGGAAAGAGTGGTATTCACCTTCGTCGTCGTAGTAACCCATCTTGCGAGAAGGGGTGGTGTCTCGGACGATAGACTTGGAGACCTTGACTTGAGTGGGGGCCTTGGAGGGGGCCTTGGAAGCGTAACGAGTACGAGTGGGTTGGACCTCACGAAGGTACGCGTCGTCGTCTCTGTAAGAGTCGGCGGGAGCTTGGGGAGTCCGGTTGTACGAGACTTCCGAAGACTCAGGCTGGTAACCGTAGGCGGAGTCTACGGGTTGGCGATAACGACGGTCGTAAGAGACGTCGAGGTCGAGAGGAGGTGAGGTCTTGTGACGGTAGTCTCGTTCAGTGATGTCGATTTGATTCTCGACAACCTTATCGTAGACTTGAGAGTGATCCTCGTAAGTAGACTGAGGTTGAGGTTGACTGGGGTAGCTAAGGGTAAAGATGTCAGCCCAGGATCCACGGGTACCATAAACATATAAACAAAACAACCGGGTCACCGCTAATTGGGAGTGGAGCAGGTTTTAGTGACACGTAATTTTAGTCCGCGACTAAATCCGTAACGCTCTAGGCCCAGAAAGGAGATCTCACAACAAATAGGGCCGAATCGCTGGAGTCCGCGGGCTGATAGTTCGCTGCGGACTCCACTCGCCAGCTGAATTGTGGGGCCAATTCACTGCTTCCGAGGCGTTTGATCAAAACAAAACAATGCACATCTCACCAGCCACCGGTAAGAAACCGTACGAGCTGGTTTTGGGCGCCCAAAACCAAAACAAGGCAGAACGAGAGAAAAGTGGAAACCGGGTAATCCCCAAATACATACCGTTCACGGGTGAGCTCAACTTCCGGGGCGTAGGCCTGGTCGTAGGATCGCTGGTTGCGCTGGTACTGGGGGTACTGCTGGTCCGGGGACTGCTCGTACTGCTGCTGGTACTGCTGCTCGAACTGCTGCTCGGGCTGGTACTGCTGCGCGAACTGGGGCTGCTTGTAGGCCTGGTGCTGAGGGTGCTCTTCCTGAACGTGCGGGCGCTTTTGCTCTTGAGTCACGCGGAATTCGATCTCTTCCTTGGCTTGAGGCGCGGGAAGGGGAGCAGGAACCCGAGTATCTTCCCGTTCGACGTGCGAAGGACGATCGACCTTGACTTCTCCCTCTACTCGCTCTTGAGTAGTTTCAGGAACAGCGTCACTCCGGTACGACGACGGGAAGACACTGAAGGGGATGGGGACACGGGCGTCAAAGTCCAGATTGCCGGACGGATGGTCTTTTCTATGCCTTTCGAACTGTCGTTAAACAACTCGAAAGACTCAAGAAAAGACTTTAGGGGGGAAGTCTTTCTCGAAGAGGTAGAAAGGTAGTGCAATTAAGCTTGGAATGTAAGATCGGAATGGAAGAGGAAGAAAGGAAGAGAGTGCGATGGTCACGATTATTTATGGTAACAGGAGGTTTGTTTACGCCGCCTTGCCGGTTTGGGTCCCGCTGATCACCGAGGTTTCCCTCTTTTCTGTTTCTCTGCAATATTCTCTGTTTTCCTCTATTCTATCCTCCATTTGCTCTTCTTTGTCTCCGTCAATTGAGACACCCGTCTTTCTTCGTTGTTGGTGCTTTGTTACGGTGTATGGATTCCACTAACAATACATACAATAGGGTATCTTCACATGGGGCTGGTCCTGCGCGTATCACCGCGCCACCCATCTCCATAGCAACATGACGGGTCGAATCGGAAATCTGGATCTCCTTGCCGATCGTGTTTGTCTCCGTACGGATTCAATGATTGCGGAGAAGGAGGGAAACCCAGGATTCAGGGGGTCGCTCTCGGATCTTCCTGGCGCTTCCTGATGGTGGAAATCGAATTGTACCTGACGGTGACCACGAGTCCTCCGTACAGACCGATGCGATTGACCCACCGTCATGAACGGACAACGCAGCGCTTTCAATACTGCAATACTGCACGGTACACATGCAACTGCTCCACCGCAAAGTGATTCATCAAGCTCCAGTTGCTGCCCCAAGACCCTCTTTTGGGTCCCCAGCCCCGGCCCAACCACCCCAAGGCGCCAGCGCATGCGTCTAGACCCTCTTACCGCAACGAGGCTGGGAGACGTGAGGGTATTTTTCGTACTTTGGCCTCGCCCGTTGTTGATATCATCCGGGGGACACCAATGGTGACGTTCAATTGCTGATCCAGCCTCCGACTTTTCGTCAAGCTCCCAAGTGTGAGCTTCCCATTGGTTGCCCGGTCAGTACCGCCTGTCGGCTGCATGTAACTCGTAAGATGTACTCGTAGCATGTGCAAATGGCGAATCAATAATCGACCGGCTAAAATTAGCCTGCACCCCCGAGCAGACAATAATTTGCCTCTCGGCTCTACGTACGGAACACTACTTCGTACTGTACGGAGTACGGAGTACACTACGGAGTATGAGGGTCAACTTCATTGAACTGTACATAACACCTTTCACAAAGTGGCCCAGGCTCTTGCGGTCTACCCCGTACTATGTAATTGGTCTACCGATCCATGCATGGTAGGGATATTCATGGTGGAGTACTCCGTACGGAATACAGACTGAGAGTACCAGTATCTAAGTGCGAGGTGAACAGCTTCAAACGTCAACTTGGGAGGACGGATCACTATGTAATACTGTATTTTGCGCCACCCTGGAGTTCTTGAGTGAGATTCAACCTACGAAGTTCTTGTACTTCGTACTCTGCTATCAACTACTCCGTACATGCTTTGGTCCCTCGGCGTTGGCATATTATACCTACTACCTGGCTAGTATGTCAATAGAACCTTGAAAGATTGGAAGAGTGCATTGCACTCGACATGACTCCATACTGTATTCCGTAGAGTGTCCGAGTTCCTTGTTTTCCATATGGTGAACATATATATACCTCCCCAGATGAGTTTGAAGAACATTCCGACCTTGAAGCCTCATCATAGAGTCCACCAACCTTGGAAGATCTTGTACATAGTATATGTTGATTTCATCGGCTTTGTACTTCCAAGTTAATTTCCAAGGTTGGCTTTGCCTTACATACCCAGGCCACCCTTCAACAATGCCCAAAATGGAAATGATCGCAACACAATCATTTCGACCTTGGAAGGCCGTGAATCTGTACAACGTCAGGACTACCTCCAGGCTAGATATTCCTAGTCACCACCTTTGGAACGTGGGAAGTACGACAGCAGATTGATCGCCACGTCGACCCAGCAGTCACAACAGGGCACAATCCCACCCTGGCACCCTTGGAAGTTTCATCTAGTTCTGGACTGGGCCCCCAAGGTCCCAATCCGCATGGTATTCAGTCTGTTGCCATGCCCAACTCTGGAAGGCCCAACCCAAGGCCTGTGTCCGCATGTCTCTGACTCCCCGCAAAGCTGGCCTTACCCGTGGACCTTGAGCGTGGAGCCTGACTTATCCGTGCAAAATCGTACGCTTCGGGTGCTTGTGAACGCTGCTTCAGTAGGTAGCAATGGTGAGCGCAACTGATCTCCGAGGCCCGAGCTATATTTGAGAGAAGACGACCACGATTTGATATCGAAAAAGACTGGCCACGAGGGTCTAGGTAGTACAAGTCGGCTTCTCGTATTCTAGCGACGGGGATGAACATCCTTTGGAACCCATTGGCATACCTAGGTACCTAGGTATTGCACGCCCAGGTGGCAGAGACAAGAAGCATTTCAACCTTGGAAGGTTGCATGGCCGCGGGGAACGGTCGAATTTGACAAGTTGATCATTAACTCGAGCTTCAACTTGGAAAGAGCTGCCTCAATGGATTTACTAGGTATGGATATATGGAGGTGGTCATTCCCGAGGTCACATAGACCTTGAAAACCTTGAAATTGGCGATGAACAGTGAATAACCCTGGAAGTCAACCTAATGTCGTACAGCGTTGACTATTTACTTCAAGGTTCCAACCTTGGAAGGTTCAGCATTTAGGTATGAGCTGTGAATAGACAAAGGAGCAGTGATATTATTCTCAGAATGAAGAATTCCTACACAGCAAGACACCCTATATAGGACGTGACTTTTCCAACACCGAGAAACCATTCGCCGAAAGGAAAGACGAAAGACAGCAACTCAAGAGGATCTCAGAACAACCTCGGGAATATACCGACAAGGAGAGTTAGAGTAAAGCATATAAACCCAGGCAAAAAAACAACAGAACAAAGGGTAATGGAGTGACCATTTCACCTTGTTACCCAAATTGACGCCGGCCAGTATGGAGTGAGATAGAAGACAAAAGAGAAAACGAAGAAAAAAAAAGGTAGTGGAATCAGTTCTAGTATACATCGGTAAAGCAATTGAGAGGGGTATCGTGATGCGAAGCAAGCTCAAACGAATGGAACCGGGGAGACTACCGTTCTCCAAACTTGCCATACTCCTGCTGCCACTTGAGCAGATGGCGAGTCAGCACGTCCATCATCTCGACGCTGCTGAGTTCCTTGAAATCTTTTTCGTGAGTGGACTCGCCATATCCGCCATCGGTGGTCGCAGGAGCAGACTCGCCGCCGTCACTGCCGGCTGACGGCATGGCGCTGTCGATTTGATCGACCATGCTTTTCAAAAGTAGACCTTGCGCTCGGTCACCGTTGCCTGTTGGCGACGAGGAGTTCTCACTCGCGACTGCCATCTCGACCTGCATGCGGGAGATGAATTCCAGAATTGCGGCGACTCGGCGCTTCATTTCGTTCATGGTCGTTCGCTGCGGGTGCATGTGGCGGGGCTTGCTGGGTCGCCCGGACTCCCCACCGTTAATATGGGTGCCATTCACCCCGTGTCCAATACGGGGGGAATCTCCGCCAATCTCGTGCGAGTGGCCTCGGCGCGGTGAGTTTGCCATATAACCAACATCCCCATTGCCGTTCGTGTCTCGGTCTTTGGTATATTGGTTTCGACCAACGCGACCACGTCGAGCAGGAGGTCGGCCAGACTTACGAGTTGATGGTCGTGCAGGAGTAGGTTCTTGGGGTGTGGGGGTATTAGGGCTTGCCTGTGAAGGCTCGGGTTCGGGCGGGGCAGTCTTGGTCGGAGATCCAGTTTCATGATCGGATTCTGCTTGAGTTGTGAGTAATTGGCAGCTATTAGCGGGGTGATGAGGCCACTGACCATCTCCCTTGCGCCGGTTTGTTCTTTCCTTGCGACGATTCGAGGCCTCCGGGGCCTCCGTGTCGACCTCGTCCGCCTCTTTCGCCGCCTCTTTATCGAGCTGGCTTCGAGAAGGAGCTCGCTGCCTGCGAGTCCCATTTCCATTGACTGTGGGCTTTTGTTTCGCCTCGTCGTCGGAGGGTACATGAGAAGCGGAATTACTCCGTTTTGAGACAGCGCCGGGTGACGGTGACGCAGTTCGAGGGCGTTTGGCTCCATCTCTGTTGCTGGCAAAGTTGTCAGTAAACCAATTTCATGTCCATAATGCAGGATATCAAGACAACGCACGTTACACTGTCACTTCGACTTCGCTTTCCAAGGCGAGTTTCTGTTTCGCCTGGGCTGCTTTTCGTGTCGGCCTTGCTCTCCTCAATGGCGCGTCGGATCAATTCTTCTTCGTCATATGCGGCATCCCTGCTGTTCATAGTTGACCGCCGTTTGGCGTGAGCAGCAGCACTTTCACTGGCTCTGTCACTATTCCGTGATTTGGGATCTTTGGACCTGCGCGAGGTTTCTCTGGAAAGATCCCTCGAAGAAGCTCGGGAAGACGGCGCGGGAGACGGCGCCACGACTGGCACGACTGGGGTCACCGCTGGCGGCGGCGGAGGGGGAGGTGGAGGAGGAGGCGGTGGAGGCGGAGCGGCTGCTGCGGGTGCCGGTGCGACAGGGAGGTAAGTTGACGAGCGTGCACTGTATCATTGTTAGCAGCTTGTCCCTGGAATATTGGATGCATGAATGCATCATGTATGATCGATTGATTGCAGCTCTGCTGTGGAAGGCAGCTCTGAAGCTGGGCCGAGCAGCAGCCCCTCCACGCAGCGAGAGAGCAAACCATCACCATTGAGATCTTGAGTTGGAATACAAGGTCTGCCAGGGATGATCAAATACAAAAGAACAACTGTGTGCACTTACCCATTAGGTTCGTCTTTGATCTTGTGCAAATCTTTGCGGCACTCCTCGCAGAAATATTCGTCGGGACTCGTTGCCTCGTCCATGATGCCCACGCAGCCACCATGCTGCCAGACTTTGCAGAGATCACACTGAATGAACATGCTGCCGATCTCGTCCGACAAAGGGTCTGATGGGTCAAGAGGGCCCTGAACTGCCTCTAGCTTGATGGCGCCCCGACCGAGCGCCTCGCGACGGGAATGAGGCAAACCCGGATACTCTTGCTGGGCACAGAGACACCGAGTGATTTCCTCCTCATCATCATCGAGGTCATCATCGTCATCATCTTGGGGTTCATCATCCTCGTCTTCGTGGGCGCGCTGGCGCTGCCGCGTTTGTGGGAGGTCTTTTGATCCGGTCTCAGCATCATCGATAGACTGAGACCGGTGACCGGAAGATGTGTGAGGAGAGGGATTTTTATGGTTCGATCGTGTGCTTCTTTCCCTAGTATGGGAATTCGAGGAGCTAGAGGAGGAGTTGGTGTGCTGTGGCAGAGCAGGAGACGGCTGGGACGTGCGAGCCCGAGAGGAACGACGGGGTGACATGGTCAACGGGAGGATCGTGAATGAAAAGAAGGTGAAGAGATATCCTGGAAGGCCAAGTCAAAGGCAAAGGAGTAGGATTTGAGACGATGGCTGGGTTTGTTCTCAGGAAAAACCTCGAGAAAAGCCGGTTGCGAGGGAGCTGTCGCGCGCGATTGGAAGCTCTCAGATAAAAGTATCAGGACAATTGGCAATCACAGTATCTGTATCAAGGCATCACAAGGCTCGATAAAGAGCCCGATGACTACATAGTCCGAGAAGCAAATCCGTGTAATGGCGGGGAGGAAGAAGAGAGGAAAAGCACCGGTGCCGGAAAGGGACTCCAAAAGATCCAATCGCCGGTTTCCCCGCTCTCGACGCCTCTCGACGCGAGACTTTTTTCTCCCACTTCCCTTCGTGTTTTCCTCCTCTTGGGCAACTTATTATCTTCTCTACTTACCTAGAAGGGTTTCATGAGCCTTTAAGATGTCTTTTGGCCGGCCTTTTAGGTCCGACTCTCAAGTCGCTGTCCCGTGCGGCAGCACAGCGGGACAGGAATGACAGAGCCTGCAAGTGAAACGGAGCTAACCAGTGAGCAGCAGCACAACCAATTACTTATGCAATTCCTAGCGCTGGGAACACTCTTCGCGTTATGAGACACCCCTTGAAATTGCGCAGCGCAGACCGAACCCAGAGCGACGGCATCCAACGAGAAATCCGTGGACGGCTAAATGACCTGAGGATGCCGGAGTCGCGAACCCACACCCCGGACCTTGCCTTTTCCTTTCTCTTTTACTTGTACTATATCTATAAAGCGGCTTTCGGGGTATGCCTTTGAACTAGGCAAATCCGGGGCCATTCGCAAAGGAATGTGCACATTGCGACGAGCTGATCCTACGTCCCAAGCCCGCGCGGGAAAATGCGCCTTGGGTCCGACTGTGCGATTATAACCCCGATTGTTCCCATCCTCGACATGATGGTCCCCTCCGAAGCGCCTTGACGTGGTGGATGTGTATCGCGGGGCTCAGCGGGCTGAGAGGATTCGACAGGGCCGCATCGTCGATACAGGATTGTTGCACAAGTCTAGTGTTTGCCTTGCGAGGAAACCCTTATTTATAGTCTGTGGATTCACAGGCAACATTCCAAGTTATGTTGGTGCCCACGGGAGGGTTCACTGCGAATGCAGGTACCGGTAGCTCTCAGGTAGGTGGGGTTTATCCGATCAGAGTCGGCAGCACATGTAGACCACAGGCCAAGTGGTACCTGGGATGGGATACGTGGAAGTACTTCCAAGGTACATAGTACCTTTGGGATACATCCAGGATGCGTTATGCAATAGCCCCGAGGCCATTTAGAAGCATTACCCAAAGGAGATTAGCGTATCGTGTTCCGAATTCCCGTGACTCGTCTCGTTCTCTTCACATCCTCAACCCCTCTTATTGATCCTCTCTGATTTGTCCATTTGGCTTGACTCTGGCCCTGGAATCAATTCCAATCCCATATTGTTACCTTAATTCCTCCCGAGTCCCTCCGACCCTCGATATCTCACGTGCTGAGTAATAGCACGATTTTGTGGGTAGGTTGATATTCACCTCCGGATTGTGGACAACTAGACGAAAGGCGGGGATTGAACCGGAGTTTCATGATCCAGATCGAACGCTGTCCCGGCCTATCTTCCGGATAATCATTGGAGAGCAACATAAATGCTGACGGCGGGTTACAGACATTGGACTGCAATCCCCCCTCAATCTGGCCGAAATCCCGATACCGAACATCCACCTTCAATTTTTGGCCCTCGCGGAGCAGGAACAGTGGCGGGAACAATCAGGAAAGAGCCAAAAGGCTGGAATATCACCCAAATAGCATCGCCGGTGGTTGAGGGCGAGCGTGGAGACTTGCATGATGGCAGCTACACTGAGTACGTCTGCTCAGGGACACATAGCCCGGACCGTTGCGTTTCCCCGGGAAACAGGTCTGCTAGTCATTCAATTACTGACGTGGAGTGCACTCATGTAGACGGGGCGCTCAACTCAGCCCCTGACACACCCTCTACCATTTATCCCGATCGTTTGATCCGCCCTCTCCCAAGACGGACCCTGCGCTCTCGTCTCTCGTCGGACGCCGCGGATACAATCTACTATCCCCCCACACCACCTGCATCCCAGATCTTCTACGGTGTGTCTGGAGACTCGGAAGAGGCGGTGAATGAATCTAAGGTCTACGTACAACAGACCATTGAGACGGAGCTGTCCCCGGAAGTGGACGCACATAATTTTGAGACGGCTGTAGAGTTGGAGAGCGGGGATGAGGACGGCCCTGTAGTGGTCCGCAGAAGTGGTGTCCGGAGATCTTCTCTCTCCCCCTCCACCTCCAGCAGCCATCCCAAGTTCCCCGTTGACACTCCCCCCGCCAAATCCTCTTCATCTGGCCCTGACGGCTACGACGCCTTCGAGAACACGAATAACAAGAAGAAACGAAAAATTCCCACACCGGGGAGTCTGGGAGGACACCACTCCACGCTCTCAGCCGAATTCGCCAGCATGGGCTGTGGGAGCTCAACCCCCGCCCCTCCGCCGGTGCCATCAGCCCCAGCGGACCCAACCGGCACGTACTACGGCAATGGAAACCCCGCGTCCCCTTTGGCAAGTGGGATCTCTGGCTCAGGTAGAGGCCGTCTTGGGAGGCCTATCGTGCGCAGCAGCAGCCGAACCGCGTTATCTGCCAACGCTCAGAATGGATGGATGCACACTCGAGCTCCAAGTCGGCGCGATGCGCTGATGTCATCTCCTGATCCTTCCGGTAAATACCCTCCTTGGATGCGCCTTCCATTTCTGTGCCCCGTACTGACTTTGTGAAGCCGAATCGTCGGATCAAGGAATCATTTCAACTGCGATTGCCAACGCAACACTTTCATCCCCACCGCGGGGTCCTAGCAACGTCAGTCTGCTCGAACAAGAGAATGCCACGCCGACGAAGACTCAATTCACATTCACTTGCGAGTCAGACTCTTCGAAGGGAATGGCAATGCAAAGGAATTACACGATACCTCAGCGCTCGCCAACTTCGCCCCTCGACCCTGCAAGTCAGAAACAGGGAGGATTCTCCGCCCAAGGAACACAAACAAGTCCCAATATGGGTGCGTCTATGAGCCAACATGGCCCACCAGGTGCGCAACCCCCCGCCCAGGCGGGAGAGCCACCTGTGGTTCCCAAGAAGAAGCGCTCCCCAGCCACCATCTATGCAATGTCTGCACGGCAGCGCAAGATCCAGCAACAATACACGAATTTGCACCATCCTCCAAGCTTGGAGGACATTTGGATATGTGAGTTTTGCGAATATGAGAGCATCTTTGGGCGCCCGCCTGAAGCCCTCATTCGACAATATGAGATGAAAGACCGCAAAGAGCGCAAGCGATTGGCGGAAAAGAAAAGGCTTCTTGAAAAGGCCAAAATGAAAGGCCGCAAGACCAAGAAGGCCCCCAAAAGCGCATCGAAGAATACGCAGCCCTACCACCAGGGATACGACCGCGCTTCGGTTGACCACTCCTCCGCTGGCGGCTCAGGTCTCCCCGACGACGAATACAACGGCCACGAGTATGATGACGAACATTCTCCAATACCACCGTCCGCGCCCGCCTCGCCTACCGATCTCAAACCCCCGCTTCCGGCCAGCAATCATCCCAAGATAGCGGCTTCGGTCCCTGGCATCAAGGGAGCTGCGGATGCTGGGGCAGGTCGACCGGCGTGACGGGCGCGGTGGCTTATTAAACAAATTCTGTTCTTCAAGTTTTCAAGTTTTGTCATTGCATTTCTATTCCGGATGGGGCGTTGGTTGTTTTTGTGTTTTCGGCGTTGAGTTTTGCATGAAGGAACTTGGAAGTCCCCTCACATCCCCCCTCAAGCATATTGGACTGGCGAGCATTTTCATGAGACTGTTGGTTTATCCGTGTAATTGTAATATCCGTGAGCGATGTGCATACCCCGAATCAATGTGAAATGATCAAATGATGAGCCTCGTAGAATGCGGATGAACTACCTCTGTAGGTGTGCGAATTACAATCAGATCTGGGATGGCATGTACCGCAGCCCAGCACCTAGGTAGCACTCAACAGAGTTGATGTTTTCTAGCTGTCGATCTAAAATAGAAGACACATGTGTGCTGATTGGACCTCAAGCTTCCAGCAAGCGCCGCGCTGAAACGACATCAAACCCGACTTGGCGCGCGCGAAGAAGTACTCCGTAGATCCTGCACCTTAGACTCTGTAGAACCCATGTCAAGACCGGGCATTCTATTTTGATCCATGCGTGTTTCATCTGGGCATACCTGTCAGTCATCTTTGGGTCAACGACAGGTGTACCTGACACGATGGAGTGCCAGGCGAGCCGCGCAGCCCTGAAAGAAGCAAGCCCTGTTTCGTCTCTGCAGAAAATAGCAGCATTGAATATTCATTGTTTACAAGACCTGAAGAACATGAGGGCATAGGGCTGGACTATAAAGAATGGGCTGCGCTGTATCATTCATGAAACCAGACTCGGCTTCTATTTCTATTCTGATACTCTCCTTTGTTCTCTTTCTATTCACTCTCTCGACAATAAGTTGTTTGGCATCTGGTCTGCCATAAATACTTGACATAATTCCACTCACCTGAGCATCAGCTCTCGATCCTCTCTTTCCAACCATGTCCTTCCTCGCAGTCCCCCTCCTGAAGCTGGGCTTCTCCCAAGCCAAAAAATACAAGAACAAGCGCGACATCAAAAAACAACAAGACGCAGGCGTCTACCCAACCTTCGAAGACAACTACCCTCTAAGCGGCTACCCACCCGGCGCAGCCCCAGGCACAACAATCGACTATACCCCAGAAAGCAAACGAGCCAAGCTCCGCTTCATGCTGAATGCAGCTCTCCGCTTCCTCCAATTCGTCTTCGGTCTCACCGTCATCGGCCTCTACGGTCGAGAAGTCCGCCACGACCATAAATACAATCACACCTGGCATTCGCAATGGGTATACGCTCTCGTGGCTTCGTTCCTGGCTACAGTGACTGCGCTCGTTTGTCTGGTTAAGCCATTCATTATGCGCAAGCTGGGGGCCACTTCTGCTCCGAATCCGATTATGATACTGTCGCACTTTGTTTGGGAGTTCGTTCTCTGTGTGCTTTGGTTGGCGCTTTTTGGCGTCTTTGGGAAGTTGTATATTGGTGTTTATCCTAAGGAGGATGCTAGTGATGCTTCTAGGGTTGATCGGATGCGGCATGCGGTTTGGGTCGATATCATTAATTTGGGATTCTGGGTTATGTCTGCTTCTTGGATTCTGTTGCGGTGGTTGAAGAGTCGGAAGGGTGATGTTGCGGATGCTGAGAAGGGTCAGATTTAGATTTCGTCCACGGGTGGCTTTGATGGTCGGCTTGATGGTCTGGTGCTTGTGTTGATAGGTGGATGCTGCATTTCTTATCTTGTTTGACACCTTGGCTCTGGAGTCGGTGCCTGGCTTTGCGGTTTTCATGGCCGGCGTTCTCTTGTTTCAAAATATTTCGTTCTTCAATACGTGGAGTTGGTTCATATCACTGCGGTTAGATGAATAGCTCAAAAACTTCTGCTGCATTTGTTCCAATGTGTAGAAGTAAGCCAGTTATCAGCTATATTCGTTGAATTTAATATTATTGTTGCTTTAGAATACTTGTGGCCGGGATTCGACATGTTCACAATCGTCTTCGTAGGAATAGACATGCAATCTTTCTTCCGCACCCATCATTTCAAGGTTGTTACATAAAGGTTTTGCTTTGAAGCTCAGGGCACCTATTGCTGTCGCATAACGCGCATTTGCGATGATAGCGAGATCTGACACACTCGTCTGGATCTCGGGCATGCATCAAAGAATAGTGTTGTACATAGCGAGCTGCCGGGATTGTCACCCAGGGCCTCGGCATCGAGTCGGGGTCAAAGCTTGACGCTCTCCATAGTGGGTGGCATCAAAGTGCTCTTGTCGACAGACACCACAGCCGGGACAATATCAGAGTTCATAGCCGAGCAAGTCTTGTCAGCAACAATCTCATGGTGCTCGACTAGATTCTTGAATGGCTGAGAGATGGGAAGTGTGGAGTCAAGAGCGTCGACATCCGTCCAATCTCCGTCAATATCATCAATTTCGAACTTGGGACCGGGCGAACCAAGATCTTGAACGTCGAAAGACTGCTTGACGCGGCCCAGATCCTCAGAGCTCAAAATTGGATGCTTCAGTGAAGCAGCGCGAGGAAATGGCACAGCGGATATCTTTGCGTTCGGGTCAGGCAGGGGAATATCGTCATCGACTTCATCGAACAGCGGGACAGATGGCTTTTCAGGCTTCGGCTCAGGCGCAATTTCCCGTCCAAGGTCCCGTGCGATCTGATCTTCTTCGTCGCGGAAACTGAGGTGCTGTAGAAGTCCCAGTTCCACGTAGCTGTCTTCGTACATGGCGTCAGATCTATCGGGTTTCACGGCTGGCTCGGAGCGTCGGCGCGGAGCAGCAGCAGCAGCTGCGGTGGAAGGCGACTTGGGAATAGAGGTCTGGGAGGATCTGCGACGGTTGAAGACAGGACGGCGGCGTGGGCCTCGACCAGTTCGAGTCGCGGTGAGGTATGTCTTTTTGGGAGTCGGGCGTGGATCGGGGATGGGGGTTGGCGATGCCATTCTGGTTGGTGAGTTGGATGGCTCAAGCATGATCTTTGTGCCGATGGGCGTGTCGAGAAGGAGACGAGCGCTTTTATGGGACTCGCTTTCCACAGGGTGGGCTTTGTGGGCTGTATCTGGCTTCTTCAGAATTGGGTGAATGGCGCAAGAGCCAGAATCACAGCGCTGAGCCTGGTAGGGTGGCTTTGAGTTGCCATTAGCAGGGATCTAGATCAAAGGACATGCGCCGTCACCTTTTCTTTGTTGTCCTCAGACATCTCGGTCACCGCTTGTCCCACCAGTACTTCGGGTGATTTGATTCGCAGGATCAGACGGTCCAAGGTGCGAGGACTCATGTGCTTGGAGAGACTCTGATCGCTCCATATCCTCCAGAACAAATGCTCCAAGCGGTGTTCGGTCTCGTCTTTGCTGGCCCGACGTGACGTGTAGTACGCTATGTCGTCAGTTTTATGTCCCCATGCGCGAGGTGGATGGAAATACCTCTCCACAGATTCTTGTAGACAGTCGCACTCAGTGTCTTATGTTGTAGAATCTCCGAGGGGATGCTTGACACGGAGACCAGACCTGGGATCTTTGGCTCCATGTTGTGCGCGATGACACGCGAAGCGACGCAGGTGTAGAAAGAGAGAGCCGCGTGGACTTGAGGTTGAGGCTGGGGGCATCCTTTCCTAACTCTGTAAGGTATCACGATTGCGTCAGTCCAACACAAAGAGAACAAGAATTACGATCTCACCTCCAGGGCTATATGTCGGCTATATGTCAACTGAACGTCGTCAAACTCCTGTCATCGCCTTCGGGATCGCCGGGACGGGCCGGGATTGGGCTTCACCGTTGAATATACAAGAGGAGGCGAAAGAGCACATATGTACAGAAAAAGCAAAAAAGCAAAAGCACTATCAGAGATCGGAGATCAGATGTGGCAAACCCCTTCACATTCTCGATTGCGCGTCCCTCGCAAGGGTCCAATATAAGACAGCCCTATCAAGCTCACGCTCTCCATTCGAGAAGTTCTGCCGAGGTGACATTCACACTCCACACCCCTTGATTCCCCCTCAGGTATGTGGTATGCGGAGAAAAGCTGGGGGTAGTCGTGATTGGATCTTCCCCACGCTTCCCGTGCACACCGCAAACGATAGAATAGCCATCTCCGGATCTTGAATTGTTATTTTGGTGAATGAAGCAGGTATCGCGCACCGGACCTGTTCCAAAGTCCTAATCCATGGTTTGGTCGAAGTTACTGTCTTTGACTTGTTCAATATATATACCTTAGTCCACAGGTCTGTGGTTTGGTGGCAATAAGCCTAGTTTGTTCTCTGATCTCGCCGTGTCTCTCAATGTATCTTCTCAGCATGGAGTTGGCATACAATCTTCATTCAGTCACAAATACATGGAGCTGGAGGTCTTTCAAATGACCAGGTCTATGTGTCATGGATCCCAGAATAGTACTGCAACAACCAACTCTTGAAAACCTTGAAAATTCCAGGTTTTGGAAGAGGATAGAACCTTGGAAGATAGAACCGATACAATACCTCGGTACCTACCTAGGTACTTCTGCAACAAAATAGTACAGAATTTTCTGAATACAACCCTAGGGTGGCCAACGTCGGGCTCTCCATAACCTTCCAAGTTGAAGTTCTAAGAACGGAACTATTTCTAAACTTAGCAGTGTTATTCTATGGAACCTCCAGGGCTGACGCGTCCTTGATCCGTTGTACCCTTGAAAAATTCCACCAGAGACAACCTAATTGAGTGGAGCTGATTCCCTGAGCAAATCCGGGGAAGTCGTACCCACCAGGGATCCACATAAACCAGATCTACTCCGTAGCTTGGTAATTTTTATGCTGACCTCCAGGGCTGTCTCAACAAACCTTCTCCAAACCTTGGAAGAAAACTATACAGATTTCACATTAACAACATCATGATGCTACAAGTCTAACAAAGAGCTCAAAGTCTCATCGACCATGTGAGAAATTGATTCAAGGTTCCAGGTTCGCATTCAGCGCTTTCAATCTGGCCGTGGTGGTCTCATCACTTGGAATCCCTTTTCCTTCTTCGGAGGATTCCACATCTCTGCAGTCCTTGCTGCCCATCCACGCATGCTACCCCGATCCTTTTGAGTTTCTTCTGCCGATTCGGCTGGATTAGGGGTAGGCGAGACCAGCCCATTGGCCGATACCCTATAGTAAGCATCTGACTCTCTCACAGAATAGTCAACTTCAGGTCTGATTGGAACTTCCATAAGTTCGTCGAATGAATCTCGAGGCTCTGATGAACTTGTATCACTGCATGAATTTTCACCGACCCCGTCGTAGGATATCTTGGAGGCACCTGATGAGCTTGGTGTCTCTTTGTGGGAAGGAGGAAGACTTGATTGTCGTGGCTGTCTATAGAAGGCAGAGAAGTCCGTGACGTAGTGTTTTGGGTGGTGTGGTGTAGGGAACTGGTCCGCTGAGCTTCCGGGGCCATTCGAGGATGAAGACGATTTCCCAAGGATCTCAGGATTCTCTGGCTCTTCTGATGTTGAAAAGCCGGGTTTATGCCGGTTTCGCTTAATCCGGTTTAATGGAAATCCTGAGCCTTCGCTTCGGATACTGGGTGGGTGTTGGCCTTGGTATGAAAGCTACAGCCAGTTAGACATTCTGATTGATAGATGGAAGCTGGAAAATTACTCACCGTGAAGGAATTGGAATCGCTTCTTCCAGAAGACTGTACTCGGCTACTGGGCCGAGCTCTCTTTGAGATGGCTTGGGTGAGGCGCCAAACCGCAACGCAGAGAAAGCCAAAGATGATCACAATGCCATGGAAACATAGCAATACATATCCCACCCATTCCTTTGCCACCTCGTTTTTCGAGATTGCAAAGGTGAGAGTCAGGCAAACAATGAAAAGTCGAGCAATACTGCACCAAGCAGGAATCGATACAAAAATCCTCACACGAAGCGAGATCGTCAAATGAAGAAGAAGGATAATCTCGATTCCCATCAACAAAAGAGCCTGAGATAGCCCCCAGTCCTGTACCCCACCAATGATGATACCCTGCAATAGTGGAATCGAGGCCGGCAAATATTGCCCCAAATACTTGTGGGCAATCTGTAGATACCTGGCCGACCTGCTGCTTGGTAAAGCGGCATCCGGGGATGAAATATCGGTAGGCTCCCTCCGAATGTTCACGTGGCGGGTGATGAGGAAATTCGCATAGACAATGATTGCCATGGACACCGCAACTAAAAAGATACGGTAATTGGGCAGATACCCAATGAGAATCAACTCATAGGACATGAAAGCCAGCAGAGGCAGGCTGAAGAACGACAATATCATGCCAAAGAAAATGAACCCTGCGTCCCAGGTGACAAGGCTCAGGTGAAAGCTCCGACCGAACTGCGACATTGCCAGATAGAGCGTAAAGGATAAGACAAAGACCGCGAAGACGAGGATGACCAGGTTGATAAACGCATCAATCATGATATCCGGCATCGTGGGAAAGCCAATCATTTGCGACATATAGTCAAGCCCGTATGATCTGTTACTGACGTACAGCCCGTCCTCGACCCCCGTGTAAGTAAAGCCATGGTCGACAGGGCCTGTCCAGTAAAGAAGAGATGACCAGGCCGTTTGGCTGATGACCGGCTGATAGAACCCAGGATAATCCAGTGTGAGTGAGCCAGCCAGTAACATGAACTGCAGATACCGAAGGTAGTCAGCTAGCTCGAGAATGACTTTCCACGCCGAGCTAAGAACAGACTGGGCCACTCGACTCCCAAACAGCGTCGACCATGCCGATTCATCATTCCGGTTTTTCGTCCATGATGCGATGCCAACCAGGACCATGACAGCAGCCGGGAAATACGTAAATACCACCGAAGCTGGTGTGCCGATGTCCGGGGTGATCCTGGGCACCACGCAATCAAGTTCATGGCCATCATGAGTACGAAAGCTTAGATCTGCAACGGCAGTTTGAAGCCGATGAGGATGGTTAAAGGAATACGAGAGCTCAAATCTCGAGAAGAGAAAACCATCGGGACTGCAAAATGGTGTTAGCCGCGAGGCAGACAAATGGACAATGGACAAAACTTACGGCCTCAGGGTGTTGGCAATCTGCAGTGGGCAATTGCTGCTGAGACTCGTTACCGCACCGAATGGAACGCCCAGCGCATGAAAACGTATGGAATCCTCCAGCCGTGGCAGATCGAGATCGTTGCAATCGAACCGTGCTATGTCGTGGATTGCCAGTATGGACAATGACAATACTGTCGATCCATTCGATGTTTCCAAAGTGCCGCGGATGCTGTCGATTCGAAATGGGCCCTCCAGTGGATCGTAATCGACGGATGAACACGGGAACTTGCTGACCCATGCGGCTTGACAGGCTAAGACATTAAGAGTGGAGAGAATGACCACGATGGGGATTCTCAGCTGCATGTTGCTGAGACATGCAGCATACAATGATTTGGGGCATAAGAATTTCAAAATTCATCAACGGACGGAGGCCTGGGATTTCCGCGGAGAAATGCTTGGCAGGAGAAATTTTACGGCACTCAGCCTTACCCCCGGGGCCCACAACTCTGCACATGACCTACTCCGATCACCTATTGAAAGAGCACGCCAAGTACGTAGGGCGATATGACCTTCTTTTCCATGATAATAGGGACCAAGGTGAGTTTGGAGTTCGATGGCGGCCTAGAGATTTGGTGGCGATTGCACGGCAATGACCCAGAATGGTGTCGCATAGAATATCATCGCTTCAGATTGCAGTTGCGTACACAAAAGATGATGCATTAGTGAAACCGAACAAAAGATTGACAACTCAAATCAGATCAGGTCACAGTATAGCCACCATCGACCCGGAGATCCGCCCCAGTGATATATTTGGAAGCATCACTAAGCAAGAAAGTAACAGCGCCCATCAAATCCTCCGGCGTACCCATTTTGCCGGCGGGGATAAGCGAAGTCCAGTGATCCCGCAACTGGGGGTTCTCATCGAGGATTTTGCGAGTTCTGCAATTATCAGCGACAGATTCAATTGAGAGCTCGGCTTGACTCACAGTGCAGTTAGCATATATCCTGGACTGATGCAGTTGACGCGGATATCGTGACCTGCCCACTCGACGGCCAGAGACGCAGCAAGATGGCGCACTGCAGCCTTGGCTGCGTTGTACGGAGCCTGGGGTTGAGGGACATTGACGATAGCACCGGACATGGAACCGATCATGACAATGCTGCCGGAGGCTTTGCGCTCCATGAGGTGTTTGGCGACGCCTGTCGCGAAAAGGTATGTGCCGTCGACGTTCACGCCCCAGAGCTTCTGCATACGTTCGAATGGGTAGTTGATTGCGTCGAAGTTCTCCGTGAATCCGGCGGAGGTCACTAGGTTGTCGATCTGGCCGTGTTTGGAGAGGACTTCCGCGAGGGCATTGTTCACGGAGTCTGGGTTCGCGACATCGGCATAGTGCGCTGTTACGTTTGGCATGCTAGGGCTGTGTTAGCTAGGTATCATCTGCGGGTGATGAACATACTCCTCGAGCCCGGGATTCTCTTTTCGGAATTGCTCGACTAGCGAGGCGGCTGCGGTATCGGCTTCATCCTCTATGCTGGGTTGAGTAAAGATCCCACTAGGTGCTGGGTATACGTACTGTTTAGATCGATGATTGCTAGATCGGAGCCTGATGCAACGAGTCCCTGGCCCATAACGAGACCCAGTCCACGAGCTCCGCCAGTCACTATGCTCACTTTCTTTTCGAGGGAGAATTGAGCGAGAGTACGCTTAAAATGCATGCCACCTCGGCCTTGGGCCACGGGTTGTGCAGGCATTTCATGATCGGGAGGATATTCAATGTGCACGCTCTGGTCAGTACGAGCGAATTGACCTTCATGCTCACCAGAAGCTCCCTCAGGAGCTTTATTGGTGGCCGCTAGGAGCGGATCCTTTGTAGGATCATCCTTCTTGCTGAGCGCGGCCGTGTGCGAAAGTGGCCGGACGAAGCTCGTGGTTCGGGTGGCTGCTACAGAGCGCAAGGTCAAAGCCCTGGTAGCTGTTCGTGCAATGGGCTTGAACATGGTGGGCTAAAAGTGTTGGGAGTATCACAGCGTGGAAGATGCGATCAAGGGTAGATCGAGGTTGAATCGAGGATCGGGGGCAGGGGCAATTGAAAAGCCATCAGCTATTTTTGCCTTCAAGGGGAATGTGACAATTGCGGTGAGCGGAGTACAATGCAGGATTATCTCCTGTTTCACGCTGTGCAGAAAGAGAGAGCTCTGATTGCCTCCGTGATGTCAGATCAATACCTCGTACCGGGTACCTGGCTACGATGTACGCAGTACTCGAGATGCTTTTGTCCTGTCTCTTATATGGACAATGTCCAGTGTTTTCCTAGTACCAAAGTGCAGATACTCCTAATACCCTCATTGTATCCTCTAGATGATACTCTCAAGTTCTCTTGAGCGTGGATATTTGCCGCCTATTCATTGTTGTGTCAGACGCCACGGTGTACTAGGTACCGTACCCAATACAGAAACGTCAATTGTGACAGATCCGCAGTGGGGAACCCCGGCTTTTTTTTTTTTTTTTTTGTAGATCAATGACATCGAGATTATGTTTATTTTCCTTTCTAGAGTAGACTCATAACTATTCTGTCTCTGCGAATTCCACCAGCGGTGTCCCGCTTTTACATTGATCCTGCAAGGTACGTTAGCCATGAACATGAATCGGATGATGGAAATCGCGAAATCCAGAGTCAGGAGCAAAGTGACGATCTCGATACAGCCATACAAAACAATACGAAGCAAACATGCAATAAAGAACTGGATCACGGGGTCTGGAATTCTCGCCAGGGGGAAAGACGCGTGACTTACTCCTTGGCGATGGACAACCCGCGCAATAGTCCCGCGCTGGGGGCTCCGAATCACAGTCTCCATCTTCATACTTTCGATAACCACCAGAGGCTGATCCTTTTCCACGACGTCACCTGCCTGAACTTCCACCCGCAGGACCTTGCACGGCATCGGGGCCAGGACACTGTTCGTCACATCCTTCAGGCCAAGTGCCTTCTCCATCCACTTGGCTCGAGGGAGTGTGAGTCGGTACTGGGTTCCGCGCTGGAAAGCGATGACGGTGTCTTCATCTCGAATCACTGTCGTGTCAAGTCGGGTGTGTGGGAAGAACGAGGTGACAATGTGCGAATTGGGATCTAGCTTGCTGACCACTTGCTCAAAGACCCGTCCGCCGACCTCTACATTGAACGTATCGTCGGCTGTTTGTTGCACACGCACGCTGAACGTAGATCCTTCCGTTGAGCCTGGGCCTGTGGACTCGGTAAAGGTGAGCTGTCGCTCTTGGTAGCTGGGTGTGAAACCGATAGTTGACCCCGCGACGCCTGCAGTGTGCGCTCCGGAGATGGTGTCACGCTGTAGGCATGCCAATGCGACCTGGGCCAGAACTTCATCTTTAATGGTCTTTTTCGCGAACAGTTCTGTGCGATGCTTCTCGATGTAGCCTGTTTCAAGCTCGCCTGCAATAAAGTCTGGGCTCTTGCAGATGGTCTTCAAGAACTCAATGTTTGTCACGGGGCCTGCAACTTCGTATTCTTCCAGAGCAACCGCCAGCTTCCGGAGGGCTTCCTCGCGATTTGAACCGCGTACAATCAACTTCGAAATCATGGGGTCGTAGTGTGCCGAGACATCGTCTCCTTCCACGAATCCGGCATCAATGCGAATGTCGTCTGAAGTAGCCGGTGTGCGCACATGGAGTAGACGACCCGAGTCGGGGATGAATCCTTGCTCGGGGTTCTCTGCGTAGATACGAGCTTCGATGCCGTGGCCGCTCTGAGAAATGCGCTCTTCCACTTCCTCTTGCGTAAGGGGTAGCTTGGCTCCTTCGGCTACCAGGATCTGCCAATGCACAAGGTCCTGGCCGGTGACCATCTCGGTCACGGGATGTTCAACCTGTAGACGGGTATTCATTTCCATGAAGTAAAACTTGCCGGAGTCATTGTCAAAGATGAACTCGACTGTCCCAGCGCCTTCATAGCCAACAGCCAATGCGGCCGCCCGAGCCTTGTCCCAGAGTTCCTTTCTGGTTACATCGGGAAGATGGGGCGCTGGAGACTCCTCCAAAACCTTTTGGTGTCGTCGTTGGATACTGCAGTCTCGCTCTCCAAGAGCCACGGAGTTCCCATGCTTGTCTGCAAATACTTGGACTTCAATGTGTCGCGGTGTGGTGATGTACTTTTCCACGAGCACATTATCATCGCCGAACGAACTCATGGCCTCTGACTTAGCCGACTCAAGCTGCGCTTGGAACTCGGACTTGGAGCTCGCAATGCGCATACCCTTACCGCCACCTCCCTTGACGGCTTTAATGAGCACCGGGTATTCAATTTTATCCGCCTGCTCTTCCAGAAATGCGGGGTCCTGGTTTGCTCCATGGTATCCCGGGACACATGGCACACCGGCAGCTGTCATGATCTCCTTTGACCGGCTTTCAGATATCCCCTATTAGCACGCTTCCAATCTCCAGCAATATGATGTACATACCTCTTATCACCCATATCTTCAATCGCTGTGTATGGTGGACCAATGAAGACAAGTCCTGCTTCCGTACATTTTCGCGCAAATGCGGAGTTCTCACTCAACTGTTAAATAGTGTCTGTCAGCGCTAGGATTCAATTCTAAGCCGACAATCAACTTACGAAACCATATCCAGGGTGTATCGCCTGACACCCTTCTTTCTTTGCAATCTCAATAATCCTATCACCATCCAAGTATGCCGACACAGAGCCCAAGTTGAAAGCAAAGGGCGAACTCAAGGCATGTTGAGCTCGGCTATCCGGGTCAGTGTAGAGTGTTGTCACGCGGATCCCGCGATCCGCAGCTGTGCGTCCAACGCGCCTGGAAAATCAGCAAGAAGCCCAACGGAATGAGATCAGGACATACAAAGCAATTTCTCCTCGATTGGCAATAAGTATGGAGTCTAATGGCTTGACTGTTGATGTATTCACTGTTGATGCAGCTCGTGTTCTGCGGGCCGCTGGGGCTAAGCGGGGAGTAATGCGGAGAAGGGATGAGAGAGTCATGACGACAGCCAGCTGCGCAGCTGTAGTGAGTTTGTTTCGCAGGTGGTCAGAGAATCACAGAAAAAGCATGATCAGGTTCTTTCGAAGGGATAAAATAGCACTGTCGCTCGGGAGCTTTTGGTTGAGCCGACGCAAAGCGAGATTGCGGGGAAAGCCGAGACATGACATAATCTGCCGCTTTGGGGACCCCGGACATGCACTGGATTTTGCCTTCATTTTCTGCTTGATGGGGTGGTAAAAGTCTTATACGTCAATCTTGGAGCTCTGGAGCTAGCCGGATATTGGATCTCGAGAGTAGTTTACAAGACCGAAAAAATGGGTTGCTCAATATCGCCCACCTGGGAAGGTGTCCAGCATCATGCATGTACTCTTTCAGGCTGGACAGATCCCGTGAGTTTGAATTGTACACAGCACTCTAGTTATGGATGGCCATATTTTTTACGGCTCTGAGTGTAGAGTGATAAGAGCTGCATCATTCAAGGGGCTTAATGTTTTTGCGTTCAAAGAGACATAGTCGCATAGATGGCGTCCTCGAGCACAAGGGAATGGTATTTAGAATATGCTTGCTCGACTTGGTCCACGCGTAGCTTATTTTATGCATGAAATGATCTCGGGTGTCATTGGCGGATAGCTGGGGGCTATGGAGGCATGGAAATTGGAGAGCAGGAGCAAGAAGAACCATAGGAAACAAGCCCCCCCACAGACACTTCTTCACGAAACCTACGATGGATTTGAAAGCCAGAGTACATAGGTATGAGGGAGCAATGCTTTTCCGGTTGTTCAGCTCAAGTGAAAGATTCCGAGCCCCAAGTCCCATGGGCTCACGTAGCGAGAGGTAGATTTAGACCATGCCACAGGGGTTCTGTCGAGTCAATGCCATACATGAGTCTCTTTCAACCTTCTCTGACTCTCTCATTCTCTTGGATCTGTCTTCCATATATGCAATGACGTGAGAAGTCGGAGAAAGCTCATGCCAGATAGGCAAGGCATCCCCCGAGAGAGTCCACTGACGACTTCAGGACCTTAATGTATTCTTTTTCAAGATTTTGTCCATGATATCTGTCGGGTACAGACCACAATGAGCGGATATGCGAAGCTTTTACTGTGCCAAGCACTCCGTCGTCGAAGACTTGTTAATGATTATGCTGGGGGGTTAGAGGTTAAGCATTCCACGGCTTCTGCACAAAATGAAACGGTCCGAGGGATCCGGTAGCGAAAGACCGGCAAGCCGGAATAGGTTAGGCACGGGCTTCCGGCAACATGTTGAATACTCCGTTCTCCGTGGAGGTTGCATACACTCGTGGACCTGTGCATATTTGAGCTGCTTCCGGATTTGGATATTTCAATACGGAGTCCGCATTGTCTGTTTTGTGAACCACGTCAAAGAGGAAAATCACCTCGAGCATTTGATGACATGTAATTTTGTTGAGAAGAGAGCATTCCCTTTCAAATTCGCACCACGTGTGTAAACCCGGAATCGTCGAAACGTGAATGTTTACATGAGTCCATATACTGCATGAACTGCTACAAAATCACTAGGTGGGAGCACACCCGTTCATGTGGCGCCATGTCTGAAGATCCATTGAGAGTTCGAAAAGGAGAATGCCCTGATTCTTGGCACCGCTAAAAATACTTTCTTTCCCCTTGAGTTTCCACGGTAGCGCCAAGAGCAAATTTAACGCCGGCACTTCCGCGCGGCGGAAATTCCTTGGCGTCTTGCCCCCTGTTTGTGGAATCACCTACGCGCTTTGCCACTTTCAATAGTCAGGATCTCTGTCGGGCCATTTGACCCTGAAAATACCACGGAGATCACGGGATATGGGAGCACTTTGTTTGATTCAGGGGCTCCTTGGACCTTTGACCGTTCACGGGTAGCAGCAGAGCTTACTGAACAACGCCACTTGGGCATGTCGAGTCAAATCGGGTTGCCTGCAATGTGATTGGTCGTGAGCAAGGATCGAGTCCGATGAGGTTATCTAAGCTTTGAAGATCTACGTACTCGTACTGACCATGTTCAACTCTAGTCAATCTCGCTTAATGGGTAGTAACTATTCACGGCAGACGCCACCTTCTCAAGGTGTCCCTGTCTCTCCTAACCGCCTACCCCGGCTAGGCCGGGAAGGGGGGCGGGGTAAAAAGCGCCATTGGCACTTGGCATTACTTCACCTTCATTTCCTGTCCAAAGGAAGGCTGGTCGCCAAGCGCCTGGAAACTGGGCTGTGCTGAGCCAACCTGGGTACTGAAAATGAGGTCAGGCAGCAGGATTTGGAGCGCCAATGTCTTGGAACTTCAATAGGGTCCCTTTGCCTTTGTGTTTCCGCTCACGAGGCGCCTCTTTGCCAAGTCTTTTGTTTCAAAGTGATGGTTTCGGTACGATCTGATGGGTTCCATTATGCTTGCTCTTTTGTTCTAGAGCAGGCGCTTTCCCTTCGTCTCAATGCACTCTCCTCTTGCACTCTCTTCGTTCTATATATTTTCTCCGATGTCGGTCAGCCGTCCGCTCGTGTCAAATGAAGTCTGTGATTCTTTCTAGGTGCTTGACCGCCCTTTCGGTCTTCCTGCTCGTACAAAATGTCCTCGCGATCGAAGTCAACCCTGAGGATGAGAGTGGGTAGTTCATACATGATCTGGGACCCGCAAATGACTTACATGTGCCTTTCCGACAGCTTCCCTTGAAAATGCTGCCAAGACCGTGGCCGAGGCCATGATGAAGTTCTACGAGGACCGCGACTCCAAAAACATTCCGGGTAAGATGGATGATACATGGTGGGAGGGTGGTTCGATGTTTATGACCCTCATTCAATACTGGTACTTGACCGGCGACGACCAGTTCAACGATGCGATCCAGGAAGGAATGTACTGGCAGAAGGGCGAGGACGACTTCTTCCCCAGCAACTACTCCCAATACCTCGGAAATGACGACCAAGTGTTCTGGGGATTGGCTGCAATCACCGCCGCTGAATTAAACTTCCCCGAGAGAGATAACGAGCCCTCATGGGTTTCCCTCGCCGAGGGTGTTTTCAATGGACAGATCCCTCGCTGGGATATGTCAAGTTGCAGTGGAGGCTTGCGTTGGCAAATCTGGCCGTACCAAAATGGATATGGGTTGAAGAACGCCATCTCGAACGGAGGTTTGTTCCAACTGTCAGCTCGGCTGGCGCTATACACCAAGAACAGCACCTATGCCGACTGGGCTGAGAAGATTTGGGACTGGAGCGCATCAACGCCGCTCTTGAGAAAGACTTGGGTCATTGCTGATACCACTTCCACGGCTGCAAACTGCAAGGACCATGGCGATCACCAATGGACCTATAACTACGCCACATATATCACCGGAGCGGGCTATATGCACAATTATGTATGGCTTTCCGTCCTGAACAGATTCACTTTATCTATTACTCGAACTAACTGGTATATAGACCAACGGCGAGGAAAGCAAATGGCTGGAAGGTGTGAACGGCTTGATCAAGACGTCTGATCAGTTTTTCCCTGAATCTGGTGGAAAACAAATCATCTCCGACATCACTTGCGAACCAATCAACAAGTGCGATCGCAATCAGAAAACATTCAGGGCTTACTTCACTTCATGGCTTGGTTTCATGTCGTTGATTGTACCGACCGAAGTCATGGCGGATATGATGGGGAGATTCAAAGTCTCCGCTGTCGCCGCCGGCCAGCAATGCTCTGGGGGCAGCGATGGAAAGCATTGTGGAATTCGTTGGACTAAAAAGACAGAATGGGATGGAACTTCGGGACTGGAGCAGCAGATGTCTGTATTGGGTGTTTTGAATGCTGTCATGGTTCCATTCAAGGCCAAGGGTCCCTACAATTCCGACAATGGCGGCAAGTCTGAAAGTAATCCTCATGGTGGTACCAACACCAAGGGGTCAGTGGGACCTGAGCCTATCACGACAGGTGACAAGGCTGGGGCTGGCGTTTTGACTGCTATATTCATAATAATTTGGGGTGGGGCTGTTTCTTGGATGATCAAAGGCGCATGAGGATATTTTGATATGACGATCTATTTATAAATGCATGTACATTTTGAACTACATATGTTAAGTTTGCTGGACTACAGACCTCGGAGTACCTAATAAATATGGAAACACAACACTGTTGAAACATCTCATATCAAGATTGTACATTGGCCTTGCACTGAAATGAGCGAAAGCGCATGAACAAATCTTCGAATTTTTTGACACGAAGACAATTGAAGTATCTACCTAGTAGCACATTTACCCTCCTTTCCTAGAATGGGCCTCGATTCAGATACTATCGAGGTTGTTTTTGTCTTGTCCTACGTATGATGAAGGGGAAGGGCCGAACAGCGAATATAAAATGCGGGACGACAGTTGTGAATGTGAGCCCTGGAAAGCAGAATTATGCGACGCAGAGTCGTCAAAACCTTCGAAGAAATTGACATCTTTTACGCCTGTCTTTCTTTCATCTTGAATTAGTACCTTTACCAGGTGCGAAAAGCAGGGTTTACCATCAAAGATTGTGTTTTTGCTTTATCTTTTTTGATTCCCTGTCCAGGCCCGTCTCCCTCTACCAGACAAGTTGTTTGGAAAGCGCTGTTGTGTCTTTGGCAGAGCGCCCCAATGGTTCAAACGAAGATGGATGAGTTCAATGATAATATTGGGTGAGATATTCCATTCATTCGGAATACCACCCGAGGAGTGTTCGGCATGAGATGCCCGGGTGGTGAATAGAGACCCCTCAGGCGTAGGACCTGAAGACCAACTGACGAATCCTAGTTAGAATTCTTATCAAATGCGGGATAGAATATGGAGAGTCGTATTTACGTTGCATCTGGAAGATACGGCATGCAGTTGATCCATTCGCAAAGAGATATCGGTGCCCGACCTACAGGTATCTGCGGAGTAAGGCTCAAGGGACTGTCAAACAAAGATTGTTCTAGTTGAAAGTAGAAGCAGTGTGATAAGTTGCGCGAAGCTGAAAGTGGAGATGCGATCCTCTCTGGTATGTCGATGAAGCTTTGGGGCGGGACATAGTTGCCTGAATAGGAATGGCCTGCTCTCGAGGTAGACTGAGTCAATGTTATCTGAGTAACCTCGAGGATTGGCCTTGAATCCTGTTGTGTTCTAGATTTAAATACTCTATTCTCTTTCATAGCCTGCGAGACCCATTAAGCTCAAATTTGTTTTTAGTCAGCTCATTGCTGAGTATACCTACAGCATTGAACTGTTTTGTCTACTATGAATCCCCTGAGTCTCCTGTCAAGATGGCGCTCAGCAACTACCCTCGAGGAAGATGTGTTTGATCCAAAGGTATGTACACAGGAATTGCCATCTCATTCATTCGAGATATCAACACCACGCTTCTCGGCAAACAATGCCTAAGACATTATTAATAGGTGCATCTAAACTACATTCCACCATCAAAGAAGTTCACGATGAAGGATCTACTTCTGGAGCCTAGTACTGCCGCATCTCCTGTCGCGGGGACAGTCCCATTTTCTCTGCTGTCGGCCGAAGGTGTTAGAGCTTACCGAAGAGCTCTTTTCCGGAAAGAGGTGATAGACAACTGCGCCAGTTCCCCATTCCCAGGAGCATTGATACTGCGCGACGCAGCGAAGAGATCGGATTTCATCAAGGATTTCTGGACACACCCCAAGACAATGGCAATCGTATCCGAGGCAGTCGGTGTACCTCTAGAGGTGGTAATGCCGACAGAGATAGGCCACACGAATATTCAAGTCCAAGGCACTACTATTAGTGACATGGCAAGCAACCTGAAGACAGAACCATCAGTTGAGAAGCTTGCTCTCAGCTCTGAAGACCAAGCTTACGACCCATTGAAAGACACAAGTTCAATCATACCCTGGCAGTACGTTGATTCCACCTCTTCGCACCTCCGAGAATAAATCTTTGACATGAAATAGCTATGACTCATACCCTTACGTGTGTGTACTGATGTTGAGTGATACTGAAGACATGATTGGCGGGGAGACCTACATCAAGAAAGGAAATGGAGAAGCTCAAAAGGTGGAAATTCTCCCCAATTTTTATCAAGCTACTCTGATTAGAGCTAAACAGTGATATCCAGGTTGAAGGACCGCAGCTGGGTTATGCAGTGATGCTTCAGGGTGGAGAAGTCTGCCACCTCGCTGCTCGTGCCAAAGGAGTCAAAGAGCGAATCTCTACTATTACCTCTTATCGTTCGAAGGTACCAGGCATATACGACTCAAGCTACATTACGAATGTACGGCCCTACGCAGATACAAAATCTCTTTACCCTGAATGGGAAAGATATCGCCTGCAAAAACTGAGAGACGAGATTACCCATTTCCTTGACGAGACATCGAACGGTCCGGCCCGGGAGAAAACAGACATACACACCCTTGTCAACCAACAGATCGAATACTTGAAGCGAACATCTCGGCAAATGGTTGATCCCGAATACACCAAGCAGATTGTAGAGAAATACGGCAAGCCGGCATACTACGATTCACCGAAAATCTGGAAAGTGGTTCAATCGGCACCAGACTTTGAGATCATTGCATCGAGGGCAGACTCAAAGCGGCAGTGGATGCCTGGAAGTCCCTATTGGATGGATCTACAGGGGTCCATTGAGACCATCAGACTAGGAAGCCCACTTCAGAGCGCACTCGGAACGGCAGTGTTGGACAAGACAAGGGCCTGGTACATGGGTGACGAGCTTTTGCGTCAAGGTCTTAATGAGATGTTTTTAGATTGGCTCGGCAACTCTGGCCTCTGGGAAGTATACTGCAATATGGCAGGGTAGCTCAATTTTACCTTAATTCGTCGCCCGAATTCTACTACTCAAAATCGTGAAAGTGGACATCCATCATCTCCAGTATTTCTCAAAACTACGACGTTGCTATTGGCAAGAAGAATGGAGAAAGTGACTTTTGAATTGATGTCCCTGTGGAGAGGCCATAAGAGAAGAACAAAACATCGAGGTCCGATAAGATCAAGTCAAGCTCAAACAACAAAGGGCTTCAGAATTTTTCAAAGTTTCTATCCCTCAAGCTGGAAAAACCGCAAAAAAAACCTGGAATTCAAAAACTATAGTTGATAGTGCTTCGAATGTGACTGGCCGTCAATTTTGGAGTGATAGGGCAAGGGCGTGCTTCCGCGAGGTGACTATATGAGTCGCAAACTGAATGAAAATCCCAAAGGCAGCGTTCAAAACACCAGTTGCGTGACATGAAGCTTCAACTACCTATCGCATTTGCATGCCAGAAAGACAAGTTTCATACCGCAAGACGATACCTACGCACCAGGTGACGAATTGTTTCGTCAACACGAAGTCCTGGGAGATGCAACCAAACATAGGCATCGTCGCCACGCCGAGGGTAGAACTTGACGACAAAGTACGAGTACCTGTCACGATAGGGAATGCTGCGATAAGCCCTTCTTCGATTTGTTGTGTGGGAAGGCATTTTGTTAGAGAAAAGTTGAAAAATGTACCTAGTAAGAACCTTGGAAGATATGCGAATGCATTGAGAGGAAAGCGAGGGGACTCTAGGTATAGAACTGCGCCGACGACCTTTTGGGATTTGGAAATTATAGGCATTACCTACAGACGGGTGAACGTATGCAAATGACGGCGGGATCAGTACCAGGGAAATTCTTCTGGCTTCTACATATAACCCTTAAATGTGATCGGGGGCTTAGCATAAAACATAGATAGAACTACCTAGGTAGTTGCGAGTTGCCTTTGCCCGGCACAGGCTAGAAGGTTTCTCCTCAAGCCCTGGAGAGAGCCATGGAAATAACCTTGGATTAATTTACAAAGAAACTTCCAAGGTTAGAAGTGTCCATAGTCACATTTTGAACATTTTGAACATTTTGAACGTTTTGAACATTTTGAAGTGGTAGGCCCTACTAGGTACAGAGTAAGGAGAACCATTTGCACCGGCCTATGCCTTGAAGGGACCTGACATACCCCTTGCACTTGAAATTATTTACATGGACAATAATGTCCAGAGATGAACAAGATGAACAAAAAGAAGTGAAAATACGAAGAGATCCACCGCGATGTGATTGGTCTCCGCTCGTGAGGCTTATGTTAGCAATCTTCGAGTTCAATGTTCTTCACGTTGTACACCATTTACTCTGTGCATATTCTCGTTGTCTTTGTCTCTTTGCTCTTGTCTGTTCTGTCTTTACCACTTGCATCTCATCTGTCAGCATGTCGGACGATGAGGAATACTACGAGTACGAGGAGGATTTCATGTACGAGGATTTAGTCCCAGACATGGTGGTAAGCAACCTCAGTCTCATGTAGCCTGCGACTTGCGCAAGTTTCGCGTTGCCGTTCAACCCCTAACATCATCTAGGATGACCTCGCCGCCTCCTCATACTACGAAGCCGCCTTATACGAAGACCCAGGAATCGATGTCGAAGACTACTTCAGCGACTGGGACTATTATTCAGACGATCACTATGACGACGACCCAACCGCCGAACGGAGCGCAGAACGAAAGAAACGAACTGATTTAGCGGCCACCGCGAAACGAAGAACAAAGGGACCCTCGCGCAAGACAACCACCTTCCCCACGAAATCTCCTCTGTGTCCTGACCCGGCCACATTTCAAGGCGTGTTGTGGAAAACCTCCGCCCTAGATCGCGATCAGGATGTTGCCATTCTCTACGAGCCTGATTCGGGAGAGAAGGTTGCGCTCCTAGCGAACTGGCGCGAAGTCTTTAAATCTGCACAGCCTGCGCTGGATAAATCGAAACTGAAAAGACGACCGGTGGAAAATAGACTCGATGAGGAGGCTGACAATGAGATGTCGGAGGACGAGTCCGGGGATCGTGGCTCTGATGACGAGGATCTCGATGAGCCTGATACTTCGGACGAAGTATCTGATGGGGAATCACTGCCTTCGGCGGTCGACACTGGTGATGCTTCCAACACGACACCCGACCCGGAGCCGGATGCTCGTGTCCCCAAGCTGGCGTCACCACCCAAGGTTGTGATTCCTCTTATATCTATGGACAATGACACTCCCAGCACTCCTTCGGCTCCCACAAAGGGCGCGAAGAGGGGGCGCAAGCGGAAGGCCGTGCCACAAGATGACTCCATTGAGGAGTCGGAGCCCCGCTCTAAGAGGATCGAGTCGCGCAAAGGAGGTGGTGAGCGGACTGATTCGCCTGCGCCAGTGCGCAGGTCTGCCAGGCAAAAGAAGTAAACGCGTTCTCCTCTCTATACTTAAGGCATTGTATAAACCTCGAATGATTGAAATGAACACACAGCATCTGCTCGGAACGAGCCCTGGAGACGGCGTGTTTCTAATAAAATGACATTTTTCACTATACACTAAGCGTACTCTTTGTTAAAGGCACGACCAATAACCATCCTGCGGATCTCGCTGGTACCAGCTCCAATTTCGTACAGCTTGGCATCGCGCAGAAGTCGTCCCGCTGGAATCTCATTGATGTATCCACTTCCACCCATCAACTGGATAGCATCGAGAGTGCATTCAGTTGCTCGCTCGGCGGCATATAGGATTGCGCCGGCGCAGTCGTGAGTACGGACGGCCATCTCGCCGGGTCTCACGGCTGCGTTGTCTACTTGCCGTGCTGTGCTGTATGTGAAGGCGCGCGAGGCAGCCAGTTTAGTGTACATATCTGCAAGTTTGCCCTGAACCAGTTGGTTGTGAGCGATTGGAGAGCCAAACTGCTTGCGGACGTGGGTGTAGGGCAGGACTAGATCAAGGGCCGCCTGCATGATTCTGGAAAATGTTAGCGTATGACAATATACCGGCTCACATTGTGACATACCCAAGCGGTCCGGCACTCAGAACTAATCGCTCCAGGTCGAGACCTTCCATCAAGACTCGGACTCCACGGTTCACCTCTCCTAGAAGGTTCTCCCGGGGAACGAAGACGTCCTCGAATATGAGTTCTCCTGTGTTTGAGCCGCGCATGCCGAGCTTGTCCAATTTGCGTGCGCATGAGAAGCCCTTGAAGGACTTCTCAACTATGAAAGCTGTGATACCCTTGGACCCCAGCTCTGGCTCTGTTTTAGCGTAGACAACAACGTAGTCGGCATCAGGGCCCTGCAAGCAAAGGATTGGTTAACCAAATGTCTCTCCTTTTCGCCTTCAAAGCACTTACATTGGTGATCCACATCTTGGTGCCGTTTAACAGCCAGCCTCCATCCACCTCCTTCGCTGTGGTTTTCATGCTAACGACGTCGGAGCCCGCTGAATGTTCTGACATTGCCAGGGCGCCGACCTTCTCACCAGATAGCAAGCCTGGAAGGATGCGCTCCTTTTGTTCTGATGATCCATTCAGAGAAAGCTGGTTCACGCAAAGTTGGGAGTGGGCCGCATAAGAGAGACCAATGCTTCCTATTCCCAAGGTCAGAGTTGCTTCCCGAGAGGGATAATAGATGTGTTTGCATACCTGATGCACGACTGATCTCTTCCATCACAACACAGTGCGCTTGATATCCCATCCCCAAACCGCCGTAATCTTCGTCAGCGGTAACACCGAGGAATCTGAGTCCGTCAGCATGAGCCAGACATGCAATCGTCCCCCGACGCGAAATGGCATCGTGGAATTGGAATAGTTCTCACCCAGCATCACCCATTTTTTGCCACATATCGGCAGGGAACTCATTCAGCTCGTCTGTTCGCTGAGCAACCTCGGCCGAGATCTCGCGTCCTGCGCCAGCATTAGAGGCAGAAACAGATATAAACGAGTATTACATACTTGTGAAATCTTGAACACGTTCGCGAAGTTCGAGCAAGTCATCTTCTGATGGCGGCACGAAGTCCTTGGGGTGTTTCGTTGAGACTGAGCGGAATCCGGGGGTGAGTGCGGGGATGCCATTCCATCTCAGCGCGCGCGTAGAGGTGCGAAGAAGAGTAGGTAGCTTTAAGGAGGCCATGGTGAGAGCTGCGTGGTAGGATGTTACAGAGCCAAAAGCAATGGTAGAGGAAGAAGATGCCCTTTAAGTACTGTCAATGTCCCACATTATGCAGGAGCGGCAGCTGTCGGCGATCAGTCAAGATCCGCGGGTATACAACGTTGCGACTATACAACGCTGTACACTGCGAGTTTTCACTTCCACCGAAGCTGTATTATCTATCTTATTTTGATATTACAGATCACCAGCACCTGTTATTTACACACAGAATCCGTCTATTTACTCTGATCTACTGTCGCTTTGCAATTGTGCATTTCGGTGTAATGACGATGGGGGCGGGTAGACGCGGCAATCGTCGCACCTCCGCATCTGGGGAAACTCCAGCTTTGGGGTCTTCACTTCTTCATAAAGTCGTCCGAACCCCAGGGAGACAGTACATGCACCATTTGGTACGGCCACAGTGCCTCTATATCTACACTTCACCGCAACCTCCGTATCGCAGCTAGACTCCACACTCACCCCGCAATGCGCGCCCCTTCCCCGCTCGCCCTTCGGGCCTGGGGATCACGACTGGCACCACGCAGAAACGCTCCATTGTCCTTAAATCTTCCTCGCCTGGCGTGCAGAACAGTGGCGAGCTACACACACCCTCACCATGCCTCCGCCCTTTCAGTTCTCCCTACAGCAGTCGACACATCCTCACCAGAGTACCAGGAAAACAATCAACAGATGCAAGAGCTCCTAGACCGTATGAATCAGCTTCATACAAAAATTGCACGAGGAGGGAATGACAAAGCCCGCGAGAAACACATTGCCCGCGGCAAAATGCTGCCGCGAGACCGTATCTCTGCCCTCGTTGACCCTGGCACGTCCTTCATGGAGCTCTCGGCACTAGCAGGGCATGGTGTCTACGACGGCGAGGATGTTCCAGCCGGTGGAATCATCACTGGTATTGGAACGGTCGAGGGAGTCAACTGCATGATTGTCGCAAACGACAGCACTGTCAAGGGCGGTACCTACTTCCCCATTACCGTCAAGAAGCACCTTCGCGCGCAGGCAATTGCCCAAGAAAATCGTCTACCTTGTATCTACTTGGTAGACTCGGGTGGTGCAAACCTACCCCATCAGGCAGATGTCTTCCCTGATCGTGATCATTTCGGCCGCATCTTCTTCAACCAAGCCCGCATGAGTTCCCTGGGCATCCCACAACTGTCTGTGGTCATGGGCCCATGCACAGCGGGTGGTGCATACGTACCTGCAATGAGCGATGAGACCATCATCGTCGAGAACCAGGGCACCATTTTCCTGGCCGGGCCACCTCTCGTCAAGGCCGCAACGGGTGAGGAGGTTTCAGCCGAGGACCTGGGCGGTGGCCAATTACATTCCAGCATCTCCGGTGTTACAGATTACTTGGCCGTTGATGATGCTCATGCCCTTGTGCTTGCGCGCCGCTCCGTGGCAAACCTCAACTACCCCCCTACTACGACGCCGCTTCAGCTCGAGAATGGAAAAGGTGATTCGCTCGTCGTCAAAGAGCCACTATATGATCCGAATGAGCTGAACGGTATTGTTGGCACGAATCTACGTCGGCAAATCCCTGTGCACGAGGTCATTGCGCGCATTGTCGATGGGAGCGAGTTTGCCGAGTTCAAGCGTGACTATGGCTCGACACTGGTGACGGGCTTTGCGCGCATTCACGGCCACCGTGTTGGCATTGTTGCTAACAATGGAATCCTATTCTCTGAATCCTCGCTGAAGGGAGCTCACTTCATTGAGCTCTGTGCTCAGCGTCGTATTCCTCTTGTCTTCTTGCAGAACATCTCTGGGTTCATGGTTGGTGCTGATGCAGAGAAAGGCGGCATTGCGAAGAATGGCGCGAAGCTCGTCACAGCTGTTGCATGTGCAGATGTCCCCAAGTTTACTGTTGTATTTGGGTCTAGTGCCGGTGCGGGTAATTATGGAATGTGGTAAGTCCTCGATGCAGCATGCAGCGTCCTGCTTTATATTGAAATAGTTAGACTAACGTGTGTTCAAGTGGACGTGCCTATTCACCTCGCCTTCTTTTCATGTGGCCCAATGCTAAGATTGGCGTTATGGGTTCTGAGCAACTCTCTGCTGTCATGGAGGCTGTTGGGCGATCCGCTGATCCAGCATTGAAGGAACGCATTGACCGTGAATCAGAAGCCACTTTCTCCTCGGCTCGATTGTGGGACGACGGTGTCATTCCACCATCGCAGACGAGGAAGATGCTAGGTCTTGGTTTGACAGCTGCACTCAGCGGCAAGTCAGAGCCAGATGTACAAACCAGATTTGGTGTCTTCCGAATGTAAGACCCTGACACGTGGAACACGGACTCATAAATCAATACCCGCGGGCCTCGGGTCTGCTTAGACAGTGTGAAATGCAAAAATGGCTTGCCTGTGGTTGATTTTGATCTTCGTATCTCGAGGAAATGCAGAGGGGAAAGCGGCAATATGCAATGGTAACAACAAAATCCAAATGAAGAAAGCACTTTTGTCCAATTCGTGAAAATATTTTTGTTTTCCAGAGTCCAGATCAACCAAATCTCATGTATGCCAAACAAGGGAAGTAAGATATGACCTCAAAGCACAGTCCAAATAAACGAAATGGTACATGATTTGTGACAACAAAGCATGATTCTATGAGAGACATATCGGCAAGAAAGAACATCAGTCATATATGACATGTCAAAAAATAAATAAAAAACATCGGAGACGTTAGGGAGCAGGGGTTCGTATCGCATGAAACAAAAGTCCGAAGATCTTCAGAGAATGACGCATGGCCCACGCTTCCTCGGGCGACGGTTGTCTCTCTTCCGGTCATGACGGTTGGGGCCTTCTCGCTTGCGGCTTGGGTCGCTGCTGCTCCTTGATCCCTCGGAGTCTTTGCGAATGATCTGACGGCACAGGTCGATGAAGACCTCGTTCACGTTTGCGCGACGTCGCGCTGACGTCTCGTAGTATGGTGCGTTGCCCCAGTTTTGCGATAGACCAAATGCACGAGCGCGGGGAACAGCCCGGTCTTCTTCCAGATCGGACTTGTTGCCTACAATCACGATTGGGACATTTTCGTCGTCTTTGATGCGTATGATTTGTTCACGGAGCTCGGAAAGTTCGTTTAGGGAGGACATGCTGGTGATCGAGAAGACAAGTAGAAAGCCTTGGCCTTGTTTCATGTAGAGCTCTCTGCGGTGTTGTTAGTTATGATGGCTCGTGGGAAGGTGGGCTGGATCGTGGGTTCGGATCTAGATTTACCTCATTGCCGCTGAGAGATTGTAAGCTTGATTGTTCCCGTCATTTTCAAGTGTCCTACTTACTGAACTGTTCCGTGCCTGCGGTATCAAGACTGCGGATGGTTAAAATCAGGCCGTACCCAAGCCACTGATGCACTCACATCTCCAGTATACATTGTCGCCCCTGCAAAGCTTGATTAATGGCCGTGAATCCCAGCATGAGCTAGACCACTTACGTCTACCTCGATTTGTTTCCGATATGAATCCTCGATCGTGGGGTCGTAGCTTTCGATCCAAACATTTTGGACGAATTGGGCTGGAGATCACGAAGTTCCATTAGCTCTCAGATTTCAATTCCTGGGAATAGGGTGTTTCGAACGAACCTGTTAAGCAACTTTTTCCAACACCGCCTGTTATAGCGCATACGAGAACCTGCGGTCAGCCCATGCCCCATGCCAACTTGTCCGGACCAAGGCCTATGCATACCAGCTCCCAGCACCACAATGTGATATTCGCGTCTAAGGAAAGAGAAACACCATTAGAATCAAGCATTGGCTGTAAAGGAGTAGCAATTTGACTTACTGAGGCCGCATTGAGAAGGTATGTGGGTGTGTTATTTAGTCCTCGGGAGTCGAAATAACAATCGGGGATTGGGGTCGAGTATTGAACGATCGTCCCACGCGTGGTATATAGATGACAATGTCGTAAGAGTCTCGCAAATCTAAAGCTCACAAAGTCCGTAGAGCACGGGTGTCTTTATACCGAGAAGTAAAGGAGGGACGCGGATCGGGTACATCGGTCACTGGCCCGCCTTCTGTATGCACGGATATCCCGATCGCAGCGATTCGAGGGTCCACCGAGGACTGTTGGAGACTCTGAGGCTCACAGATGATGGAGTGAAGAGTCTGCGGGCCCAAACAAGCTTAGGCGTTTCTGCATGGGATTTTTGTGGAGGAGAGAGGAGAATGGTCTGATAACGGGAGTTAGCCTAAACCTTTAGGTTGCGAAACCCTCCTCACCTTCTTCCCAGTCACATCATCCGAGTTGAAGCGGTGAGGTCTGCAACAAAACCTGCGGTAATCCCGTCACTTCTTCAATTTGGCAATTGTCTGCCAATTGCCAGCAAACAAGCTCCCTATGTACACAAAGTATCACGTGGTGTTTAGTCACGTGTGTGTCACTCCCGTGGTGCCTACAAGTACTCCGTACATCTCTGCCCAGAGGGGTTGACGGGCACCATGACCATCAGTCCACTGGCACCTATCACATTGACTAATGGGTCAATAAGCATAGGCTGAGAAGAGATGATGCATCAAACCTGGAGAACGGACCAAGTGCTGCAGGGGTGAGGCCCACCAAGAACTACTTCCGGTTTCATGATGGAGCATGAACCAAACATGATTGTCCTTGAAGAAACGGTATCCATGTTTTTATATGGGGGTTATCTCCCTTGGAATTTACCACCTAGGTAGTCATGAACTACCACATCTGGCAAAGCGTCCACGGGTTACTCCAAGGTACAAAGTACACTCGCCAAACTACATGGAACCTATCTAAAACAAAGAAAAGCGTTACGCTTGTAATTTGGTTCGAGGCCAGTTTCATAGTTATCGTATCAAACAAGGTGCTTATGGGACCTCGGTCCAAGGAAGTGAGTATACCCAGATGGGCAATGGGCTCCAATTAGAAGGCAGATGAACTTGGGCAGTTCGAGAACAATATCTAAAAGAAAGGCGTGCTTCACATGGATAACTTTGCCCGATACGTCATGAAAACACGTGACCAGGCTAGCCGCTTGTCTCAGCTTGCCAGCTCTCTTGCATTCTCATATTCTCATCCCTCGCTCCCATTGTCATCCAAACAGCACGTCTTGTTCTCTCAAAACAAAACATAAATCACCAAAAATGGCCTCTTTCCAGGACCGTGCCCAGCACACCATAGCTCAGCTCGACAAGGAGGTACGTTTCTGTTGTGTGTTTCGCTGGGGCCTCAGGTCTAGCCCTCACCCGGCTATGCCGTGCCCCAGCACACCAGCATCGCGATCGCATTATTTGGTGCCCATCGAGATGATGATCTATTTGGTCCCAAAGTTATACACTGAAGCTAATCTCGTTCGCATCGCAGCTTTCCAAGTACCCTGTCCTTGCCAACCTTGAGCGTCAGACCAACGTCCCCAAGGTCTATGTCATCCTTGGCCTCGTTGGAATTTACTTCTTCCTTGTCTTCTTCAACATCGCCGGAGAGTTCCTTGTCAACTTCGCCGGTTTCCTCCTCCCCGGTTACTACTCCCTCCAGGCCCTCTTCACCTCCAGCACTCAAGATGACACTCAGGTAAGATTTTACTCAGATACCCCTCTTTTGGCTATGTACAAAATTCGCTAACTCGTTCTTACCACAGTGGCTCACTGTAAGTTCACATGATCCTATCACCCTCTCTGTCGCAATTTCGCGGGTTTATGAAATGACCGGCGCACCCGCGTCTCATCATGCACACACGTGACACCATGATAGCAACCAATACTGACCTATGATCTAGTACTGGGTTGTCTTCGCCTTCCTGACTGTCGTTGAGAGCGCCATCAGCGCTGCCTACTGGTTCCGTGAGTTGTCGCAAGCCGCGAATTCGAGTATACATCAACTGACTTTATTTCAGCCTTCTACTACATCTTCAAGTTCGTCCTGATCATGTGGATGGCCCTCCCCCAGACCAAGTATGTCAACCTCCCACCTGCACAATCCAGGACATAAACTAACCTATTTCCCAGCGGTGCTCAAATTGTCTTCCACTCTTTCCTGCAGCCCGTCGTTGGCCGCTTCTTCTCCAGCTCTGGCACCTCCTCCAACCTCCGCGCTCAGGCCGAGGCCGCCAGCAAGCCCCACTCCACCTAAGCGGCTTTTCTTCCGCCCTAGCATGGAATCGCATCGACAATATTACCTCCGTGAAAACTCTCGTGAGTAGGCTCGGAGGGCTCGATTCTCAATGCTCTGCGCCATTCGCAGGATGAATGGTGGTTTGAAGCTTAGTCGGTCAAATTGGAGCACAAAAGTAGCTCGATGGAATAGAGAGGGTCCGTGAAACGTTGAGACGGGCCCGGGGTTGATTGGAATATGACGTTTATTTAGTTCTTGCAGTTTTGTCTCATGCCAGTGATTTAGTCCTTTGGTCCATGTGTCAATGTTACAAACGAACCATGAAGTCATGTTTACATCTTTTTCTATATCTGCTCAACCTGTAGAATGGTACCATGTCTGGGTAGCCTGTACGGAGTATCGAGTTGGCGCCAGGGCCGTTGGTTTCGCGCCGAACACCTCAGGTTTCTGGTGTATACTTCCAAGGTTCTCATGCTTGCGCTCAGGTCTTGTTAGGTGTAGGTGTCTTATTAGGTATGTTGAATTGGTCCTTGGAGCCTCAATCACAAGCTTCCAGGTAATATTCCATGTCATATCACACTTTCTCTGATCGCGCATTGGCCTCCAACCTTGGAAGGTTGCCTCGTACCAATCCATCTGTCCTTCATTGATCACTTGCTCTTTGGCCTACATCTACCCATGAATAGTTCCGTCAGCTCATGGTGTGAGGTGGCTTGGTGTCGGAAGCTGTGATATTCGAGGTCGATCATGGTCCCAACTGATCGTATACCGATCTTCTGCCAAAATCGGTTTATGCTCAGCCATGCGTTGCAGGAGGGGTACTTGCATGTAAATCTCGACTCGAGCAGAGACGACGGGGTATCATTGGTTTATTAAGCCCCTGTTGCTCATCATATGCATATTCTATGCAGGGCCCAGTCCGAATACCTTGCGCATATTGGCGACTAGGCAAGGAACAGGGATTTCTGGGTTGTTTTTTCCCGGACTGTGCGAAAGTATGATGGTTGTTTTTTCAAGTTATCTTAGTATCGCTGCAGATGTGTAGGAAGTATGGATGTGAGCATGTTAAAACAGAATAAAACGAACGCGTGCGCCTAACCCCAATACCGGGCCTTGATCTAACCCAAACCACCAAACATTCTTTAAACAACCTCCAGAAGGCCTGGGCATTGGAAAACCAGGTATACGTGGCCCCGAGTTTAAGCCAGCGCATCGTGGCAGTATGCCAGGGTAACAATGTTTTTGTAATATGGCAAATTCATAAATCGTATCGGCATGATGTGTGAGCTTTCACCGTCTCTTCCACAGTGGGAACATAAGTATGCAATGGGTTGAACCATTTTCGAGAACACTCAGAGTCTGATGGTCCAGGTTTTCGGCATCCTGTGTCGCCTGTTGGCTCAATAAAGCCCCATGCGGTTTCCCCAACCATCAGCGCGGGGGTTGACGACAATGCGGTAAGGGAATGGATTGGAGTCACTGGTGGTGATGGGAGGGATATGGTCCTTGTCGCGATTTACCACACTGAGAATCTTCAAGGCCGCCTTCTGCAGCATATTGCCCATGGCTTTGCGAACCTTGGCTCTTTCTGTAGGGTATTAGCAGGACGAGCCCAAGATGAAGTAGTCAACATACCTGACTCGGTGCGTGGTGTCGCAATCGTGACATCCAGTGTCCAAACCTCCCAGCAGACCTCTTCCTCTCCTTTCCCGGTCAGCCCTCCGAACCAATTTCCCGAGCGACGACGTTTCTTCTCGTAGAACTCGACTGCGATGCGCCCTCGAACGCCACCCCCTCCGCCCTTGAGGCCGTCTTGGCCCCCAGCCGCGGAAGAAAGGTGTTGGCGAACAAGAGCAGACACGCGCGAGTCGATCAGTGTCTCTAGATCTGCGTCATTGATCGCTGGAAGGGTGAAGTCGAGCACATCGAATGTGACCGGCCGGATGCAAGGGAAGTAACGGTGGAAGAAGATGAGGTTGAGGACACCTATACCGTACATGTTAGTCCCCGAAGCCTGCGATATACCAAGACCAGTTACCTTTCAGTACATCTCGCACATGGGTGGTATCCGCGAAGATCTCCAGAAAGTACTCTGGAGGGGTTTTGCGGGGCTCCATCCCCGCCATGACGCAGCGCGCAACCAAGATAGGGCGTGACGATTTGTGAGATTTCACGAACACCGAGACTTCAGGACTGGATGTTGCATGGAGGGGTTGACGTAGGGTGGAGTGATATGGAGAGGGGGCGGCCTGTATCGGCCCTGATCTTATCGGTTCCGCTCTCGAATGTCCCGGTGACCGTGCGGATACTGTAGTTAGGTAAAGACATGAAGTACTCACTAAAAAGAAAACAACCTCGGACTTCAAACATCAGAAGATGAGATGCTAACTAAAAGCGGGTTGTTGCGGGATGGCCTCGCCGAATCCGGGGGAAGCTCCAGCGTGGAGTATACGGGGAAAGGATTGGTAGATAAAAGATAGATCGTGGTTTATTCTGTGCATTTATAGTTACCAGCTGAGAGGAAATAAAACCACTGAACAGGGCCCATCCGGTGCTTTTATGTGATTTCACAATGAGAGCTGTAGCCGAGGCCGCCTGAACTACGCGATCAGCGCCCGAAGACTTTCCTCCACATCGAACATCGAACCATCATCATATCATGATCTGATCCTCCCCCAACGTTAATTATCAACCATACACAATCGACATGATCGGTGCCACAAGGCGCTGGTTCCAGCGCAATCGCAAGGGCCTTGCGATCGGGGCCGGGGTAATAGGAGCTGGTTATATGGCCGGCCAGTACCTGTTATCCAAGATCTCCGAGGCCAGGGAACGCATGAGCAGTGATCGGATTGCCCGCGAAAAGTCAGTGACCCCATGCTCGATGGACCTGTGATTCTCCGCGCCTCAGCACGCGAGCTCGTGGCGAAGAGAACACGGCAGTCGGACTCGAACTTGCCGAACCAGAATCATTGACCAGGATGACAGTCTACGCCGAAGATTCGAACAGAACCAGACCGATTGCACATACACCGTCCTAGCCCTGCTGCCGACCGCAACTGAGAATATAATCGAGGCTCTTCCGGTTGAAGAGCTGACGAAGGAGCTTCAGCAGAAGCGTGCGGAGAGATTGGCCCGGCTGAATACCGGTGAGGCCACGGGCTCGGATTTCAGTTCGGTGTCACCTAGTCTTCCGGATGACGCCAGTTTCCAGAGTGAGGGTTTTGTGCACACGAGTCAGGTTGTGGATGCGGAGGGTCAACCTCGGCCCAAACGCAACAAGACCCAGCTGTGGAACGAAGTGAAGATTACCTGTAAGTTTTTGTTGGCGAGGTGTTCGCCTTTGGGAATTTGATAAACAGATGCTAAAACTTGGCAGCCATTACTCGTTCTTTCACCTTGATCTACACGCTCTCCTTGCTCACCATCTTTACCCGCATCCAACTCAACCTCCTCGGTCGCCGAAACTATCTCTCTAGTGTGATTTCTCTCGCTACACCCCCTGCCAATGCCTCCACTATCAGTCTTGAAGACCACGATGACGAACTTACCCAAACATTGGGCGACGACTTTGAGACCAATCGACGCTATCTCGCTTTCAGCTGGTGGTTGCTCCACCGTGGATGGAAAGAGCTCGTCGAAAGAGTCCAGACTGCAGTAGAAGAAGTCTTCGGTCCTCTCAACCCCCGCGAGGACATTAGTCTGGCCAAGCTCTCGGAATTGACTCTGGAGATCCGCAGAAAGGTCGAAGGCAGAACAGAAGACGAAAGACGATCCCAAAAATGGCTGTCTTGCCTATTGCCCCCGGCCGAGGAGGAAGAATACGTTCTGCGGGAGTCAGGCGTGGAAGGCGTGGCAGACCCGTCCTCTTCCCAGACGGCCCTGAAGCTGCGTCACCTCCTGGACGAGACAGCGGATTTAATCGACTCTCCCTCCTTCTCTTATGTCTTGACCCTGCTCAATAACGAAGGATTCTCAACGCTGGTTGACCAGCGCTGCGCCGCTGATGCTTTCAAGGCACCAACCTCTACCCCGGAGACTGCACCTCAATCCTTCGATTCCATAGCCACTGTGATTCCCTTGGCTGCCAATGCCGAGCGGAAGACCAAGCTGGCTAACCTTCTGGCTGTCATGGCTCGCCAGGCTCATATAATTGGAAATGGCACACATTCACCCAATGAGTACCTAGTTGCGATGGATCAGAACGTTCGTGAGCTCGAGGCTTTCTCCGCCGTGGTCTACAGCTCGAATTTCGATCTCGAGCTCCTGGGCGCCAAGGAGCAAGCGGCAACGGCTAGGGAGACAGACTTCACAGATGCTTCGCCCGCCTCACCATCCGTTTCCCATGTAATGGTAGAGAGGGAAGTGGACGTTGAATTGAACCTGGATGAGAATGAGCCTACCAAGCCATCAATTGTTGAGCATGTCGAGTCCTCCGTCATCCAACCCATCGAATCATCTCCCGAGGCTCTCGAGCCATCTGTTATTGAGCATGTCGAAACTTCTATTGTTGAGCCTGCCGAGGAACCTGTTGTTGCTGTCGAGTCATCCTATCTTGAGCCGGCAGAATATTCCCCTGCCAAGCCCGAGGCTCCAGCTTCCGCGGAGGCTCTGGCTGATTCTGCATTTGAGCAGGCTTGGGGGAAAGCCGTGGATGATGCGAAAGACTCTCCAGTGGAGGAGCACCCGACAGAACAGACCCACTCACTGCAGTGAGCTTTTGTCCGACAATTATTATAGGTGATCTGAGTGATGAGCTCTACAATACCCTTTCTTTTTTGTACTTATTGGTTTACGGGGGGTTTTTTTCTTTCGGATTTTGTCTCAATCTTTACTACAAATACCATTCATGGGTTCCATTTAGAGAAGAGGCATTTTTTTCTAATGATACACGTCCATAAAACCTTCCTCGGTCCCACTTGAGGTTTTGTAAGACTGGCTCTCTGTAAGCCAGTCGTAGTCAACGTGTATTTCGCTGATGTTTCCCTGATTAAGTCACGGGCATTTAACCGAGATTCAAAATCTCATCTTCGGTGGAATGATTGATATCGGCTTTGCTATCTGGATTTGATACAGATATCAGGTTGCATTTCGTATCTCCATCCTCGGCCCTTTATACCTAGATGGATCAACGTCAGTGCGTGCACCCACGCTAGTATGTAGGCGCCTGCCAATGCACGCAACGTGCCATGATCATTCGGCGACAACGCGCCATGAGAGCCGAGTGGAGCACCAGCAGGCTCTGTGCCCGCTAACGGCGCGGAGAGGCCAGCAAAACAAGGACATTTGCCAGGCCAACCCTGGCACACTGAGGCTATTGTTCTACCCTGGCGAATGGGGATTCAAAGAAGTGAATCTCAGAGATCCGCCAAGGACGCTAGTGTCGGGTCTCCCACAGGAAATCAAAACTTTGCGAGTGTCAACCTGGTTTCCGTGTCCGGGGTGTCCCTGGTTCTGAATGTCAATGTGTCATCAGGAACAGGTACGTTTGCATTGTCTCTTTGTGCGAGTGAAACATATTGACGTCATGACTTATACATTTTTCCCAATGCAGCTCCACTGGGCCACTGGGCTGATGATCTAATATCAGCCCACTTCCCGTCAAAGTGTGGCGCAGTGGTGTTTGGTATTGGAGATACCAGATCGGGCGTGTTTTCTTTCATGTGGAATTTTGACTCTAAGCGAAGGGGCATATCGCCACCGCCTGGCTCCAAGTATGCTTGCATCCAGGAGTATCGCCCGGTGACGAGTCGTGTGGTTTGGGTTCTTATTCCCGGAATACCGGCAAGTCTCTGCAGTATAGTATCCCCGAAGCTCTTTGACCGGGATGTGTACCCCGCATTGTGGATGGTCAATGGAATCCAGTGATCAGCCCGCCATGGATCCCCGGCCCTACCTAGAGGATCAACACCGGTACCTGGATCTTGGAGGAAAAAACACGCAGGCGAGACCATGGCCTGAACAGATGAATGTTCCTCGAACTATAGTTGACTTGATTCTGGACCAGAACACCAGCGTTCGAGCCAAAGTATACGCGGCGGTCTCCACCCTGATAGCTTCTGCCTATCAAAGGGAATCTGCAGGTCGAAGTGTCGTTCACGGGCGAAGAATGGTTCTAACCATAGATGGTTAAAGTTCTGGCTCTTGGGCTACATTTTCGTCGCTTGCGTTCCAAGGTTGTGGGCGACATTGACAAAGACCGACCCGGCTGACAGGTAATAACAAGCTAGTGCACGCTCGTAAGGAATACGAATGCTGTCGCTGTAGCTGGGGCAGACATCGACGCAACCTTCACTGAAGTATTCCGTATTGGATTTTGTGCCAGCACAATGCGCAGTTATTGACGTGGGGGGATGGCCTAACGGTATCCGGGATTCCAAGTTTCGGGTGCTGGTTCATTCACCATCGGCCACTGCGGTTTCGGGACAATCACTGACCCGAGAAGCTTGGGGCAGGGCGCCTCGTACCGGTAATGTCGGATACCTTGCTGGTCCCGGGGCTGAGAGAACACGGGTTCTCGTGGACCAGTAGTGTGGTAGAATGCAGTGACCGAGTGGGTAGATGGTGGAGCTTCTTACGAGCTGTAACTCTTGATCGTGTGCGATATAGTAGACATCTCGGCTGAGAAAGCTTATGAAGACCCCGACGCGTACCTAGTTTGGCCCCCAGCAATTTTCATCCGTAATCATGGGCATAAGCAGGGATGATACCGCATTTGAATCCTGTGATCAGGCGGTCATAGCCATGTTAGTGTAGCATTGAAGCTTGAAAAATGAGGACATTCAAAGAGGCGAGCTGGAGAGAGACAAGTGAAACATTTGAAACCTTGAAATGTAACCGTAAGTTTCACCCAGCCTCAGTGTGGCTTTGCGATGTACTCCACCCGCCAAACTGAGTGGGAAAGTACTTGGTCCGCCGTGTTCCGTATCCGGCCAATCAGCACCCCCAACCAAAGAACCGCCGGTCAAAGTCCTCTTCCCCCGATCTACCCTCCCCTTTGCCTATACCCTTTTCCTATCTGCAAATTTTAGCAGCCGCTCATTTGGCTCTCTGTTCGACTTCGCTTATATCACAGAGTCAGCACCCTCCGAGCTCGTGTCCCGATTGAGTTCGAACAGACTTTCGTGCACTCTCTCACCCTATACCCTCGCCTCAAAGTACCCCGAGAAGAATCGGCCAATTGCACCATTTCCACCCGTTGGCGCAGCGACGTGTCCCAGGTGTAAAAACTCGACCATCCGCTTAAGAACCTTTGAAGCGGAATTTGCGGCTGCATACTGCAAGTGGGCGCTGAAACCGCATTGTCTCCCTACCCGTCAGCCGCGCGCATCGAACCAAATCATCACCTTGGGATCTCGCCTTCCAGTCCCCGCCTACGTACTCGTGCACCGCCTGGATCGCTGAAACAACATTTGCGCGTGGTGGAATCTTCAGCCCGGTGCCCTAATCTCCGCCCAACATGACTGAGTTTCGAATGCCCCCCCACCAGGGACCTCCTGTCCGGAAGCCCATCGGCGGTGCCCAGCATGCATACGGATATCAACATTACGATGCCCCTCGAGGGCAACTGGCCCCTCATCTGGCCGGCCCCCAAACTACTCACAGTCGGACTCGCACAACATCCTCCAGCGTTTTCCCCTCCCAAGGTTCTCAGCAGTACTACGGCGCTCCCCCACCGCCCCCCATCCCGCAAACAATGACCCTCCCTCACCACCCCCCTTCTCGACGCATGTCCAGCACTACGACTTCAACCTCCTCCACCAGCAACCACCCAATGGCACACGCGGGGCAAGGAGTGTCCGACATCCGACGGACTGCCTCATCCCGCTCCGCCAACTCCCAACTTGGTTACGTAGCCCTGATGCGCCGGCAAAAAGCTACTGTTTGGTGTGACCGTGCTCAACCCGAAGACGCTAGGATGCGCGAGCAAGCCATGCGGGCCAAGAAGCGAGCCTATTTGGAAGTTCATGGATCAGGCGCACGGTCTGGAACTCTCAATAGTGGAAAGATTCGACATGGCCCCAAGGGTGTGGCTGAATTCTCGCCTTCAAACCTTGTCGGTGCGAAGGTCCCGGTGCGGTTGAGTGCGAACGAGGTCGGCGACGGTGACGATGACGCTCTTAGCACTGATGGTGGCGCAATGCACCGGCGGACCGGCAGCGGGCGCAGCTCCCTGGGGAGTGCTCACCGTTACCCGAGTGGATATTCGAGACCCCAGGGCACCATGGGCAGCAACAGTACCCCACCAAACGAGAAAACCGATCTACCAGAGGTGTCTGAAAATACAACGGCAGAGATCCAGGAAGAAGAGAAGAGCCGGTTGTCATCTCTCATCAAGGATGACACTGCAACAACGCACAGCAGCGAACAAGAGCAGGAAGATGCGCTGGGTGACATGCAGGCACCAAGCGCTGCTGCCGCCGCCGCCGAGAAGGCTAAGAAGGCTGCCGATCTGCGACGACGAGGAAGTGTGGACGAACGAACGACGTCCATGACCAACGTTCGGCTCTTTGTTGCAAACCCTGACTCCGACAGCGATTAATTCACCCTCCCACTACCTGCTCGCCTCCATTTTCTTGGGCCTTTTATTTCCTTCTCCACATACCGCTTTATTCCCTCAGGATCTCTATATGACTTACCCTCCCGCCTCGTCCATTGCACATAATACCTATCTCGTTGCAACTCCCCTTGAGTCACGTTCGCGAAACCTTGATGGTTTCAGCCTACGGGCCTCATCGTCTTGTTTATAAATTCACATCTTTCCAACCTGTCTTCTGTGTTTCAAAGCGCCGCATTCTTTTCCCGGGGTTGCCTCGCTGTGACTTTCACACGGCTTTCTGGTCTGTCTCGGTGCCTTTGCGACTGCATCAAACTGGGTTGGCAAACATTTGCTTTATTCTCACCTAGCATAGCTTCTCTTCATCTAGAGATGGTAATAATTACCCAAAGACTTCCTTGGCATCACTTGCATAATCGATCATCTAGAGTCTCTTGTTTGCACACCAAATACTTAAATATCGTGGATGTCAGCCTAAACAGTGCCCAGGTGTACACTAGACGAACGTCCGGGTATAAACACCTCTATACTCTGTATGCGGTCAATTCAACTATTGAGGGCCCTGCCAGCACCATTATGGTGAAAATGTACATAGATGAGAATATACTACCGTAGCCCACTTGGGCACCTCTACGGAGTAGGGCTGGGCACCCGGGCGCCTAGTTGAGTTTACCTAAGCCACACGTGCTTATCGCGAGCGCGACACAATTAACGCGTCTCCTCGTTGAGATCAACTCCTTTGGTGGAATGGACGATAACTGCGTATTATTCCAGCAGAGCAAACACACTACCTGTTTGATTATCAATTGATTCCTGCGGCTCAAGTTTGACTGGTTTCCGACTGTCTGGGTCACCCTTTCCTGCGTCGGTACTCCGTACATGGACTGAAGTCGCGACTTGTCACGCGACAACTCGTCCCTCTTTCTATCTTACAAGCCCGCCTGTCCCAGCACTCGGGTTCTCGAAATCCTCTTCAAGACCCTTGTTCTTCATGGAGTCCCAAACAAGTCTTTCGCCGATGACACCTGTCCCACCATTCCAAGCGTCGCCCTCGGGGACCCGCAAGCGCTCGATCCATGAGGTTGATAGTGATAACTTACCACCGCCAAATGGGAAGTCGTTGGGAACGGAAAATACCGGTGAAAACCAAGAGAACCGCGATCCTTCTCTTCCCCCGCCTGTGGATGATGTGGGCTCCACATCTCTCTCTTCGAAGCCTACGATGACACCCCGTCACTCGGTTGAAGTTGTGGTGAGAAGCTCTCCAAGGCTCTGGGAGAATCACAAGAATGGTGATGGCGAACTAACCTCTCCGTCAATTAAGGCTTCAAACCCTGAACCTGATACTCCGGCCTCGAAGAAGCGCAAAGTCGCATCGGGCAGCAGAGATGCCAAGCAACAAGAAAAGGAGGCCAAAGAGCGCCAGAGGGCAGAGGAGAAGACAAGAAAGGAAGAGGAGAGATTGAAGAAAGAAGAGGAGAAGGCAAAGCGCGAGGAAGAGAAGCGCTTGAAGGCGGAAGAAAAGGCAGAGGAGAAGAAGAAGCGTGAAATGGAACGCGAAGAAGAAAAGCGGAAGAAGGAAGCCCAGCGAGACGAGAAGAAGAAAGCAAAGGAAGACGAGAAGGCCGCCAAAGAAGAGGAGAAGCGCAAGAAGGACGAGGAGAAGGAAAAGAAGTCTCGCGTGAGTAGAATTCGCCGCCATCTCAACCCGCGAGTACGAGGCATACTGACGAACCCAGTCGCAAACCAAGCTCAATTTCTTCACCAAGCCCACCTTTCCTTCCGCTTCTGATGCACAAGCGGCCGCGGTACCTTCCTCCCCTATAAAGTCATCTATAGTGGAGGCCCCGAAGACTTCCCCCGGTGGCTCCAAGTCGGATTACGAGCGAGAGTTCCCCCCCTTCTTCCTCAAGTCACATACTCTTGTGGCACCTGCCCATCGCTTTGAGCGTGATCCTCAAGCACTCGCACACGTTCGTCAAATCATCGATTCATCAATGAGTAAAGACCCCGCAGACGAGGTTCTCCCATTCCGGCCATCGGAGCTGTTCCAATTTATTCCCTTCCACCGTTCGCGGGGCGAGTCAACACCGATGGTCAGGGACATCGTCGCGCAACTACAAAAAACCGTGGATCCCGTGCAGCCAAGTGAGGATCTGAGCACCGATCCAACTTCGCGGCCCCAGGACTTGTTGCGCAAAGTGAAAATGAAGTCCTTGAAATTCGGTGAAGATATCCGCCCTCCCTACCAAGGAACGTTTTCCCGTCATGTGTCCGCGTCAACTGCGAAGAAGATTTCACGAAACCCCTACAGCCGGGCGTTGCCAGAAACCAATTATGACTATGACTCCGAAGCGGAATGGGAAGAGCCCGAGGAGGGCGAGGAGCTGGACTCTGAAGAGGAAGACGAGGGCAGTGACGACGGCGAAGATGATCTGGATGGCTTCTTAGATGACGAGGATGACGCTCTTGCCGGGAGCAAACGGCGCCCCATTGTTGGTGACCTCGAGCCTGTCACGACTGGCATCCGCTGGGCTGCCGACGGAGTGGCCCCCGAAACCCAAATCTACCAGATCCAAACCATTTCCGATACGGTCCAGTTCCCTATTGATCCTTTTTCCACCGCCTACTGGGAGAAGCCCAAGTCGTCCGATCAGCTCTCGAAACCACGAGGTCCGCCGGGCTCCGTGTTTATTATCCCTGCCCTGCCTGGCGCGCCCCCCGGCTCCGGTCCTCTACTCCCCTACAAAGCCAAGCGACCATTCCCACCGGAGCAACTGTCGGAGTTTAAAGAAGCGGTGGAGGGTAGTGATCTCAGCAAGATCGGGTTGGTGGAGATCTTGAAGAAACGGTTAGTTCCACCCGCTTTGGCTCTACCGCATACGCTAATTCTGATCCGTGCGCAGATTCCCCAAGGTGTCGAAGGAAACCCTCAAAGCGACACTTGATCAAGTTGCTGTTCGTGTAGGCCAGAAGGAAGTTGATAAGAAATGGGTCTGTCGGTGAGCGTAGCATGTGTATGGAGTTCCGGAAAAAGCATTTGTCATTATGAATACCAATTCTTGATCTTTTCTCCAGGGGGTCGGGGTGTCCCGGGCCAGCTGCATGAAATGAAGACATGCAGAGTGTACGGAGCAGTACCGTGACTATCATTACATGTGAGAGTGAGAATATGGGAATCTTGCCACCAGATCTACAGGCCATTTTGTGTCAACTGTTGGACTGTAGCACTCAGCACTCAGCACTCGTAAGGACAGTAAATATACCAAAATCCCGTAATTCTCACTCCGTAAGTACAGACTGACAGATACGCAAAAGACGGAGGGGCGAATGAGGGGCGCATGATGGGACACCTCACACCTGCACTGCCAACGCATCGTCTCCGTTGTACCGAGTACCTTCGCTACACTGCGCTGTTAGTGTCCGCTCCCTGTCAAATCATCGCAGCCAGGTCATTGTGACTTTCAGTGTATTTCAACCTTTGAATAGTTATTTTTACCTTTCTGAATTAACCCTCCTTTTGTTCTCCTCGACTCTTCGAGTGCCTCGTCACTCTCTGTGTGTTTCTCGATAGAATGCGATAAGGATCGCTTAGGGGGGGTTTGCGACTGTCGGCGAGATGGTTGACTACCACGGTCATTCTTTGACCTTTTTGGCGTCTATGTCTAGTGAGTTGTGGAAGCGCTACCGGGACCCTCTGCTGCTCAGCGCCCCTGATTGCGAATCTAACACTCTAATCTGCTCCAGCCGTGCAAAGACCGACGTCCCCCAAGGATATTCCCTGTGACTTGTCGCATCGCGCGCAAGATCCTGCATCGGTGCCTCTCCCTCCGTCACCGCCACCCATGTCCCTTGAATCCGAAATCGCGGGACCAGGTGAGTTGGGTGGCTCGGGCCGATCCAGCCCCAAGGAGGAGACCACCCCCATCGCCAATGGACACATTCCCGCGGCCGTGCCCGCCCTGGAGGCTCCCCGGGTGACCTTTGAGGACTTTGCGACCCGCTACCACCAGAACCAGCGCAAGCAGGCCCAGAGGAAGCGACTGGAGAAGCGCCTGCGGGCCACCAAGGTCTCCATCGGCGTTTCAGCCCGCATGGTTCGGGTCGGACTCACGGCACAGCGGGGTCTGGTCGAGGCTCTCAAGAACGAGGACAAACCCAGTTTCGTGGCTCTCTACCAGACGCTTCATGATCTCCAGGAATCATGTCGCTCGCCCACAAGCGATGGCTCAGACTCCACGGATAGTGAGCCATCGTCCGGAGCTGACATGGACCGTTTCCCGGATTTCTTGCATCAGTTAAGCCCTCAATCCCGGACGGACTTTCTGGAAATCTTGCGGCTGGTTCGCTCTGATCCCCAGTTCCTGGTCAGTCGCTTACGAAGCCTATCTTCTTCCCAATTGGCCGCATTTACTTCTCCTGCCTCTGTTTTGGACTCTAATGATCCCGCTTTTCCTTCAACCTCCCGGTCCAGGGGCCAGTCCTTCCTGAGCCGAACCCAGGCTCAGTCGGCCGCTTTCAAGGACCACGCGTATGCCTTTGAGAGGACTGACCCGCTATCTATACTTCTCTTTAACGTTTTTGCCGCCCCGCTGGACCCAGAGACCCCCGAGTCCCGTTTGCGCATGGATGTGTGGTCTTCCGTCTGCGCCCAACTAATCTCCAACGATAGTAGTAGATACTACCCTCTGATCGGTCAGGTACTATCCTCCTGGGCCACTGGGAGCAACTGGAAAGCCCGTTCCAAGTTTGAACTCTACCTCATGGACATCTTGCAAACCGGTGCATTTCTTTTGGAGCCTATAGCCACTCCACCGGGGTTAGAATTTTCCATGGATGCCTTGGATCCGATGCGGACGGACGTTGCAGAAGAGTTCTTCGCTTCTGCCGTGGATGACTTGTTCCATGTGCTTGATGATCCGGACGGTGGATTCCCTCACGCTGTACTGCAGTTCGCCAAGGCAGTGTTGCAAAAGATCGACAGCCCTGAAAGCCGCAGTCGCTTCTTGGAATTCTTGTTCGTCCAGTGGTTCTTCTCGAAGTTCCTCTACGGCGCATTAACATATCCGGAGGTAACATGAGCTCCCGAGACTGAGGTCGGGTGATCCGCAGAACTGACTCGATTCTACCATCTCCAGACACATGGCCTCCTGCTTGACTTCCATATCAGAAAAGATGCTCGAGAGAAATTGCTGAACCAGGTCGGGCACCGCGCATACTCTCAAGTTTTTGCTGTTTTGCGTTCAATGTATGTCTCGACACTCGCATTCTACCTGACCTTACCGATGTTGGTGCTGAAATCATGTTTTCAAGGCACAATTACTCCATCTCCCGTCCAATCGTCAGAGAACATGTTGAGAACATGATATCTCGATTCCAACCCACAATACCCCCCGAGCCACCGGTAGATTACTTTCCTTCTTTGCAGACTCCACAACCCCCACGGCGAAATTCACTCTCGACCTTCCTTATGATGTCTTCTTTGGATGCTGTCACACTTCTAGACGCTCTTTTTCAACATACTCATACCCCATTCCAATCCTCACCAGCATCCACAGGAGCACCCACTTGGCCAACTAGTCCTTCATCCATCAACCTGCGTCCTGACTTCCATATGGAAACTGGATTCGCTCGCTTTAAGCACGACACTAACTCGAGGCCTACGTCAAACAATGGTTCCATTTTCTCTGTGGAAGCGCCCTTGCCCTCGGCTTTGGAGAGCTTGTCTGAAAAGGCTGCTCGTATCCGTTTTGAGATGACCGATTTGGACCACCCTAATGACCGTCTGAGCTTAGAGCACCCTTCGGATGAACACTGGACAATCTTCTCCCTCGCAACCGACGGCCATGGCTTAACTTGGAGCCTTCTTCCGCAGAGCAGATTTGATCCTCCCAAGAATTCCATTTTGGATAGCGATGAAGATATGCATTCCACCACTTTGGGACTGGAGGACAACCACGAGGCGTTGCAAACCGCCATCGTCAGGCTTGTTAAGGAAAACCGGGTTCAAGGCTCAGGGGAATATGATGTCTACCTTCCATCTCACACTCAGCAGGGACCTGCCATGTCTCTGAAGCAGCGATTCAACGAAGCCATGTTTTGCTGCCATCATGACTCTGATTTCGTTGGCGCGCATTACTGGTGGAACGCTTCCAGGCAGCTCGGTCAAAGGGTAGCGCCTAGCTCATCGAAGACCACGGACGACTCATGGATTCTGGGACCAATGCACGATTCTTACAGTCGATCGTTGAATCAATCTCGAGTCGTCATTGAGCGTTGTGAGAGCGACTTTGTATCTCTTGATCACAGCCTGCGCCGACTCCAAGCACAAGTGAAAGACCTCTCTGGCACATTTTCCAAGATCCGGAACAAGATGTGGTATATGACCGACGTCAAAAACTCTGTGAAGTACGAAGAAGCTAAGCATGTCGCCATGGCTCTGAAAACGATGATATACTCGGCTCGTCTGTTCAGCCAATATCCAGAGGAACAGCGATCTCGTTATGGGCCAAGGTCTCTGAGTGGCTCCCTGTTCCAGAAACCAGAAGTGCAAATCATGAACATGATGAAGGCATCAAGTAGCCAGGGTGGGCCTAACAAGCTTTCAGATGAGCAAGTCGAGTTGACACGCAAGTGGTTGTCGCACAACGGCATCGAAAACTTCTGCAAAGGCGAAGAGCGGATTCACCGATTCTGCTACGAAGTGCGCATGAGCATCAACAAACTCGTAGGTGAAACGATGACCGATGCCCCTGTCTTGTGGTCAAGCGAGCTCTTCCAAAAAGAACGCTCGAGATTCGAGGGCTATGGCTCTCGCGGTTTCCCAGGCCTGTCCATGCCAAGCACTCCTCGGCCCTCAACCACCACCAGCGAGGACACAAATCATGCCTCTCACTTTTATGGGGCTAAATTCCCGATGCCAGACTCGATATCTCGTCTTGCTCAAGACACACCTACTTTGGATCACAAGCCCTCTATCCAGAGCATAATTTCCGATAAATGGCGACCTCAACGAGACATGCCTTCGATTGATATGGCGTCGATTGGTGGCTCCCCTGGCCGTGCTGCCTCAACGTCCACCGGCGACACGTGCAGTACATTTTGGTCTGCGCCACAACGGCATCCTACGTATGCCGCGAGTGTTTCGAGCGTGTATTCCAGGCCACCTTCCATGTTCAGCGAGACAGCAACCCGTCAACCTCGTCATGTAGAGCGCAAAACCCACGGCAAGACAGCTTTCATGGACGGCTTGAGGCAGACGTTGACCAGCCTGCTCCTTAGTGACTTGGGCTCTCCGGTTTGGAGCTGCGGCAGTGAGACTGACGCATGGTTCACCAACGCCCTTGACCAGAAGCGAATCCAGATGGAAATGCGCAGGCGAGCTGCAGTCCAAAGGTTCTACGCTGACTACGAGCAACGCTCTCAAAATCGTACTCAGCAGCGTGGTGCGCTACTAGGTCGCCGGAGCAGGTCTCTAGACAACCTCCGTGCGTCTGCGAAATCTTCCGATGCAGAAGCTTCTTCGAACATGCCACATTTACCTTCAGAGTCGGATGGGGAAGCGGCCTTCTCGTATAAGATGGTCTTCCATCGGTTGATCGAGGTGTTCTCGCGCCATGGAAACCCGTTCGTGAAACTCAACGCCTTGCGAGATCTCAGATCATTGGTCATTGCATCGCTTACCTCGTCGCAAGATGCAAGCTCTACGTCCGCAAATGGCTCTCCATCTGGTGACCCCGATCTGATGCGAAACGCATCTCAGCATCATCGTGCTCCTCGCCACAGCTTCTCTGAGGTGCGACCCTGCGATCTTCCTCAAATGGATGCAGTACCTTCCGTGCCAGAGTCGGTCACATGTGGTTCTCGACACTCTGACTACTCCACGCCATCCGAGTCACAAATCGTGGCTGCTCTGCGCGATCTGATATTAGAAGTCAAGCCAAAGACTCTCTTCAGGGATCTACAGTTCATCTCTGCCTTTGTTCCAGGAGACCAGCTCAACAAGATCGATCGAGGAACAGCATTCCTCCAATTTGGCCTAGCCGCACTCAGCCTCAAAGAAGAGATCTGCCACAGCATGGTTGAGATCGCCGATCGAATCGTCTCTCAGGAGCTTTCTCGTCGACATCCCCCGTTCGCTTCTGACTTCCATTCCCAACCCGGTCGTGCCATTCAAGATGCGGCTGGTATGTGGATTATTACCGCCAAAGAGGGCAACCCAGTCGCGCAGCGTGAACTCGCTATTCTCTACCTGACTCACCCTGAACTTCTTCCTCGCGTGACCCTCCCTCTGACACTTCCACGGGATACTTTCAAGGCGGAGATGATGTACCGGCGAGATAAGGACTCTAAATCAGACCCGCAGAGTATGTGTTTGGCACTGCACTGGATGCAGTTGTCGGCTAGTGGGGGTGATACTCTTGCTCGGAATCGGCTTCGTGAGCGAGAAGAGTTTGACTCTATCGCATGAAGCGATCTACCTTGATTCTTTCCACTTTTTTTTCTTTTTTCTTCTCCTTCTTCTTTTTCTCTCTTCTTTTCGATTTTCTTTCGCTGGTTCGAGACTTTTGACCTATATTTTTCTTTGCTTTTGCATACACATCGATATACCCCCGTTTGGGCAATCGAGCTAGTGGTTTGAAGCCATTTATGGACTGAGAAACCCTACTCTGTTGTCTGAGTTTGCCTCTTGAACATGACTGGCGTTCTTGAATACATTGAAAGACTGGGCGGTTGTCTTGATCTTAGTTCTAATACCATGTGTATATCATTTCCCAATGAGGTCTCTTGCTTGAACTCATTGGAGTTGAAATTCCGCGAGACTGTAAGGACTTTTTACCCCACGTATGAGAATATGCCAGATAGTACCTACGTATGTAGGACCTGCACTGATGTCCAACATCGAGAGAGTGCATCCTTACCTAAGCTGGCTGCTTCGGGTAGATGATCGGGCCGACGTCATAGAGGACCCCACGTTCACTTGACCATATCATACTGTTCCTGTCTTTCTCATTTTCTCTCTCTCTCTCTCTCTCTTGTGACTATTACAACTGCTAGGAGCTGACTTTATATGAGTCAGACTGGTATTCGGACTTACCCGCTTCTATCCTACCACAACCGGTGCTCAGCCTCTTACGGTTTCTGCAGCTGAACAATTTGAGACTTGTGATAGAATTAAAATAAATCACTAGCTCTCTGTTTCCCTGTTTTCGCTTGGAAATCAGACTTCTTATTACATCCGCCGCCCACTTGCAAATTGGACGACTCGACTTTACCCTCTATCATCCCACCATGACAACCGCACCACACATGCCGGCCAAGGCGCACAGCTCCGAAGATGTGCACCATCGGCCCAGAGGCAAGTAACCCACGGCTCATAAACGAGCAGTCATTTAACTAATCCGCGATACAGGTATCCTCAAGAACTCCAACTCATTCCAAGGCGCCTCCGCTCCGATGACAGCCACCTCCCCACCTTCCGTCCCAACCATCTCCGAACCAGAAGAGACCAAGGAAATCACTCTCCAAAACACCCTGCAAAATGCAGGCCGTCGGAGATCCTCCTCAACAACCCGCCCAGGCTCCAACTCCCGCCGCCAGTCGACCGTCAGCGCCCACGACGAGAACGAGCCCCGCCTAAAGTGGGACGAGGCAAATCTCTACCTCACCGAGCAAGAAAAGACAGCCAAGATGAAGATCGACGAGCCTAAAACTCCCTACGCTCCTCATTACGACCCCAGCGCAGACGATGAGCAGATCCGCCTAGACGAAGCCCAAGAAAGCCTGATCGACGCGCAGGATATTGTCGTCGATGAGCTCGAGTCGGCCAAACCCTCTCACCGCAAGGCCTTTTCCGAGGACGAAATTCCCGACCTGGAACTCGGCGAGCCTGAGGATAACATGCAGGGCGTTTCGTCTGATCCTCGTGTCTTCCGCGATCGCAGTATGAGCACGGACTCGCATAAGAGCGAGAAACACGTTCATGTGGGCGTTGAAGGTGCGAATGGTGCCGACGCACCCGCCGATGATCCGCTCTTGTCGACTGAGGAAGCTCGCGCAAAGCATGCGCATTTCGAGCAGCAGCGCAAGAGACATTACGAGATGAGGAATATTAAGGAACTGCTTGCGTGAGTATCATCTTTCTTTCCGGTGCCTTTTTTGCCGTCTCAGTCTGTGTGCATTGCTAACGCTCTATTAGACACCCTGAAGACCTGGACGAGGAAATGGAAGGTGACGATGCATCTGAGCAAGGTCCCCCTCCGCCTATGCCCGCTGTGCCTGGGCGTTTCCGCAGTAGTGAGCAATAGAAGAGCTTAGTGGCTCTGGTTCTGCATGCTTTTGTTTTTGTATCTTGACTTTACTATCTTTCATGGTGGCCTAGTCTCTTTCTTGTTGCTTTTGCCTCATCCTGTGTTTTTATCCTTTTGTGTATATTCCCCCAGCGAAATTACCCTTGAGAGGGCTTCACTTTCTGGTTCTCTTTTTGAAATTCTGGATGTAAAGAACCTGAAACCAACAGCGTATCCGTTTCGTATCTCGAGTATTTGTCTCTACTCTTTCAGGGCTGAGACTATTGTACTGTCTGACACTAGAGGAGAGGCCCAAAGGGCTCGAACTTGCAACATAAGTCAGAGTGCGCGAGGAGCAAATCCCGGGGCCCAAGAGGTCTGTTTGGTATTTACTCCGCAAATCCCATTGTTGTAAGTCCCGTCAGTCGCCTTACCCTGTCCAAGGTAGAGCTGGGTACTCCGGGATTCTTCCAGCCAGACATTCCTATACTGGGCGAGATCAAAGAGCACGGCTCCCAATCCAGCCCAGCCACGTGCTCTTGAATATGTCCAGACGGGTGTGACGGGACTTTTGGTCCTGCAAATGCAGGGCCCAGCGGTCAGATTGGTCAATGGGATATCCAAACCCAACAAGGCGCGCATGCCAACAAAAAGACCACCAATCAGTGTGAGTTGCGTGTGCCAGGTGTTGTTCAAAATTGCCAATCCTCGGGCATATATTAATTAAGTTCATATGCATGCTGATCGTGTTCGTGGCCGATTTGCCTTGACACTCGTACTGTAATTTGTATTGGGTACAGCAAAGATCATGAAATAGAGCCCGCATCGGAATCTGTTTTGGGGTGCTTGGGGCTGAGGTTGAGAGCAGCGTTGAAAGCAGCCAGTAGAGATATGCCGACTGGAAACAGTTAACATCGATATAACGACGGAGCAATCTTGGAGTTCCGAGCTTGTCCAGATGTCGAATGGGTAAGCTTACCAAGAACGCACTGCAGTTCGAAATACCCGACTTTGTCTACTATTAGTCCGGCCAATATAGGCCCAACTAGTAGGCCTGACATCCAACTCATGTTTGTGATAGCAACAGCGCGTGAATACCCTCCATAGGGTCCGAATATCCCGGGGCTCTGCTCTTCCAGCTCGTCGACAGTTTCTATCGCGACGTTAATATAAAACCCATACAGACACGGTCTTCAAAGGCTTACCTGTCGCCTCCATCATCCCGGCTCCGTTGAGTAAACACATGAGACATCCGAACGTGGTGGTACAGACTGCATAGATCACCTCTCCAGTGTTCCCCTTTGTTGCCCAAGGAAATCGCTCGTCACCTGCCGCCCCAAGTAGCCACAGAAAGGGCGCAACTGAAACAAACCCAATCGTGGTAGGGATGCAAGACCCTACTCGATCTTTCAGCCAACCCACCAAAGGTGATAAAATCATACCCGGCCCCTGGATAGATGCAAACAGAAGCCCGACTGGAAACACTCCCCAGCCAAACGTATGCCATACATGTGTCGCAAGGGTGGACTCGAAGCTCGCTATGAAAAGAGCAAAAACAAAGTAGCTGATGATTCCCGCTGTAAATGGCGGTTGGCGGAATAGATATAGGTAGAATCTCCAGCCCCCGATTTCTTTCGGATTTTGGGCCTCATTCAAAAGAGGCTCTTGCTCTGAGCACCCCGTTTGTTCTGCACAAGGCGATTCTGTATTCGATGCTCCGTTTTGTTTATGCCGTGGCTTCTCAATCATCAGAAGGCGCATGATGATGTCCACAACGAGAAATAGAGCGGCGCCAGCCCATGCTGTCCAGTAACCACCGATGCCAAATAGGAACCCAGCGATGACAGGGCCAGAGCATGTTCCGGCAGAAGCTAGAGTTGAGCTCAGTCCCGCTATCTTGCCCATATTTTCCGATCCGAGGTTTTCTGCCATGGTTGCGATGCCCACGATAAATAATGCGTTGGTCACGATGCACTGGAAGAATCGACCGATAAAAAGCCAAGTTACTGCGTTGGTTAGTATGAAGGATTGTGTAAAGCAGCTCTCATTGACTTACGAGAAAGAGTCATTGACAGACATAAAACGCTGACGAGTGTGAGTGCTAGCAGTACTAGCAGCAGCATTTTCTTGGAGCTGGCTCGGTCGGCTATACTTCCGATCAAAGGACTTGAGACGATTGATATCAAAGCCCCTTCAACGAGGAAGATAGAGGTATACTTCTGAGTGAGTGTTGCGTCCAATCCTAGGCGATTTTCGAATATGTGAGGAAGTAGCGGAACCATGAAGGCAAAGAGCATGTCGTCTGTATATGTTGAACATTTGCTAGAGTCTTCAGCCAGGAGAACCCAATCACTAACCCGTAAATAAGGCCATTGACATGCTGCTCAGAATGAACGTGTCGGATGAGCGCCAGCGATAGCCCCATGTTGACAGCGGCGAGCGAAACATTTGGAATGTCGATATCCTTTGGCTCAGTTGCTCGAAACTTCATACAAAGGTGGACATAGACAACAAGGTGGACATGGAAACAAGGAAAGGGAGTACCTAGGTAAACAGGAACCCACAGGGTTCATGGGTCAGGCATAGCTGAGTATATAGAAAAAGCAATGGAACTGCCAAGCTCTCACTGCCCAGGGTATGCAAAGGGGCATAGCAGCCATCCCCTAATTAGGGAATTAGTGGGCCATCAATACTCAACCACTGGCTGCTATGCCCCTTCGCACCCTCAGCTGTGTTCCCATATCTTTGCTTTTTCGTGCTCGTCACACTACAAACACTGTTCCCGACGTGCATTCCCAGTCTAGCTGATTTCGATCCGGAATACGAGTAATAAGTACTCCGTACAGAGTATCAGCTAGGGACTTTGGACCAATTAGTTACCAGTCAGACTACTCCGTACTCCGTACTCCATACGTAGTCCAAGATTAAAATAAGCGAACGAATCGCTAGATCCTGCATGATACTTTTAGACCATGTAAGTACTTTCTACCCCGGGGTGACTACACGCATAGATACTTCCAAGGTTGTTTTTAAATTGCATTTCCTTGTTTGACATTTCGGATGAGGTCGAGAGTCGCCCAATGGACACATCTGAACGCTATAAACTGTGCTCATTTATGTCGCGTTCCCATCTAGGAGCCAGCCACTAGGAGTAGCAGGGCTCTGAAAAAGAGCACAGGGATGCTCCTCGGGTACCCTAGGATACCTACCTAGGTAGTTATTCTACTCATTTGTTCAAAATGAATCAAAAAAACGCGAATTTCTTTCGGGAGCAACCTTGGAACAGTCATATATAGTTCTGTTTTGGAGGCTCCCCGAGGTCCATACAAGAATCTCCAGCCCGTGGGTTCGAGAAGGATTAGGTCAATACCTAGGTATCTACATACAACATAGCTCTACAAAGGTCATTTTCAAATAATCCATTGCTAGTACTACGTAGTAGTATAGAACCCAAATTGGTGTGGGTCGCAGGAACATCCTTCACGCGGATCAACTGTCTCTCCACTTAACCGTTTACTATTTGTGGGGCTTCCCATCACCTATCCATATGTCCCTTAGTTTCTCTGCTTTGCATCTTGCTACAATACCTTCATTCCCCCTCAGCATTTCCACCTGGGCAATCATGACTGACGAGCCTACAGAGGGATATTGTATGAGCTCCATAAGTCATTGGTCATGTTGAACCGGAGCCTCGATGCAAACCCTATGCAACAACGATTTGACTTTCCACTGCTCGAGCAGCACAACATCCATGTCCAACCCCTTACCCTTGAGGAGGGCTCAGCTGATACCCCCTACTTCTTCGCGCCGTATGCCAATGTACCGCCTGTTGACGAAAGAATCCTCGTGGGCGCCGGAAAAGAACCATGGATTTACGAAGACGGTGATAGCGAATAATTTGACAAATTGGGGTTTTCCTACCTAGGTACAACTTTTATTATGCCTTCGGGCCTTGGACCGACTAGAGCATGATAATTGACCACCACCTGGGCAGGATTGGCCCAGGGTTAAGTCCAGATACGTCTCTCTATTTGGACAGCTCCTTAAGCTCCCCATGAGGGCTTGGTCTCATTGGCTACGCTCGCTGAAACAAGAGAATGCTCATATCAAATGCTCTTCGTTGCGATGGCATCCCACAAAATGACCATCGCGAACTATAATCGGACTCATTGGATATTCAGCGTTGCGCTGATCGGTTCATGCCGCATATAAAAGCAATGGTAGTCGTCACTGCCCGGGCTAAAGAAGGGGAGTTCTGACGTGCAGAAATCATGTCTATTCTTCGTTTGATTATCCACCAGATGCGTCAAAAGTCCTTGATTCCACAAATGAAAATGTCGGTACGAGGTTTCCGTTCCTTGATCCTCTCCAAATAACTGATTGTTTCTCGACAGGTGGTGATTTCGCTCCTTAAAGATCGTGCCCGCTTAATTGAAGACTTTTGTGCAGACGGAGAGATCGACTTACGAGTCACTCGACACTACGATCTCCAAAAGGAACTTGTCCTCACGGCCCAGGACTTTGCAGGATGGTACGAAGGTGCTCCCATGATATTCGACAGCCTCAGGGGGGGGTCGACCACCTGGGCATTATCTGTAGAGTGGATTCCACATATTATCGACGGGATTACCTACGTCCACGGTAGATTAAGAATAGATCATCCAGCTTATGCACCCTCTCATACGGGAATGCGATGCCACGGTCGTTTCCCCCGCGCACTTCCAAGTTGGGGGCAAGTTTTCTTCAAGATAGATATATTGTCTTAGCTTTTTTCGCCCATGGCCATGCTCTACATAGGTAGAGACATTGGCTATACCTGGCATGGACGGAATTCATACACTATACTGATGCAAAATGCAGAGGCTGGAATGTTGGAATTATCTACCATACACTTAGGGCGAAACCTCTGTGGGGCTACAATCAATGGGCACTATGTTAAGATTACAATAATTTTAGCATAATTTGAGAAAGGACCCTCATTTCCAGAAAAGTCTAGATTCGGAAGATGTGAGGTGTCGATCATGAAACAGTCAACTAGCCTGACAGTTGGGTGGGTCGTTGATTATTGACAAGGCAACTAACCTGTGGGTTTTTAAAACCCCCTTTCCCCTTTACCTTTTCGACACCACTTTGCCAAAATATGTCAGACCCTGTTGAACAAACCGAGAAGCGCGAGGGAACCGCGGAGGAGAAGCCTACGGAAACTCCGATTGCACCCGACACGAACCCGACGCAGGAACAGGTTGAAGAGCCAAAGAATGATGTCGCAGCTACAGCCCCTGTTCAGCCAGAAGCACCCAAGACCGAGGAAAAGGTTGAGAAACCCGCGTACCTGACCAAGACCCCTGCCCTGGGCGAGTTCTTCGACCGCCTCCCGTCCATTCTCACCACCGTTGGACACAATGAAATGTGGGGCGTCTCCCTCAAGGACTACAACGATGTCCCCACCGTCAATGTCCTGATCAAATTCCTGCGCGCAAACGAGGGCAACGTCAAGGCCGCCGAGGATCAGCTCAGCAAGGCCCTCAAGTGGCGCAAGGACGTGAACCCCCAGGCCTTGGCCGAGTCAGGCAAATACAGCGCAGCCAAATATGGAGGTCTGGGGTACCTGACTACATACGAGGAGAATGGACGGCCCTTGGTGTTCACCTGGAACATCTACGGGGCTGTGAAGGATGCCAATGCGACGTTCGCGAACGCAGACGAGTAAGTAGAGAAACAGACTGCGGTCGCCAAAGGCACAAGCGAAGCTAATGGAACCGTCCACAGGTTTGTGCAATGGCGCGCCGCTCTCATGGAGCTTGCTGTGCAAGATTTGAAGATGAAGGATGCTACCGAGGTCATCGATTACGATGGCGAGGATCCATACCAGATGATCCAGGTGCACGACTACCTCAATGTCAAGTTCATGCGCATGGACCCTGCCGTCCGCACCGCCACGAAGAAGGTCATTGATGTGTTTGCCACCTCATACCCAGAGCTCTTGCGCGAGAAGTACTTTGTCAATGTTCCTGCCATCATGGGATGGATGTTCAGCGCCATGAAACTCTTCCTGAGCCGCAACACCACCCGCAAGTTCCACCCAATCAGCAATGGTGCCAACCTGGCACGGGAATTCCCCCCAGCGCTTGTGGAGAAACTCCCCAAGGTCTACGGTGGTAAGGGCCCGGAGCTGAAGGAGAACGCCAGAATCGTTCCATTGACTGAGGAGCCCGTGGCCGCCAAGGAAGAGACCCCCAAGGAGCCCGTCCAGGAGAGTCCCAAGGAGGCGGCTAAGGAGGAGCCTGTTCAGGAGGCCGCGAAGGAAGAGGCTGCCAAGGAGCCCGTTCAGGAAGAGACACCCAAGGCGGAGCCTGCCAAGGAGGAGTCTACCAAGGATTCTGCAAAGGAGGAACCTGCGAAGGATGGAGCCCAGTAAATTTGTCTTTGACTGGTACTGTTTCTCATGATACCCGGAGGAGCAGTGAAGAACACTCCCCGCTCTTGTTTACTTGGTCTCTTTTCTAGCCCCTGGTCTAGTCTTTGGAACCAACTGTGGGCCATTTTGTTATTTTGTTATTCTTAGCCATTCATAATTCATCGATTCATCTTATCATAATCATATATGCCGCTTTCTGCGTTCCCTTGATATTCCCGTGCGCACATTGCTAACATCCTTGATCCGAAGACTTGATTCCAGGCCTACATCGGCAGCCCTGCAGTGAATGATTTCAAGGATCTCACGGGGCGATAGCTTTAACTGCGACTCAATGATTGGGAGCGCCCGATCCATCTCCCTTTTGCGTGTTAAAGCCATGCTCGAAGGGTCACTGCGCGCATGGTTATGCGTAGCGCCCGAAACCCGAAGGCTCCATCCAGGGGGCTGGAGCCGAAGGTAGCATTTGAATTTGCATCCGCAACATTTCGCTTCTCGCTGTCGCTTGTTCTCCCGTGCCTTATTGCTCTTGGTATACCCACGATGGCAGATCATTTTAAAGCAGTCATCTCTCGAGCCAGAGTGGATTATTTCAAATCCTTGCGTAAGGGCCCACACTTCCAGATATTGCTTGCCTTCCTCGGCAGATGAGAAGTAGGAATAGGGGGGGACGGTCTCGTGAACTGGGTTGTAGACCTGAGCATTGGCCTCGGCCCCAGCAACCTCAACCATAGCGTCTGGGGTCTGTTGGGCAGGCGTTTGTCTGAAGTTATGATCCGGTTTCCGTACTGGAGAAAGCCGAATGGGAAATGTTCTCTGAAGAGGTTTCCATGTTTGGATAGCCTTCTTGGGAATAGTATGGACTGGCTGCCATAGTTGGGGGGATGTGGGGATCACTTCATGTACTGGTTGGGCAGGTTGCCATAATCGCGGCAAAGGCTCCATGTATGAGAATACTAGGTTCAGAATAAATGGAACTGTTTAGTTTGCAGAATCTCCGTTGAATAACCCGAGGTTGAATGCCCCTCTCAGACAATACACAGCTCGTACGGTTGACCATTGCGCCATTCGCGCAGCTCTTATCGACAAGCTTTCTCCCTGGCCATCAGACTGACCGCGTTACGTCCATCCTTCAATATCTCATTGATCCCAATTTGATAGAGGGATCAAAAGAGATCATTCTCTTTCGGCAACTTCTGGAGATCCGCTGGCGGTTGCCTCAGAATGCGATTCGGGTTTTAAACCTCCCATCTTCGAGCTCTCCGACACAACCTCGCCTTTGCGACAACCACCCCCAACTGCTATTCCATTTCTCGGGTTCGGCTTAAAATCGCCTCCCCAGTCATGTCTGTCTGGAACCCCGATAATATTCGCGACGTCGCTGAGTCTGTCGGTATCCTCAATCTCAACCACGATGTCACAGAGAACCTCGCCCGGGACGTTGAATACCGAGTTGCGCAAGTACTTGAGGAAGCGCTAAAGTCCATGCGCCATGGCAAGCGCACAGTTCTCACTACTCAAGACATTGCACTTGCATTACGGAACCTGGATGTCGAGCCACTGTACGGCTACGACTCAACCCGGCCGTTGAGATTCGGCGAGGCCTCGCTCGGGCCCGGTCAACCACTGTTTTACGTTGAAGATGAGGAGGTTGATTTCGAAAAGTTGATCAATGCGCCTTTGCCAAAGGTTCCCCGTGAGGTTTCATTCACCGGTATGTACATTTGCCATCAAACTGAAAGGGTTCGGACGAGTATTAATTCCCCTCATAGCCCACTGGCTAGCCGTGGAAGGCGTGCAGCCCTCGATCCCTCAGAATCCCACCGCCGCAGACTCGCGCAACCTGGAACTGGTCTCCAAGGGCCCCAATGCCAATTCGACACTGGCTGCTATGAGCGGCTCAGGGGATGTCGCCGTCAAGCCTCTGGTCAAGCATGTACTTTCCCGAGAGCTCCAGCTTTACTTCGAGAAAGTCTGCAGCGCTTTCCTCGACGAAACTAGTGAAGACTACCGCACCTCTGGATATTCCAGTCTTCGGGAAGATCCCGGCTTGCACCAGCTGGTGCCATACTTTGTGCAATTCATTGCCGAGAAGGTCACTCACAGTCTCAAGAATGTGTTTGTTCTCACTCAGGTCATGCACATGGCCGAGGCATTGGTTCAAAACAAGTCGCTCTATGTCGATCCCTACGTGAGTAATTGTTGACTTGCTGAGATTCCAAGGCTAATTGATCCAGGTTGCATCCCTCGTTCCATCCATTCTTACCTGTCTCATTGGCCGGCAACTCGGAGGAAACTCCGATTTTGAGGAACAATTTGCCCTGCGCGATATGGCATCCTCTCTCCTCAGCCTCATTGCCCAAAAGTACTCTCATTCCTCTCACATGCTCAAGCCTCGACTCGTCCGCAGCTGTCTCAAGTCCTTCCTCGATCCATCCAAGCCGTTTGGCGCGCACTATGGTGCTGTCATTGGGCTACAATCCATCGGAGGCGCGGATGTGGTCCGTATTCTTGTACTGCCCAACTTGAGTGAATACTCCAAGCTGCTCAGCGATGGTCTCGACGATTCTTCCCGTCGCCCAGCTGCTGAACGGGTGATGAATGCACTTCTAGCTATGCTGGCATCTCTCCGTGGTAATAAGAACACCTTGACCAATGGTCACCATGTGACAGAGGATGTGCGTTCCCAGCTGATCGAGAAGGTCGGCGAGCTCTTTGCAGCTAAGATTGTGGAGGCTGGCGAGGTACAGCTGGCTCATGTCATTCTGGAGTCATAACAGGTGACTGCATTTTCAGCATACTGTGTTCATGCGATACGGCGTTTGTTTCGGGCGTTGGTTGGGAGGGGCTAGGACCAAGAGTCGAGTTTGATATTTCAATTTCTCCATTGGCAACCATGTCAGGCCCTTTTGAACAAGACAGGGTCTGCTTACCAAGTGTATTTTATTCAATTGAAATCGGATAATCAAGAAGGTACCACTTCCACGGTTGTTTATATGTCCTTCGCTTGGGTCTAGACAGCCGTGATATACAAATCACACCGCCTCTGGACCCTAACTCAGGCACCCGGGAAGTCTATTCTGCCGGGCATTACCGCTCGCGTGAGAGCGCCAAGTCCCCGCCTCGCCTCGCTCATCTTTTCTTTTTCTCCGAGTGCTGCATTGCTCACTGCATATCGGTGCAACATCTGTCCTTGAACTGCAGCTCTTGACTCAATTCGGTGTGTGATACTGTGTACTGTATCTCGCTTTCTACCCCAGGGCTGACAGATTATCCCTGATGTCAGAGACTTGACCCGCGCCCCACTCCATCGCGGGCCCACAGAGAAAATCACTCATTACCAACCAAACTGCCGGAGCAAACATTTTTTTGCAGTTTTTCCCCCTCACCTTGAGGTCCCTCCCCCCAGACCCTAAACACATTTGCATCCGCAACTCTTAGCGAGAGACCTGCATTGTTCTCTCCGCTAAACCCGAGCAATCAATTATTGATCTCGGGCACACATTGGGCTTCTGGGTCAGATTGTCCGAGACTTCTTCCTAAAACCCCCGCCGATGTACACGACTGTGGCCTCACGCTACCTCGTGCAAATTTAAGTCGAAATTTATTTTCGCCTTCTATGAGCCCAAAGGACCTTCTGCGATTCTTGTCTAAGCCCGCGAAGTGAGTACAATACCTCTACTCGTTCGTTCAACCTGCCTCCCGGCGCAAACACAAAATACCTCAATTGAGGTGCTATGATTGGATCCGGTTACATGGTCAATGCTTCGTTTATCTATAAACCCTGTCACAGACCTTGAAATCTGCCCTGCTCATGGTCTTCTTCCTTTGCTCGCGATACCCTCTCGGACATGGTAGCTAACCCACCTATTGTCCTCAGGCCTCGATAGCACGACTCCCGTCGTCACTCTTCCTCCCGTTTCCCAATACTTTTCTTTTTTAAACAGCAGCATTCTCGTCTGCTAGACCCGATACTTTGACCGGTATCGGTATCTTCCAGAACGAGGGTACCGACTGCAAGTCACCATTTCTCTTAGCAGCTTCTTCCTCGCTTTCGCTTTCCGCCCTCCCTAGCAGCCCTTCGGTCTGTTTGGAGAGTATCTACCTGGTCTGACCAGTTACAAAGTTTTTTAAGGGCCTTCTCTTCTCAGACGGGCATCGCCCCCTTGTTCGTCTGGGTAAGTAGACAGTGCTTCTACAGCCTTCTTCATCGAAGTACATAGGGCGGTCCGACGTCACTGTTTCTACTTCGTTCCACACAAGTACAACAGCTCAAGCTGCATCATCCATCATGGTTTACGTCGGTATTCCACAGAACTATACCACCTCGCCGTCTTCCTTCACCGGGACGCCGTCTCTGACGATCAATTATGAGGCCACCCAGGATCTTGACTCGACCAATGCTTTCGAGGGTCCTGAGAAGCTTCTCGAGGTTTGGTTTGCGCCATCTGCCACCGAGCTTGGTGCTGCCGGCCCCGAGGGCCTCAAGAAGGTCCCCGGTGAAATTTGGAAGGACATGCTAGACCTGGTCAACTGCCAAGTGCTATCTGTCATCTCCTCGGAGGAGATGGATGCCTACCTTCTGTCCGAGTCCAGCATGTTTGTCTGGCCGCACAAGTTGATCCTCAAGACTTGCGGAACCACCACACTGCTGTCAGGTCTTCCTCGCATCCTGGAAATCGCTGCCATGTTTGCAGGGTTCCCCCGCGCCACGGCTCCTCCATCCCGGGGTATCACGGTGGCTGCGGCCCCTTACCGGGTATTCTACAGCAGAAAGAACTTCTTGTTCCCCGATCGTCAGCGTGGTCCTCACCGCAGTTGGCGGGACGAGGTCCGCACCATGGACAAATTGTTCGTCAACGGCAGTGCCTACATGATCGGTAAAATGAATGGGGAGCACTGGTACCTCTACCTCACTGAGCCAGGTACCATGCTCACCCCACCGGCGAGTCCCAAGGAGGAAGTGACCTTCCAAGAGACCGAAACCAAGGTCCTGAACTTCCCTGACAACCCGCGCACCGACTGCAATGAACACGATGAGACACTTGAGGTCCTGATGACCGATCTTGACGAGGAAAACGCGAAGCAGTTCTATTTGGATAACGCCTCTGCCGTGGCGGAAAAGCGTCACCGTGAAAAGGAAGGAAGCGACGATCACGTTGACGTCTTCAGCAACACCTCTGACATGGACGAGGAGACTGGTGGCATTCTGCCACCCGAGCTGACCACCGAGGGTCACGCCTTGGGCACTGTGGTGTCTGATTCGTGCGGCTTGTCTGATGTGTACCCTAAGAGCAAGTTCCCCGACGCTCGCATCGATGCATACCTCTTCACTCCCTGCGGATTCTCTGCCAATGGTGTCGTGCCAGCTCCTGATGACAAGGGTCCCATCCACTACTTCACTGTGCACGTTACGCCGGAGCCCCAGTGCTCCTACGCGTCCTTCGAGACCAACGTTCCGCACAGCCAGAACGGCAAGGCTACCGCCGATATCATCAAGCAGGTTGTGGATATTTTCAAGCCCGGGCGATTTAGCATCACTCTCTTTGAGACTAAGCCTTCTCTTGATGAGGCTGAAGAGGCCAACGGCACACATGACCCCGAGCATGCCCAGCGTCACGCTGCTCGCCGCAGCAACAAGATGGAGCATGTCGAAGGTTACCGCCGTGTCGACCGCATTGTTCATGATTTGAACGGTTATGATCTTGTGTTCCGCTACTACGAACGCAATGACTGGAAAGGGGGGGCACCTCGACTTGGAGAGGCAGGATTCTAGGAGCATCGTTAGACGAAGTTCCCGGATGACACTCTTCTCGTCGCGGCTGCGGCCTTTCTACCCGTTCGGATTCTTGTTAGCTTTGCAGTGTTTTGCGCACTTTCACTTTCTTTTCTGTTTTGAATGTCGATTTCTGAGCATCCATATTGCACAGCACTGCATGATCACGCTGAGCGATTAACTCATTCTTTTCTCTCTTTTGAAAGTTTGGATCATTGTTCTATCTACGGGGTAGCTCGGAAATATTTACATTGATCTTTTACGTATATCGAGCTTTCATCGCCTATTTATTACATTGTTACATTTCCTATTCTACTCTCAATAAGCCTGGGTATTATCTGATGAATAACTCTGAAGGGGTATCAAAAAACAACTGCGCGTTGGCGCGTTGATTTGATTCCAAACCTGACTCGAGGCTCCATCGTAATTCTCCTAAGGTCAATCCCAAGTTCGTCATTCCTAGTGGGGCCAAATGCAGAAGGCGGTGAGATACGACCTTATCTTTTGTCTATCAAACTTCGGATTCATCATAGCTGTTGTCACTCATCCCCTGTCGCAATTGTATCAACAACCCTGTTCCAAGGTTCGAGAGGTGCTCCTGTCGACCCAGTCTTCTGCTACCCAGTCCTTCGCCGAATTGCTCTTCTCTTCGTCAGGCGCATCCGCGCGGGCGACAACAGTACCCAGAGGTCCATCTTGCGCCCAAGCCCTACACTTAATATCACATCCATCTCAAAATGTCTTCACCTCCGCCATACCAATCGTCTTCTAATCCTCTCAAACGACCCTCTATCTCATCTGCCTCGTCGCTACCGATAGGCAAAAAGCAGCGCATGCACCCACTTCGTCAGACCTCATTCCCAAACGGTCTTGAACCTGAGCGCAGCTTTGGTGGTACAAGTGATGCGGGAAGTGTGACCGGAAGTTACACTGGGAGTCTCGGAGGAGCAAGCGCAGATGGAGTCTTCGCTGGGGCTGCCCGGGGCAAGAAGCGCGGACGCAAGAGCAAGGTTGAGAAGGAGCGCGAGCGCGAGCAGGATGCCCTCAGTGCCAGGGGAGGCGAATCTACACGCTTCGGATCCGTTGATAATGAAGGTTCTGTGAGAGGGGGTCCTTCAGGTGGTGGCGGTGGAGGAGCAGATGATGCGGAGGATGACGACGAGGAAGATGAGGCCGAGTTATTTGGACAACAGGACGGGGCTACAGATACAGAAGCTGAGAAGAAGAATCTTGCGTACGTCCAATTTCTTTGGGTCAATTTGCATTAAGCTGACATTTGAGCAGGATTCTGGTTGATGCCTTCAATCCCATGCAATCTGAAAGATACGATCTTTTCAAGCGGGCGAAGCTGCGCAAGGAGACACTTCGCCGTATCGTCAACCATGCCCTCTCACAGTCCGTCCCAGCAAGTGTTGTCACAACCGTCAACGGTTTCACCAAGGTCTTCGCTGGTGAAATGATCGAAATGGCCCGTACAGTTCAGGCCCAGTGGGCCGATGCGCACGATCTCGCTGCACGGGACGCATTCGAGGCCGAAGAAGCCGCGGCTGAAGCCGCCAGTGCTACGAACTCAAAACCCTCAACACCAACCCCAGCCGGCACACCAGGTCCCGGTCCAGGCGCCAATGGAGTGAAGGCCGAGCCCAATGACTCCGATCAGACGCCTAATTCCTCCCTCCCTCCCCATAGCATCTCGAAAGCATCTCTAAATCCATCCGCAACTCCTCTCCGTCCAAAACGGGAGTTCCGCCCTCCCCCAAACCCCCACCGAGGTCAACTTCTGCCCGCTCATCTGCGCGAGGCTGTGAGACGCACAAAGCGCAATGGCGAAGGTGGTGGAGTTGGTTACTCGGGATTGAGTCTGGAGAATATGGGGGTCCGAGGATCTTACACCTGGAACTCGGGAACTGCCGGTGGACGCAGGCTGTTCCGGTAAACTTCCCCGGCGAATTTATTGCATCTTAGCGCGTGGGTCTCATTCTATCTTTCATCTTTAATACCAACGGCAATGGGGGTTTTGCGGGATCTTTAGGACAGACTGTGTCCGAAACTTGTTTGATATCACAATTATCTGGAACATATGGAGTACATCCAGCTCGGTCAGGATACACTATTAGGTCTAAATCAGCAACCCCACGATCCTTGTAGGCAGGTCCTGAACTCGCTTGTGAATTCTGGGCCCCGTCTTCAACCTGCATTCCCTGCAGCCAAACTTTCGAGACCAGGAGTCGGCGCCCGATCTTGGCAATGGTGCATCTATCCGATGCATCGCTGCCGAGGAATGGAACAAGGCCCCAATGTGCCCTGTTTGACAGCCTGAAGTTGAGATGTACCGCCTGGTCTTGCTCTTTATTACGCCTGGCAAACCATACATAGCATTGCACGGGCACACTTCATAACTTCATATCCAAGCCAGCAGGCCATGATTGTAGTTCCAACCTAAGTCGACCCCGGTGTAACAGACTCCCATGCTTCGGAGCACGTCAGTGCCCTCCTAGATGGCGCTGGATCCGAAGGGCTGGTGGGTTTGATAACTTCTATCTTGCTGCCTTGTCTTTGCTTATGAGTTACGAGTCAAATGAGGGATTTTGTGATGAATTCTCGGTCATTCAATAAACCACTCGTGGACGATCAAAAGTCTGCCTGCACGCCACGGCTCAATATAGTGGGATACCCAACGTTCCAGCCGCAAGCCATCGTCCAGGAATAGGAATGAGGGAGATCTCTCCTGCAGAACGCCCAGGCGCAGGGCTGCAAGGGTCAGTGTCCGAGTGGCGCTTCCATTACGGCCGTGGATGATCATCTCCATAAACAGGTGATATTATGTGGGATAGACCCACGACGAACAATTCCTCAGTCAAAGGCGTGGTAGGACTGGGGAAGTGTCATTGGATGTGGAAATTCTAGGAGTCTCCAGGTTCCTTCTAGGCCGCGTCAAGGACCTCAGCTTCAACCCCCTTCTTTCTTGGCAGGCCTTTCTAGCTACGATTCCCGAGGGGGGTAATGATAATTGAATTCATGTCCGGGCTGCTCTGATGCAGATTTGTTCCAGGGTTTCTTTGTCGGAATAGCTCTTCATTTATACCTTCACTTCTGGCTTGGGCGACTCGATACCGTGTCTATCCCGTAGTCTGGATATATCCAAGTATATGACTTACTTTTGCGGTTTGATATCTACGGAGTACTAGGTATCATGCAGTACTTTCGGTCGTCGCAATTATACACTCGTTTGATAGACACCGTGCCGACAACCCTACCCTGGTCATCCAGTGACCCGTCAGTGAAAGGAGACCCTAGAAAGAGCGTTAAATGGATCGATGTAAGTTCGCCAATAAAACTCATAGCCAATAACTCCTGACCTCAACCTGATGTAAATAGGGCCTCCGGGGCATTGCTTCATTCTTAGTTGTCTTAACCCATCTCGCGCGAGCATGGGACTACGAACTATTCTCACCTCGCGATGATGAAAATGCAACCCCGCGAATTCTCCAATGGCCAATCCTCCGCATACCCTGGCAAGGTCGAATTGGCGTGACCATCTTTGCCTTCCTCACTGGCTATGTCTGCGCGCTCAAACCTCTGAAGCTATCACGAGCAGGCGACACGACCGGTGCATTCGTCACGATAGCGAAGAGCGCATTCCGGCGACCCCCACGCCTGATATTTCCAGCAACGATTGCCCTCGTGATATCATGGATCGTTGCGCAGCTTGGTGGATTCATCGTTGCGAACAGATCAGACTGCTGGTGGTGTCGATATGCGGCGCCGGATCTAGAGGATTCCTTCTGGAAAGAACTCATTCGTCTGCCAAAGAATTTCTTGTCGACTTGGACGACGGGCTACATGGCATACGATGACCATCAGTGGGCACTCTTGCCTCTGCTTCTGTCATCAATGTTGGTGTACATCACTCTTTCCGCGACTATGTTTGTCAAGTCTGGATACAGAGTGTTGATTTACATTGGCATGATGCTCTATTTTCATCAAGATGCATCGAAAAACACAGGTTAGATCCTCCCCTGATTGAACGCAAAATGCTTGAATATCTCGTGTTGTTGAAAGCCATCTACTAATCTCTACCAGAAACATTCCAGCTACAAGCCGTGTATGGAATGTTATTGAGTGATTTCTCATACAACAAAGCTCTGAAAGCATGGATAGAAGACCATCCCCGGGGCCGCAAAATGCTTACAATCCCACTCACCATCGTCGGCTTGTTGATCGCCTCATACCCAGGCGAGCACCCCGAATGGGCGGGCTGGTCTAACTTCATGTTGAAAACAGGCCACTATATCTTCCCACCAGAAGTCAACCTTGGGAAACGATACACTGCACTTGCGATTGATCTCATTATCCTCGCAATATTCTTCTCGCCCTCTGCCAAAGACTTCCTCTCCAATCGATTGCTTCTCTGGCTCGGCAAGCAGAGCTTCGCCGTCTACCTGATTCATGGGACTATGCTCCGAGTCGTGCTTTGCTGGATGCTGTATGGAGTTAGTGGACAGCCTTGGGAGGGCCCTGAAGCTCTGACAGATGACCAACGGGACTGGATTCCTCTTCGGTCTCCATGGGTAGTTGGGATCAGCATTCCAGTTTGGATTGGATTGGTATATCTTCTTGCGGCGCTGTGGACGGGGTATGTTGATAGCTTCTGTGCTTCCCTGACGCAGAAATTAGAGCGGGCCATGTTTGTCGCGGATGAGAAGACACCGTTGCCATTGCCTGCGACGTCGATTCCCATGCAGACCACATAAAGGCAACTTGTTTGGCTCGAGGCTACCCTCCAAGACCTGGAGGTTCAAGATTGGGCGGTGCGCATCTACATGTACATAGGCCTTGTTCAGATTAGTATGTTTTGCGCTACCTATACATCTCAAACATCACCTGGGCAGGAGATCGGGTAAAGTCCTCACTCCAAGACTGCCCAGGTGAAACGAGTATACATGGCCAGAGTAGGTTGGTAAACCTCGAGAGGTGGGTTCTAATATTCAAATCACAAACATGCAAATGCCAGTGCGCCATAATTTACAATATATATGAGTACAATCATCCTCGTCGAGAGCCTTCTCTGCTGGCCTTCCAAGACTGGCTCGCCTTGTTCTTCTCATTCTCAAGGATCTTCATGTGCTCCAGTCGGCGGGCCTCGTTGCGCTGCGCCCGCAAAGCCTCGTCCTCGTTCCTGCGCTCTGATTCATATTCACCCGCACGTCGCTTCTGCTCCTTGAGCTCTCGCTCCTCGATGCTTGAGGTTCCGAACTTCTCGGCAATTTCCTTGGACACATTCTTGCCCATGTCCTTGCCTTGGCTCAGAATGCGGTCAATGAAGCTGACCTTTGGGGGTTCTTCCTTCGGTTTTGCGAGGCTTTGCTCATATGCTTTCTTTGCCGCAGCCTTCTCTCTCTCAATCCGCTCCAAAGTGACACGAAGGGCCTTGCTTTGGATGTTCTTGACGGATTCAGATGGCCCATCAGCAGGAACCACCTTTTTGGGAATGGTCATGCCCGCCCAGTTTCGGAATGCAGGCGAGTTAATGATGTGGGTTTGGGTCAGACCGAATACACCGGAGGCCACGAAGTAAAGCTGAAGCGCGGCAGGCATGAAGGACATGAAAGTGAAGGAAATGGCAGGAAGACCATACATGATGGATTTACCCATAGAAGAGTCCATCATGGGCATGGCACCGGTTTCACCACCTCTCTGTTAAATCGAGTTAGCAGTCTGTTAAGATCAGAAAATGCGACATCACCGACTCACCTTGAGAGTAAGAACCAGCATTCCAGCGGCAATTGCAGGCAGAATGAAGACTGGGTCAGCAACAGTGAGATCATTGATCCAGGCCACCTGCTCTGACGCGATGCCAGGCACTGGCAGAGAGGTCATGCCGCGCACGGTACGGAAACATCCGTAACCGAGTGGAATCTGCAACATGGGGACGAACGACTTCCACGAGGTGATTCCCTCGTCCGCGTGGATTTGAGACAACTGGGCCTTGGCCATCTGTGCCTCGTGCTGCTTTCCATCGCGCATCAAAGCCATCATCTTGGTTCGAATTGGGTCAATTTTGGGCTTGGCGTTGGTCATTTTCGCGGCGTTTTCGGAGGCATCCATAACAGGCTTGAATAGAATCACACGACTCAGGACGCTGACGGCCACGATACTGGCCCACCAAGGCAAATCAGAGTAGATGTGGACGTGCTCGATTAGCCATTGCATGAGCGATGAGGGTCCCCAGCCGTAGTCCAATCCAAGCTCTTTCAGGTATCCAATGCGCTCTGGAATAGCGGTAATATCATGGACGTCCGTCAGATCAGCCAATGGGTCGGTTGCGGAGACCTCGGGGGTAACTTCGGCGGGTGTTGGGTTCGAGGAAGTGGAATTGAATCGGATCGCGGCCGGACCGGCAACAGCAGGTGCGATGCGCCATGAGGCAGTGCCAGACAGCGGTGACTTCAATTGGACTCGTTGACTAGATCCGCGCAGGGTTTGGGAGCGGAAGGTGGAAATCTGGAGTCCGGTCAATTTCAATGTTTTCTACATATCCGAATGGGAAAACGAACCGACCGAGAAGACCGGGCGGTGGCAGTCATACGCTGACGGGCAAGCGCAGCTGCCGCACTGGGGCCTTTGAGGCCTTGAGATCCCAGCATTGTGTTTGAATTAAGAACAAGTGGTGGTAAGACAATGCGGAAGAGTGTCTCCTGCCTCTCGGCGCGGCTTTTTTCTGCCGGGCGGGAAACACCCCCGGATCACGGGCTACGGGGATATCAGGAACCAAAACAGTGAACTTGGGAGAATGGAAAAGTTGTAAGATATTCATGAAAACAATAAGTGGCTTGATGCAAATTCTAGTTCGCCAAACGCCTCCCGATTCTACGGGCCTATGTACAATCACTAAAGGTGTGTACAGTAGCCAGGTATGGATCCCAAATCACAAATGCTTCGGTTCGATGTCCCGCATAGATGCAGTCATTTTGAACGACCAGATAAAACTTCAGACATTCATTCCAACGAGGCAGTGTCCCTCAATCCAGGCCGTCTGCGCTCCGAGGGAAGCTCCCGCATCTCGACACCAGGGCCCACGGGGTGTGACCGGCGGTAGTTGGGGAAAATCTAAACAAGATAGGTCAGCATTTATAAGGGAACTGCTTGTTCGATTTCCGGCATACCTTGGTATTAGACCAGCCAAGTCGGAAAGCAGCCTCATGCGCAAACAACTCGCCGAAGCCAAGCATCAGACCGTTGACAAAGGGGAGGAACAGGTTGATAGCCGCACCGCGCAGGAGTCCCCAAACGCTAGGGGGCTGGTAGAGAATTATGGGGGAGCTCTCATTTGAATGTGTCGAGGATGACATCTCGTGGTTGGCAGAGTAGTTTTCCGAGTCGGAAGGGACCGTCATGGTAGAGTCGTAGAGCTCGTCGGGAGAGACCGATGAGGCGTCGGAGGCCATGGTGTAGATTTGGAGGTAGTATATTAACGTGGGTGATTATTCCTTGAGATATCCGCGTTGCTGGCCCTGGATATTCAATAAGAGCTGGGAGAGGGTTCACCGCGACTGTCCAAGTTGATGCGATCCGATGAGCGGGCTTGGCGCCCGCGGTGCATGTGCGTTACGTCAGCAGGTCTGGTGGCCCCACACCGGGGGGCCACCTGCAACTGCAGCGAGTACTTTGTGAACTTTCACTTGATATGATGATATGGTGAAGGTATTTGAGCTCCAGGGCTGTATGCTCTCTTTTTATGATTCAAATCGTTACTGGTAGCCTTTATTTGGTATATTAATTCATTTGCATTAGAAAATATGTGAACATATATAAGGTTTGTCTATATAGATTTGAAGATCATAAACGCCGTTTTGAATGTCAAGTCTTTTTCCACGTCAATCATGCCAGCAGAATTGGAGCATATCACCATGCTGTAGGACTCAAACCTTGGAAAGGTTTCCCAGCAGCCACCATCACATTACCACAGTCACCCTCAAGTGTGTCAAGAATCGAGATCTCATGCTTTGATAGCTTGCTCTTCATCATCGCTGAAAGCATACTTCGAGAAGCGACGAATAGCCTCTCCCTTGAAGTAAAACACATAGGGAATGGCACAGCAAGCCAAGGCAAGGAAAGCGAGAAGGGAACTGGCCCACTGGTAGCCCAGTCGGTTGTACATCTGCTCTGTGAACAGGACGGTTGAAGCTCCCCACATGGAGCGGAGGAAAGTCTTAGCTGCAAGTGCAGAGGCTGCTTGATGTTGATAGGTATCCACTAGGCTGGTGTTAGCGATGCCCCAGTTTCAAGCCCAAAAAGTGCGTACATACCAAGGTAGTTATTAGCTGAGTTATACAAGAAGATGAAGCCGAAACCAACAGGCCATCCTCCCATTGCCGGTCCCATCCAGTGAATCTCAGAATAGGAAGTCCAAGCGAAGATGAATAGCCCGATGGGAACAAACCAACAAGACCACATCATTGGGATCAGGCGCTTCTCGGCTGGGGGCTTTCCGCCGCATTGTTCCGAAACCTTGAGGTAGTGCTTGTTGACGAGAGGAGCACAGGCTGCACTCATGACGACACCGATGGCCAAAGGAATGAACATCAGTCCAGTCATAGAAGCACTCCATCCCTTGCCGGATTGATACACAATCGGATACCTGGGTTTCAGAGTTAGCTTGTAAGTCGCATTGAAAATAAGCTTGGAGACTCACGCAACAAAGAACATGTACAGTAGACCGTACAAGACTGACATGTAGAGAGCCAGGAAAAAGACGATAGGCTCGAGGAAGAGGAGCTGGAAAGGACGGAAGAGGAAAATACGCAGCTTCTCGCCCATAGGTCGAGGGTCAAGTTCACCTTCGGTGGTATACTTGTCGTCGTTCTCAATTTTGCGAAGCTTCTGGGCCCGCTTCTTTAGCAAAATGGGTGCGTAGGTCTCGGGAACGGTGAAAGTGATCAAGACCCAAGCGACGAAACCCAGGATCAACTGGAGCCAGTATAGCCAACGCCAGCCACAGTTATCACCCAAGAAGCCACCGGCAAGGGGACCGATGGCCGGACCAATGAAAGGAGCCGCACTGAAAGCTGCCATAGGAACACCACGTTCCTCGCTTCTCCATAGATCGGCCAAAGTGCCGCCAACCAGAGTCATGGGCGCACTGAAAGCAATTCCATCGATCATACGGCAAACGATGAGGGTTCCGATGTTCTTGGCGACAGCACATGGGATGATAAAGATGACGGCAACCAGAAGGGTAATGGCATATAGAGGTCGGCGTCCAAACATTTCTGACATGGGAGCGAAGACCATAGGCCCTGAAGCGGAGTTAGTAATGTGCGAGAAAGAAAACAGCTATGGACTATAGCGTGAGGGTACTTACCAACGCCGAACCCGACAACGAACACAGTGACAACAACCAAGCTTACTTCGCGCGAGACACCAAAGTCCTCCATAGGTCCTTCCAAGTCGGCTGTGATGACACTGCTGGCAAAGGCGACGACGAAGCAGGTGAAAGCCACCACCATGGTGCAGTACCATTTGTATGCCTTCGACCAGTTCTTGGGATTTTCCGGATCATCGAGAGTGAAGGTCACCAGCTTCCAGTCTTCCGTTTTTCCTGTGGCATTTGACTTCACAGGCTTGATGATTTCGCCCGTTCTCGTTTCGGTGGTATATTCACGGAGGTCGGCGCCATCGCTGACCTCGCGGACAGGCAGGTTGAGGTAGTCTGGGCGTTCCCCGGACCCAATCGAGGTGGTCCGGCTGGTCCCATTGGTGAAGGTATTTTCTGAGCGGGGTTTATCCATCTTAGGCAGTCGTATTAGACTAGTGGGTATGAGGGTCCAACCCGGATAGAAGTATAGAGTGTAATGGTCTGTGGAGTGCCTGAAACCCCCGGTGGGACATCATCCTTTTATATTGCATTTAAAGCCTTGTCCGAGAATTTGACGAACGGACAATTCACGGAAACAGACATTGTGTCAACCAGTGGCGCCGTTCCTGAATGCCCTTGCCTGATAACCTCAATTGCCTCATTGGGAATGGTGGCACTAGCCGGATTAGGGAATATGCTACGATGACGCCGGAGCTTATGTTGACCTGAGCTCAATCTCTACTCCCTACATACATGCTATATCATTGAACTTGGACTTATTACTGGAAGAGTATAGTATTACTCCTCGAGCTATCAGTCTCTTATAGGATTATTCGTGATGTCTATCAGTAGAGTCAGGTATATGCCCAGGTGATGGCAATTAGCAACATAATGCTCTAACCCAGATGGGTCATTTACAAAATTTAGATTGCTGGCGAGCAGCATCCTTGGAAAAATTAGGTGATCTACAGTCTCATCTATGAGGACCCATGGCGACTTTCCCGATGTTCCTTCTTGGCGGAGCGGGCGAGCTGCCCTGGGATCATGCGATAACTGATCACGGTTGCAATTTTAGCCGAGTAAGCCCTGGAGGTAAAGGTTGAGACTTTACACTTCTACCAGTCTTTCAATATACTGAGCGGCATGCAGACTTCAAGAGTGCAAAGTGTTAACTTAGATGTCCACGGCTCCAGCCCTGGAGGTATTCAACCCCCGACAAGCAATTTGACGGCTTCAATAGAGTAAATTGCTGTGCCAAACCTTCGAACAGTGTACCCGCATGAAAACCCACCTAGAGAACCTTAGTTCGAAGAAACTCAGGTTTTGCCCCACGGTAGAGCAATGTCGTGGTCTTAGCTTTGGATTTGGTCCTAGATGTCGGAGCATATTACTGTATTAGGAAGGGTTGAGAATTGCCTCTTTGGGAACACATCTCTGGCAAAACGGGACAGGATTCTCGCAACCTCCTGGCCTAGAATTCCACATTTAGGGCCCTGGGCGAAAATTCAACAAGATGATTGGCGGTGCAAATATCGCATTATGTCAAGTGATGGTATCTTCCAGGGGTTGACCAAGGACCACATGGACAGGCGAGTATGTGCTCTTACCTAACTGCCTACCTCGTCATAGGTCTGCCTGTGCATAGTTCCAAGGCTGACTGGAAAGCTCTATTTTCGAAACCTATCGATGACAGCTTGGGTAGGCAGGCTTATCCTCTGGGGCTGAGGTCTAGGATATGTTGATATACCCTAAGTACTTGGTAAACCTATCATGCTATGTATGTTAACACATTCTACCCTTGGAAGGCTCTTCCAAGTTGCCCAGTCACTAAAGACCTTGGGATTTAGATTACCCTCTAAACAATTGTCAAATGTATGCTTGGCGGGAATTTTTACAGAGCATTGTTCACTATACAGTGTAGGTCCCAATGGGCCTTTCATCCATGACGCAGTTTTGCTCTGGTAGTTTACAAAATTCATGCCGTGACACGAAAAATCTCCTTTCTGGAATCTTGGAAATCAGTTTATCAAGAAAAGTTCTAGATAAATACTTGGTATAAACATGCCTTCTGCTGAAGCAAGTCCCAAAATATTTCTTCCAAGCGCATTCGAAACTTTTCTTTGTATAATGTTATCTGATGCTGTAATTGATTCTGTGGTGTAGGGACTTCCCCTAGGGTAAACTATTGGGAGTTGGCTAGAGTACTAGTAGCCTTGTAGGTGACCCCAGTGCATACATTAAAGTGACACAAATGCCAAGAACTCTCCCCGCACTTTTGGAATGTGAGTGAAGCATGGATACTCACCCACGCAGTTTATCTCAAATGAGACTACAGTATACAGGAATCAAAATTAACAGCTAAATCCAATGAACTAGACACCGGTGAAAAACAAACCCATTGCCAACGAGGAAATTTGTATGGAAAAGTTTATTTGGCCGCAAATCGGCCGGTATCGGCACGTGATCCACTTCGATAAGCCGCATTGGGCTTAGGGCGGGGGCGGGCAATTTTTTAACAAAAAAAGCGATAGAGTCATCGGTCTACTCTAGAGATCTATCTCAAGTCCACTTGAGAGAGGCACTCCAGCCACTCAATCTCCCTCGATACCAGGAGATCCAATTCCCTCTCTGTGTCATTTTGACTCGGGAGAAAAAACCCCCCACCTTCATTCACAATGACTTCAACCGATACCTTTTTGGCTATCTCCGGCTCCGTGGCCTTCTCCCGTTCTCGGGGCCACGCGATTGCCACTAGCATTGGAGTTCAGGACGTTCGGGCTCAATGGATCCACTACGTGCACACCACGCAGCCTTTGGACGAGCCCCAGCGAGCTGTCCTTGAGCAGCTGCTCCGTTACGGCGATATCACCGACGTCCCTGCCTCCTTCGAATCGACCGACGGTGAATACGACACCTTCTACATTTACCCCCGAAATGGTACCGTCTCTCCTTGGAGCTCGCAGGCAACCGGCATCTCCCACGTCTGTGGTCTGCAGAAGTACGTCAAGCGGATTGAGCGGGGTATGAAGGTTTCATGCCTTCGCAGCAGCGCAGAGGACTACAAGCCCGCGTACTTGGACACTCTCCATGACCGTATGACTCAGATCATTGGCCAGGATGAGCCCGAGTTGAGCCTTATGTTCTCCGAGCATGCTCCACAGCCGCTCAAGACCATCTCCCTCAAGGACAGCACCAAGTCACCAAAGGAGATCCTCCAGGAGGCCAACAAGGAGCTCGGCCTGGCGCTGGAGGAGTCAGAGATTGACTACCTCGCCGAGGCATATGGTCCGAATGGTGCTATTGCCCGTGACCCCACCGACGTTGAGCTCTTCATGTTCGCTCAGGTTAACTCGGAGCACTGCCGACACAAGCAGTTCAATGCCTCTTGGGTCATTGACGGCAAGCCCATGCCCAACAGCCTTTTCGCCATGATCCGCAACACGCACAAGAAGCACCCAGAACACACCGTCAGTGCGTACAGTGACAACGCCGCTGTGCTGGAGGGCGCCGAGTCCGCATTCTGGGCCCCCGATCCCACTACCGGACAGTGGATGCACACCAAGGAAGTTGTCCACTTCTTGGCCAAGGTCGAGACTCACAACCACCCCACCGCAGTCTCACCTTACCCCGGTGCCGCCACCGGTTCCGGTGGTGAGATTCGTGATGAGGGCGCCGTCGGTCGTGGCTCCCGCCCCAAGGCTGGTCTCGCCGGTTACTGTGTGTCGGATCTGTTGATCCCCGACAACAAGCAGCCCTGGGAACTTGATATTGGCAAGCCCAACCACATTGCCAGCAGTTTGGACATCATGCTGGAGGCCCCCATTGGTAGTGCTGCATTCAACAACGAGTTCGGTCGTCCCTGCATTGGTGGATACTTCCGAACCTTGCTCACCGAGATTGACGTCGGCAATGGCGAGAAGGAAGTCAGAGGATACCACAAGCCCATCATGATTGCTGGTGGTGTCGGAACTGTTCGTCCCCAACACGCCATCAAGCACCCGGACGTTGTGAAGCCCGGTGCTTTCCTCGTTGTCCTTGGTGGCCCCGCTATGCTTATTGGTCTTGGTGGAGGTGCTGCTTCCAGTATCGCTTCCGGTGAAGGATCCGCCGAACTTGACTTCGCCAGTGTGCAGCGTGGAAACGCCGAAGTTCAGCGCAGAGCCCAGGAAGTCATCAACGCCTGTGTCGCCATGGGCGACAACAACCCCATCAAGTTCATTCACGACGTTGGTGCCGGTGGTCTGTCCAACGCCCTCCCCGAGCTCATTCACGACTCCGGCCTTGGTGCCACATTCGAGCTGCGTGAGATTGACAACACCGACCGTAGCATGAGCCCCATGCAGATCTGGTGCTGTGAAGCCCAAGAGCGTTACGTCATGGCCGTTGGTGAGGAGAGCATGAACAAGTTCACTGCCATTGCCAACCGTGAACGCTGTGGCTTCTCCGTTGTCGGTCGTGGAGGTGGTTCGTCCGAGGAGGAGAAGAGACTCATTCTCCTTGACCGAGAGTCCAAGGAGTACCCCGCTCCTATCGACCTGCCTTTGTCTGTTCTTTTCGGAAAGACCCCTCGCATGACACGCACCGTCGACTCGCGCAAGCTTAAGCTTCCCGTTGTTGACTCTAGCCTTGCCAAGTACCTCCCAGACTTGTCCGTCAAGATGGACATTGTTGATGAGGCTGTCAAGAGAGTTTTGTCGCTGCCCGCAGTCGGCTCCAAGTCCTTCTTAATCACTATCGGTGATCGTACTGTTGGCGGTCTGACAGCGCGTGACCAAATGGTTGGCAAGTGGCAGACACCCGTGTCCGATGTCTCGGTCACTGCTACTTCCCTGGCTCAAGGCACCAAGACTGGTGAAGCTTTCGCCATGGGCGAGAAGCCCACCCTGGCTCTCATCTCTGCTGGCTCATCTGCCCGCATGGCTGTTGCCGAGTCGCTGATGAACCTTGCCGCTTCCGACCTTGTCGATCGCCTGAGCCAGGTCAAGCTGTCTGCCAACTGGATGTGCGCTGGTAGCCACCCCGGTGAGGGTGCTGCTATCTACGAAGCCGTTGAGGCTATCGGCATGGACCTTTGCCCCAAGCTTGGCATCAGCATTCCCGTTGGCAAGGATTCCATGTCCATGAAGATGAAGTGGAAGGATGAGTCCTCGAACGAGGCCAAGGAGGTCACTGCTCCTATGTCCTGTGTCATCTCTGCCTTCGCTCCGGTCGGCGATATCACCAAGACCTGGACTCCGGCTCTTCGTCGCGTCGAGGATGTCGGCGAGACTGTTCTTATGTTTGTCGACCTTTCCTTCGGCCGCAAGACTCTCGGTGGATCAGCCCTCGCCCAGGTCTTCAACGAAGTTGGCTCTGAGTGCCCTGACGTCCACGATGTTGATCTCTTCCGTGACTTCTTCGATGCCACCCAGCAGCTTCAGGAAGCTGGTATCGTTCTGGCTTACCACGATCGTTCTGATGGTGGTCTTTTGACTACCCTGACTGAGATGATGTTTGCTGGTCGTTGCGGTGTTGATATCTCGCTTGACACCATCTGCTCTTCATTCAACGTCAAGGATGTCATCGAGTCCCTCTTCACCGAAGAGCTCGGTGCGGTGTTCCAGGTTCGCAAGGAGCACGAGATCCAGTTCCGATCATGCTTCGCCACCTGCGGTCCTCCTCCTGGTCTGATCCACAAGATTGGACGTGTCTCGGAGAAGCCCCAGCAGAACCTTGCCATCTACCACAAGGCCTCTCTGATCTACCGCAACACCCGTTCCAGCCTCCAGCAGACCTGGGCCAAGACCTCATACAGCATGCAGAAGATCCGTGACAACGCGGATTGTGCTGAGCAGGAGTATGCCAACATCCTCGATGACGCCAACCCCGGTCTTTCCTGGAACCCTACCTTCGATCCCAAGGACAAGGGTCTCCCTATGATGACCAGCCTTTCTCAATACTCTCCCTTCGCCAACAAGCCCCGCGTTGCTATCCTTCGTGAGCAAGGTGTCAACAGTCAAGCCGAGATGGCGTTCGCCTTCAACACCGCCGGCTTCTCTGCTGTCGACGTTCACATGACCGACATCATCTCTGGTCGTGTCTCTCTCGCCAGCTTCGCCGGTCTCGCCGCTTGCGGTGGCTTCTCCTACGGTGATGTCCTCGGCGCCGGTCAAGGTTGGGCCAAGTCCGTCCTGCTGCACGAGAACACTCGCAAGGAGTTCCAGGACTTCTTCGAGCGCCCCGACACCTTCGCTCTTGGTGTCTGCAACGGTTGTCAGTTCTTGTCTCGCGTGAAGGACCTCATCCCCGGCGCCGGTTACTGGCCCAGCTTCGAGCGCAACACCAGCGAGCAGTACGAAGGCCGTGTCTGCATGGCCCGCATCTCCGACCCCGACCCATCTAACCCTAGCGTCTTCTTCCACGGTATGGACGGCACCTCTCTGCCCATTGCCGTTGCCCACGGTGAGGGTCGTGCCTCGTTCGCCAACTCTCAGGGTATCTCGGCTTCAGACTTTGTTCGCGAGGGCCTTGCTCCCGTTCGCTTCGTCGACAATGCTTCCCTGAAGCCCACCATGAAGTACCCTTACAACCCTAACGGTAGTCCCGAGGGTATTGCCGGTGTTCGCAGCCCCGACGGCCGTGTCCTGGCCATTATGCCTCACCCCGAGCGTACAGTCATGAACGGCATTGCCAGCTGGCTGCCTCCCAATGCCGAGACCTGGGGCGACATTGGTCCTTGGGGCCGTGTCTTCTACAGCGCCAGACGCTGGGTCGGTTAAAATGTGTAGTCCGATGTATTTACGAAGCTATTTCCTTTTTCTTTCATGTTCTTTTTTGTCCATAGTCGGTCCGTAGGGTGACATATACCAGAATGGCCTCTAAACAGTATATACCAAAATCAAATTTTTATCTCAATGTTGACACAAGTTGTAAGTCGTACTGCTCTCCAGGGCTGTGCGGTTTTACGGGCGTACGGCATTACGGGTCTTACGATAAGGGCCGTGTATCGCTCTTGGCGGGGTGACTCTATTCAAACAATTTTCCTTCCTCCTACGCTCAACCTCGCCCTCTCTACGCTGGTATGCCAATTTCCCTCTCAGCATTTGCGCGGTAATCTTGAAATTGACACATATCAGCTACCTAGGAACCCCGTCCCTCCCAGCGCAATGGACTCCGCAGCCCAGTCCCGTTTCGATCTTATCGCCTCGAACCTTCAGGAATTCCTGAACCCCGAGATTATTGAGAAGATCCTGATTGAAGGTCGTTCGCCGCGTGTTTACTGGGGAACAGCGACAACAGGGTGCGTTAGAATGGCACAAACACACAACCACAAGCGCTTCTCTAACCTCTTCGCGCAGTCGACCCCACATTGGATACTTCCTGCCCGCTCTTAAGATCGCACGTGCGTCAACATGAGATGTAGATCCGGGAAAATGCTAACGTTATTCTTCAAGAGCTCCTCAAGGCCGACTGCGAAGTCACCGTTCTGCTCGCAGATATTGTGAGTCATCGTGCATGCCCAACTCTGAGCCTTAATACTAACCGCACTATAGCACGGGTTCCTCGATAACGTACGAATGCGCTTCCTTCGCTGAGACACCAGACTAACGAGAACCGAAAACAGTTGAAAGCTCCCCTGGAATTAGTCGATAACCGCGCCATTTACTGTTTGTGTCCTTCCCTGGAGCTTGCCATGCAATGACTAACGACCCAAGACCGAAATGTTGTCACAGCCCTCGTTCAGTCCGTTGGAGTCGATACCTCCAAGCTGAACTTCGTCCTCGGAAGCAGCTACCAAAAGTCCCCCGAGTATGTCATGGACGTGTACCGCATGGCCTCCATGGTCTCTGAGAGCGCTGCCAAGAAGGCCGGCGCGGAGGTAATCATATTCGCTGTCCACGGGCGTATGTATGGCCCTTGTTAACCCATTTAATAGGTTGTCAAGCAAACAGGCAATGCGCCATTGTCTGGTCTGCTTTACCCCATTCTCCAGGTCCTTGATGAGCAGCACTTGAACGCTGATTGCCAGTTGGGCGGAGGTAAGTTTGTCCAAAATCACGTTTTTTGTACTGAAGCTAACCGTTGTAGTGTATGTTGATGATTGAAACTCGATGGAGCAGAACTAATCTCGACAAATAGTGACCAAAGAAAGCTCTTCACTGCTGCGACGGAATGGCTTCCTAAGCTCGGATACCGTGTACGAGCACACATTATGAACCCGGTTCGTACGCTGCCTATGTTCTTGTGGGCTTATTATTCTGACACTAGTCCAGATGATGGCAGGCCTGGGAGGACAAAAGATGAGTTCTTCTGACGGCGCAGGTATCTTCCCCACCCCGATCGTGTCGTACATAACTCTCTCAACTTGGTAGTCTGAGAGACAGGGGAGAATTGAACACTAACACTTTACCAGATGCCAAGATTGACCTCCTTGACAATGCGGACAGCGTTGCAAAGAAGATCAAGAAGGCGGAGTGCTTCCCCAAGATCGTTGAGGAGAACGGTGTGCTCTCAATTGTCGAGAACATCCTGCTCCCCGCTGCCGTCCTCAACGGCCATGGCGAGTTCCGCGTTGAGCGCCGGGAAGGCGAGCCTCTGGTCTACACCTCCATCGCTCAGGTGAAGGAGGATTACGCCCAGGATATCCTGACTCCTCAAATCCTGAAGCCTGCAGTCTCGGCCGCCATGGTCAGCCTGATGGCCCCCATCCAGGCAGCGTACGAGGCCTCCGCCGAATGGCAGGAGATCACACTGAAGGCCTACCCGCCTCCTGTCGTGCACAAGAAGGTCAAGAAGGTCAAGGACAGAGGCTCTCGCTTCCCCGGTGCCAAGCAGGAGCAGCCCAAGGAAGAGCAGCCCAAGCCTTCAGAAGATGCTCCCTCCGAGCGGCTTGCGCAAACCAGCATCTAAGCCGCGCCTCCGTATATTGAACAACCTGCAGTTTACATGTGAAGTACATAGAATGGAGTTCTGATGGGCCACTTAGCAGCCAGCTCACGGTGACGACCATGGTCTGGTATTGCATTCACCGGCACACCGCAATCTAGACCTGAGGAGTCAGAGTCTGCCATGTACTGTACTCGTACCCAGATAGCACTATACCACGCATGTCCAGCTGCTCTTGGACGCCGAGTCCCTGCCCATGCAGCCTTACATCTATGAATTTACGCTCTCCCCATATCTAAATAGCAACTAAAACGCTTCATCCGTTAACATCAATTGTCCACATCTCAGCTCTGCCATCGCGCCAAGCACAATACGCAGCGCACACTGTAACTCGTCGCATCACAAAGTGGATCTGCGAACTACTACGTCACATTCCGATCGCAGATCGCAGATCGCCCATTTTTCTCTTCCACAACACAATGAAGACATTTGCGTTCTTGGCCACGGCTACCCTGGCCAGTGCTGCGAGCCAATTCTCCTGCATCAAGCCAGTTAACCCTATCCCTGCCGGACCCCCGGGGCTGTGCTGCCAGGAACTGGTCGCATATCCCTTGTTGAGCTCTGTGTACACCGGCAAGACATGTAAGTGTTCATGTCGCTGGTTCTTGTATCTTTCTAGTTTATAGTGGCCTTGGATCTGACAAACAAAGGTACACGGGCTGTTAAGATCGACGAAGCTGCGAACGGCACGACGACGTATGATCCGTGCGATGTCGGTCAAAAGCCTGCGTGCTGTGATCCGGTAAGGCTTCTTGGCTAGCTCTGTACGGAGTAGCCTTTTACCCCTCTAGCCACTTGATTGAAAGGACCTGTATTAACTCTCGGCAGCTGGTGACTGAATTGGAAAAGACCAGCAACATCGCGTGTGTTTTGCCGGAGTAAAAGCGAATACGGCGTCCAAAGATCTGGGTACGAAGTACGAAGTCCGAAGGATCGAGGACGAGCCAGAAATAGAGCGAGAGACACATCTGAAACGAGTTCGATCTGGATCTCACCTCGATCCGTTCCCGATGTTTCGATCCGATGAAACACGGAGATGGTTCTCAAACATGATCGACTATGGACTGCGACGGGGTGGAGTTTATCACAATAGTGTAATTTTCTATTATTGAACTGCGTGGCTGGTCGTTAAGGCGCTGTTCAAGTCGCTGAAACCAAGCTTGGAATATAGAAATAGAAAAAAAGCAGGGATAAGTGAAGACAAAAAACACGATAGCCAGCCCAATATTTTGCCCCCAAACAGTAAGGATAGACATTAAAACATCCCGAAACACTCCCTGTCCAAGGGATCCCAACGCCAGGAAATATTGCGAGACCCATAAAAATTACAGATTAGAGATACCCAAAGGGCAAACCAAAACAAAAATAAACGGAGTAAAAGTAGCTCCAAAACAAAACCAAACGAGAGGAAGAAAGCAAGAAAGAAGAAGGCAAGAAGGCAAGAAAGAATAAAGATAGAACAGATCAAGACTTGTTTTTCCTGCCAAGCTTCAACCCCAAGAACCCACGACCACTCGGCGCAAAGCTATTATGGCGCAGATGGCGACGCTGACTCGACTTGCGCACCGGGGTCGAATCCGCACGCGGAGGCTGGGAAACGACAGAGATCTGCGAGGACGCAGGACCACGGGGATCGAACTCCGAACGCAGACTGCTTAGTGAGACGACGCTGGAGGAGGAATGCTGCCTTGTCATGCGGCGGGGCATGAGTGGTGAGCGGTTGGAGAGGATGTTCGAGACGCTGTAGGTGCTTGTTGAGCGTTTGGCTGGTGAAGAAGCGATGGAGACAGGGCTGCAAGTGCGAGTGAGACTGGGGAGACTTTCGTGATCGTAAATCGTGGAGAGGGATTCCTCGGGGGAGAATGGGGTTGTTGGGCGGGAGATGCTGGCCGAGCTGGGGGTGCGCATTGATGGTGGTGGGCGGGTTTCTGTTAGACGGCGAGTGCGCACGTTGAGGGGAGGAGGCATGGCGATTTCTGAGCTGGAGGTCCGGGGCCGGTGAGGGCGTGGTCCGGCTGGGATGGTGCGAGGCGTTGGGAGGTAAGGGACTGGAGGGATGTCGGTGACGCGGCTGATGGTTGCTGTTGGGGAGAGGTCCTCGTTGGATGGGGGGTTGGTGATTTCCTGGAGAGGGACTCGGGCTTTGAGCATTGAGTCTGGTCGGAGGGATTGGCGACTGTCTGATCTCATGGCAGGACGGGGTCGACTGCTGTCCCGGGAGCGAGGGCTCGGGCGAGACTTGGAGCTCTTGGACCGTGAGCCCAGGGCGTTGATCAAAACGACTGTGGGACGGGTTCGGGGCTCCATGAAGGTGACTTTCTGGGCCACTTGAATGTCTGCCTCTTCGACTGAGAAGACGGAGGATGGTGAAGGGGATCGTGATCTAGTCTTGACGGGTCGTGGCTTGGGGGCGGCATAGATGGATGGCTGCAGGAAAAGACTGGATGCCAGTTGGATCGGGGAGTCTGGTGAAGGTAGTTCCAGGACCATATCTTCTTCAGGACTCAGTACGTAGGCGTCTTCGCCAAAGACGGTGTTACCATTTCTCTTGATGGTGTCGGTAGAGATGGGCCTGGCCCGTTTGGCAGCCGGCGGCGACAAGAGACGCTCGTCCCGATCCGAGTCATGGCCCATGTGTGAGGCGTCGTCCGTGCTGATGTCCGAGTCGAAGGTTTCACGCTGGGACTCGACGGGCGAGGAGAGTAGGTCTTGAGCTCCGGCATCGGATTCTGATACAGTCTCTTCGTCTGATTCATATCGATCTTGGAGACTGTGACGACTCAAGCGATGCAGAGTGAGAGTGGCCGGTTCATACATGTTCGGCGATATTAAAGAATAGAGATAGAAGTCCACGGAAGCGAAGGACGAGTGTTATAGCGAGTGCAGGCAGTTCGACCGAACTAGAAAAGAGAAGCCAGTCCTCCACTAAAGGGTATATAGGAGACCAGCTCAAGGAGACACGATACTCCTCTCAAGCGAAAAATGCAAAGGAGAGCAGGGCGCCTAAAAATGGTGTACAGGCAGTTTTAAAGGGAGTGGAACTCAGGAGCAGGGGGATGCATAAATCATATAGGAAAAATCGAATCAGAAAAAAGGGAAAATAGTGAAGACAGCCATGATCCCTGGGCACGTGTAGACAGAGAGCAAGAGAAAGTGATGTGATTTGGTCTCACCCTTGCATGGGGAGTAAATAGGAACTAAATAGGGCGGGTTGGGGCCCGTTTCAGCGTATTCTTAATCTAAATCAAATCAAAAAGACTAAAAGACTAAAAGGTTCAAATCGAATGTATCAACGTGAGCTGTCGGGTCTATGCAGAGACCCTCTTTACTCCGTCTGCCTCGGGGTGGACACTGTCCCCAGATGGAGTGTGCTTCTTTGACTGTAGCACTCCATACTCCGTACATAGTGTACAGTACATACATATGAATCTGGGAAAACTTGGATTTTCATTCCCATATTCACTCCCAATAATTACAATAACCATGGACCAGCATTTGCAGATAAATTGCCCAAAAATAAGACCTCAGCAACGATTGACGACGCCAAGTTTAGCCGCCGCCGGAGAGCGGTGGGGCATGTATAGCTCAAACACGCTACGACGAACTCCCTGCCCTCTCTTAGCTTCAAACCGTAGTGTCGACTCTCGGTATCCAGGAACCGAAATGCCCCGTCCTTGCTCGGAAGGGATATTCTTCAGGGGAACGCCCTGACAAGGATGTCATTCCAACATCCTTATCCTTGTATAGGCACAGTCCTACATTGTTAGGCCTGTAAACCTTCAGGACCTGGGTTGCGTATGCCATGTATGCCCAGGTGAACTTCAAGTGCAACTTGGAAGCTGCAACTCTGTTGAAAAACTTGTTCCTGGGAGATCCTCTTACCTAAAACCTCCTTGCCTCGAACCCGCCTGTCACCGGCGAATTCTCTCCACAGAATATTTTTATCCTACGCTATTGCCAAACCATTTGCTTCTTGCAGGCCGTATCCGGCAAGGACTCCGGCCTCATGCACTCTGAGGTTGGCTGCAGGTACGCGGTTGACGGAAGAGAGTCGACGAATCGCATCGATGGGCCATATTAACCCGCAAAGTCTTGACAATTGGGAAATCCTCCAGTGGGTCTAACCTCCCGCTACTCTCCCGTGCACTTCTCCGTTCTCCATTCTGGGTACATACTAGTACTTCGTCCGGAGTGAGAAGTACGGAAAACGGAGAAATACCTTATGATCCAACGGTGGAAAAAGTCCAAATGACGGTGTAGCAGTCTCCATAGCGGCGATCATCGGGCTAATAACGTCCAACCGAACGGAGAATTGCTCCACACGTACAGTATGTGTAGTAGCTGTTAGTAGACACTCGTACGAGTCCCCATATGCATCATGCCATCATTGCTTCTTCCTTTTTTCCTGCCAATTCCTGTTCTTGGTCCTATTGCCTTTGCGTCTGTGCAGCCTGCATATCCATGCCCAGTCTCCAGAATATTCCGCATGGCAGCTAAGCAAGGCGTTTTGGGGGCTTGTTCGCTGCAAGCCACCTCATGCATATTCGTTGCTGTTATTGAATGCTAATGAGCTGCCCAGCCTCATATACCACAGATGGCTGGGCCATCTTCCAGTGTTAGGTTCAACAATTGAGGTTGGGAGTGCCCCAGGTGGGGGGCTTGGAAGGCTGGCTTCGAGGCTGGATGCCAATGGTTCGCATCCGAGGCTCTTCCCCTATCTTTGCCAAACATTACGAACTTGGCCATGAGATCTGTCACTTTGTGGCGTTTGCGCTTCGCACAGGCCATGCGATCTACTCCACGGATCTTCCAGGCTTGCAGCTTGCACAGACGTTGTGATACCACACATACTTGCTCGAATCGACAAGCTTCTTGTTGCCATATCAACCCGGAAGTGGTTGTGACGCTCTTGCATCTCCTGGACAATGCCAAACGCGTGGCAATCAAACATTTCGCTGAACCTGGAAAACATCCCCGGTTGCATTGTGACACGGACCACATATTGCCAACTGGGCCCCAGCACCCCCAAGGCCTCTCTCGCTTATCACAACATCGAGTCTCACAATTCGCAGGCATGATTACATTTATTTCGGTTTTGGCCGCACGTCTATCCATGGGCACTGTACTAATGACAACAAGAAAGGGGACAATCGAATGGCCTTCCAACAGGGTGATAACGACAAACATGAACAGGAGAAGAAGATGACATTATAAAATACAACCAGATCAAGGCGGGGCCAAAGCGAACACCCCTTGCCGGTGAGGTCGGGATGATTGCCTGTGGGCATGGGCCCTGCTGGTTTCCAAACGTTTCGGTGCGTGCATTCCGAGAACTCCGAGGCACATACCCCATGTCCGGGTAGTGGACCGGGCATCATGAGGTGGTCATTCATTAAACAAATATAGAGACGCATCACCCAAGAGCAGCCACTCGTTCTGCATACTGTGTTTCTCCGCGGGCCGAATGTGGGCGTGCGATCCAATGGCGCGCTTCGAACAAGCACAGGAGCTAGACAGGTGGCCTATGAAGCTGTGTGCTCGCCCACGGAAGACATTGCAAAGGGTCTAAGATCCGCAATGGATCTAGGCCTTGCGGGAGCGGGTGACGGGGCCGTTGGAGCGGCCGGTGGCAGCGCCGTTGGCGTTACCACCCTGAGGGGTGGTGGGAGGGATCTCAAAGTTCCTCATGTCAACCAGACTCTTCTGGCCAGTGTTGCGGCGGGGACGTCCGGACTTGACGGCCTTGTTGTAGGTGGCGATGTAGAAGGAGATGAAGAGAACCAGGTAGGAGCTGATGATTCCAATACCAGCCATGGCAGCGAATTCCTCACCGGCGCACTTGCCCATGTTAGGCATCCAGGGGAAGTAGGCGGAGGTGAAGTAGGTGTAAGAGGCGAAGTAGATGAAGCCTGGAGATAGTCAGCATGTTGGTCCCCTGCGGATGTTGCACCCGAGCCACTTACCGACGTCAATGACGAACTGGAGGATCTGCAGCATGGTGATGTACTTCTTCCACCAAATGCGCACGCCACGGGCACTCTGGAAGTAGTACCAGTACATGACGACGTGGACCAGCAGGTTAATGGTGATGGGCACCCATTGCACAGCAGTAACACCGATGAGCTGGGTGTAGCACAGGAGAGCGGTGGCACCGTGGTGGTAGGTGTGGAGGAAGGTCAAGGGCTTCTTCTTGAGGACCAAGAAGATGGTGTCAATGAATTCGACGTATTTGTTCAGGTAGTTGAGCTGCGCGCAATCGTTAGGACCTTTCGGTCAAGCTTTCAACCAGCAGGTACTTACGTAGTAAAGAATGATGAGAGGCTGAGTCCAGCCACCGCTGTGGTCGCAGATAGCGTAGAACACGCCGTGTCGAACGATGGTAGGCAGGAGCTGCTCAATGAAGAGCACCAGGAGGATGCCACTGACGAGGGTCAAGACCAGGTTGTGGATCATGAACAGGGTGTTGAGCTTGAACGCGGGCAGCTTCTTCATGACCTCGCGACCTCCGAAGATGATCACGTAGTAGGTGACCAGCATCATGGTGGTCTCCTTGAGGGTGGACAAGGGAGTCACACCCTCGGCGAAGTTGAACTCGCTCGCGGGGTATCCCATGACCTTTTTGAAGCCCAGATCGAACAGAGGCCATAGGTGGACACCGAAGGGCCGGTCGAGGGACGGGGCGGACACATGTTTTAGGAGTTCGGACGCCATTGTGACGAGGGTTGGGTTCCAATGAAGGTAATGGCCACCCAGTGTATGCGACTCTCAAAGGAAAGAAAAAAGAAAACAATGAGAATGGAAAGGAATAAGGAAAGTGTGGGAGGCGTGAGAATTAAAAGAAGGAGAAATGCTGGAGAAGACAGGAGATTATCCTACTTTTTGCGTCCGGCGCGTCCGTTGAGGTCCCGAATAGGCTTAGCGTGGGCATAAAAAGGGGAAACATCCACACTGTCCTTCCGATCGCAGACACCCTGACGTCCGTATACTTCTTCACTTATTCGTAGTTACACTACAGTAGTTATATAGTTATATACTATATACATGTATAGATCTCAGGACGTGAGTACAAAGTATTCACGCATCTGGTCGAATGAGCTATCACATGCAAAACTGTGATCACTCTATAGTCTAATTAATCAGTCTTAGCCGAGGGCCCTCCAACAATTGAGCTTCTAAGATCTCAGGCTGATCTTCATGCCTCTTTAAATTGGACCTTCGCCGTTGTTTCATCTCCACATCCCAAAAACGGTAGCTTGGAGAACGACAGGGCTGTATCTACCAGCCTGGTCCATGGTTCTCACCTCAATGGCATGGGACTATCTTCCAAGATTCAGTGATGGAATCCACCTGGGCATTCTCGACTCCATTGTCATGCCATATTATTGGAACAGACTGGGTCTCTATCAATCACTCTCGGCCACATACTTTTGGGGCTCCGAGGATCGTCTAAGACCCTCTTTCGGGGTTTAAGCTTCGGAGATTTTGTTCCTTTGGTGTCTCATAGCTGAAATTGCAGGCTTTCTACATGCATTGAGGCCAACTAACTGGGTATGTAAAATGTACGAAGTACCAGTAGGCTATTGATATGATATCTTCCAGGTCCATAGCTCCAACCTTGGAAGGCCAAAATCTTTGGTCCTTATTACAAGATCTACCTATGTATTTGGCCGATCTCTACATACAAATTGCCCTATTTCCAACTTGGAAGATTGCGCGTAAAATAAGCACATCGCCATGCTATTTCTGTGGCCTTCCTTCCAAGGCTGTACTAAACTTCCTAGTACGGAGTAGACATAGTTGGTATCGTCTTGGCATATCAATCTTCCAATTGTATCTCGATGTATGACGGCCACATTGGATATATAAACCTCGAATCACTCACGGCTTTGAAGACCATTGAAACAACCTGGAATTATACAAAGCTGCTCAATGGTACACTATTCCAAACCCTATATTGCAACTAAGCACTTTTCAAAATACTCGACATCCCAAGCAGGATATATTCTAGAAACCAGCCATGGGCCAATGGAGGCTGTCTTGAATGTCACAGCTGTCCCACCAATCAAACGCCCGCATTTGAGATCCAGCGATGGCGCGGGCCCAACCGGATGCCTGACTCAGCACCCGTGCAGCTGCCTCAGGCGCCAACACCACACCACCCGCAAAATCCTAGAGCACTTCTCACCTCCCTTCCCGTCTCCATCCATACCTCTCCCCTCACCATTGTTCCCGCCCGGTCCAAACGTGGTCCTCTCCTCACAATGTCCGCCTTCTCCGTCTTCCGCCTGGCGACCCGCGCCATCCGCCCCAACGGCCTCTGCAGAGCTCCTCAAATCACCCGCTCCCGGATGCAGTCCCCGGTGACTCTGGCCGCCGTCCGCGCCTCCAACTTCGGTACCACCTCCAAGCTCCTCTCCGGCCATGAGGATGAGACATTCGAAGAGTTCTCTGCCAGGTACGACCCCAATCGCAAGCCATTGACGCCGGAGCGGGGGAACAAGCGTCGCACATAGGCGCTACCCGGAACGAACATCGGCAATCAATGAGATATACAATTGGGACATGTCGTGCTGACTGGCATTCCGATAATAGATTCGAGAAGGAATTCGAGGGTGTCCAGGACGTTTTCGAGCTCCAGGTATGATCACCTCTACTTCACCCGAGGCATACGCGATCGACATGCGATTCCATGGCACCAGCCACACCCGTCACACCACATACGAACTTCTACCGAATCATCAGAGGCTAATCTGTATTTCCGCAGCGCAACCTGAACAACTGCTTCGCTTACGATCTCGTCCCCTCCGTCGAGGTCCTCACTGCCGCTCTCAAGGCTGCCCGCCGCGTGAACGACTTCCCTACCGCTGTCCGCGTCTTCGAGGGTACGATCCCACCAGAACATATCCCTTTGCCATTGTGCATACTGCTGGATTCAGGCTAACGTCCCCGTCAACAGGTATCAAGGCCAAGGTCGAGAACCCCGAGCAGTACAAGCAATACCTCGAGTCCCTCGAGGGTCTGCGCCAGGAGCTTGGCGTCGCCCTCCGTGAGGAGCTCTACCCCCAGGAGTAGATCGCATCATAAATTTCTTCTTGCACGTCAATTTTCTCTTAAACAAACAGTACCCCCCCTTGCACGTTGTTTACCCAGCACTGCTCGACTGGTTGAGGATCAGGCCGGGTAGAAGAGAAAACTGTATACATACTTCTGAGATCTGTGTTTTTGCCACTGTTGTTTAGAAGGTCCTTTGTACCTACTTGGTTGATGCTTAATCTATCTTGATTCCATCTTGTTCAATTGTCTTGGAGCTGCCCAGGCGCACCGTTGAACTTTCAGTCCTGAATCATCAACCATCAACTCTTCGTCTGTAGATTTATGGATTCGCAAACTATATTGAGAGACAGACCAATTCACAATTTTGTGTCTAAGTAGTCGATATATCACAAATGGTTGGACCGCGACGAAACAGTCAACGAAGAGAACTAAACAACCAGAACCTCCGAACGTGATCATGCGCAATCGATATAAGTACAATGAAGACAAGGCCCCTGCGTTTATCACGGAGACAGCGACACAGCCAAGAACGTATTTGTGACAGGGAATTGGGAATTAAAGCAAACATGAGAAGACAGAAATGGAACTCAAAATCATCAATACACAGGTATGTGTCCGCTCAAACGCCGGGTACCAAGCCACTGATTTTTGTGGGATATAGTCGTAGGGGTATGCAAAGTGATGCAAGGGATCAAGTCGTGAGTAAGGCACTCTCCAGAATGATAAGGCATAAGGGAACAGATCAAGGAGACCTGTCACTTAGTGTGTTCCGACGTACTTGAAGTATGTCGGGCGACAATCCTCCTTCGAGAGCCAGTCTGCGCCTTGGTAGAACTGGCCAGCCTTGCAGCCGGAGCACTTGGGGGAGTTGGGGCAATTGAGATAAGGAATGTGGTTATATCCAATATCACGGAACCTAGGAGTTCACGTAAGTAAAGTTTCTTGATCGTCTGCCCGGAAATTACATACCAGTGTACATTGGCGGCATCGGCAAACAGACCGATGCCGAGTGAGTGGACAGGAGCGTCACCCCAGCGTTCGTAGAAGAATCCACCCGCGCGATCGAGATGTTGGAAGTACGCCTCGTACTGCTCGCCGCGGAAGAAGTCAAGATCACCGATCTCGAAGTTAGACCAGAAGTGACAAGTGGAATATCCGTTGCCACCCTTGGTGTGCTCAGGACGAGCGACGTCATCTGTAAGCCACTCCCACATGTTGTTGTCGCTGAGGTACGACGGGTTGGCGGCAAGGAATCGTTGCGTCTCAGGCCAGAGGGATGGGATACTCTGAGGCGCATCGTAGAGGTTGATGGTGAAGCCGTATGTCTTGTTGCCGTCTTCCATGTAGCGGAACACATCGTAGTCGACGTCGCAGAAGAACTTGACGTTGGGCTCAATGCGCCAGTAGTAGCGGTAGCCGGCGAGAGCGGGGTGCTTGTAGAACATGCCGCTGTTCCAGCGACACATCTGGTGGTAGGAGATCTTGGAGCTGTACTGAATGTCCTGCTCTTCCAAAACCTTGGCAGATTCGTAGAAGAGCTCCATGTTGATCCAGCTGGGCACTTCCCAGTGCTCCTTGGGAACGAGTTCTATATCAAGTTAGCCATATGCCCGCGGGAGGTGATAGATCGGGTCTCCGAACCGTATTGACACTTTGCCTTGGTGGCGGCTTGGGTCTTCTGCTTGAACTCGGCGGTGAACTCGACATCATTGAAGAAGATGTAAGGGTAGTTGAATTTGCCGTTCCAGGTGCGCTCCAGATCGTTCATGGTCTGCAGGAGCTGGTCCAGTTCTTCGTTGCGGACAAGGGTGATAAGGGCGGCGTTGGTGCGGGCCGAGTTCTCGCTGTCGGGAGAGTAGTCATGCTCGTCGGCTCGCCATAAATTTCCAGCAGGCTCTCCGGTCGCTATCAGGAATTGTTAGCATGGCGCTGGAGAGATGGCGATCGCGATACGAGCGCCGGGGATACCCACGATCTACAAGAGGATCCTTTTTCATGCCATGGGTCAATTTCGTCCCTTCCTCAGAGGAGCTCTGATTTAATTGGAAGACAAGAAATAGACAAAGAAGGATGCATGCTGCACCCAGCATGCGAATCGGTCGCGCAATAGCCATGATGGTGGTGTGTGCTGAAAGGGGGAAGATGGGAGGGAGAGAGACCGCGCATATCACGGTCGCCATCTTACCTCATCGGGACTAGTGCCATCCAGGCAAAACATCCCGGTATCTCAGCGTCTTCACTCGTGACGTCGAACATACCCATCCATGTGAGACTCGAATCTCCAGGGCTTGTCTTTTCCTTGACATATGTCTCAACATGGCCTTTGCGGCTGATCTCAGTACGCTTACCGATGCCTTGATCACCTCGGTTGCTAGGATATCACCAGCACAGAAGGTGCATAGTCCTTGATATCGCCTCATCTTGAGATATTAATGCTGATAATAGCTTAGGGCTCAGCGCGCACTCAGAGCTTGAAGCGTCGGGTAACAGGGGCTCTCCGAACTGGCGCGCACACCCGTACCGACCAATTTGCCGTCGCAAAGCAACTAGAAGGTCTACAAGAGAAGTTCCAAGTCTTGAATCGCGATGAACTTGCGGAAGCGCTGCAAGGTCGTCTGTCAGAGCTTGAAACTCAGCGCAATTCCTGGCTTCCAGAGATCCTAAGCTTGCTACTTCAGCTCTCAGATCGTCCAGCTCTATTGTCCACGGTTCAACCTCCAGGGGAAAATACTAAGGTACCACAAGCGAAAGAATCTCTCTCGTGGTCAGACATCAAAGAGGAAGGAACTGCTTTCAACGACGAGGAAATTTGGGAAGAAGTTGACTTTGCTGCCGATTCATCAGACGATGACTTTTCGTCTGTTGCTAGTGATGCATCCTTCCCGAGACGTAGGCCCCAGTCATCCACCACAGTGGAAGAAGGATATGTGGTCCCGAATGATATCTTTCTTCCAGCAGAAGACGGTGATCTTGTTGCCTCTATAGAGAAGGCTCAATTCTGGAAGCCACAGAATCATTCTGTAGTACCACCGGGAAAAGCGAGCGCGTCACGATCTATCACAGAATCTCAACTAGCCCGAGAAACCATCTTCATGCTTCAAGGGCTTCCTACATCTATATTTCGCCATCTTGAAGACAGAATCAATGTGGACCACAGATATACACTCGCACATTCATCCAACGAGGCCCTGGCGTCACTGTTGCAGTGTTTCAGTGAAATCGGCACCAGAATTGACGGCATCCGGCGTTTCACCAAAATCCCTCAAGAGATACCGTACATGCAGACTTTCTGCCGAGGAATCGAACAACGGATCCTTGATTTCGACAAGTTTCTTTCCCACATCCAGTGCAAATACCTCTCGCCCGGATCCACCATTAGTCTTCTCCAACTCCTCGCTGATGTTCGTGACCACTCTCATGAACTAAATTTACTATCAGATATGATCGGCAAACTATGGGATGACTCGATCAATCAGCCCATGCGCTGTCTTGACTTGCTTTACGATTTAATATGCATGCTTGAAGCACTGGGCGATGAAACTTCATCCCAAAGCCTGATAAAGTTGTTTTTCCAGTGTTTCAGAACCTATACCAGGTCAACCCGACTATGGATGGAAACAGGCCAGGTTGATGCTCTGGACAGCACGTTCTTCGTGCGGACTCTTCGGGAGAACGGCGACCTGCGGACTTTATGGCATGACTGGTTCATGCTTGACACAGGTGACCAGGGGCAGAAGATCCCTCAATTCCTCGCAACCAGCGTGCAGAAAGTCTTCACGGCCGGGAAAAGCATGGTATTTCTACGCCACCTGAACGCCTTGCCAGAAACTGCAGAGTCCCACGAAGATGATTCTCCTCCAGAATCTTCACTCCCACTTCCGTTCTCTGCATTGGTAGAGTCCGCATTTGAAAAGATCGTCGATGCAGACCATTCGCTAAGTGCTGGCCTCTTGCGAATGGAACTCGACCAGCAATGCGGACTGTGGACATCACTCGATGCTCTCCACCACGTCTACTTTGGCAAAGACATGAGTGCCACCAGCACCATTGATGCAAAAGTATTTGATATCATGGATCGGGGTAGACCATGGGATAGATTCTTGCTCACGGAAATAGCACGAACAGCCTTCCTCCCGGTCCCGGTGATCGATGTATCGAAACTCCTTGTGAAGCCATTAAACACACGCAGCCCTGAAACACAATCACGATCTGTGCGACTCCTTGAGAAAATCTCAATCGACTACGGTCTACCATGGCCAGTCGCAAATATCATCACTGAAGATGCACTCCACTCTTACCAGCGCATATCTACCTTCCTGATGCAAATCAGACGCGCGAAATATTCCATTGTCAAACAGCGTCTCCTTGATGCCCGCTCAATATCCGAAAACAGCGAAACCCTGGTGAACATTCTCCACCATAACATGCTCTGGTTCTTGGATTTCCTCTACGGCCACTTCACCTACTTGGTTATTTCAACTTCCAGCCAAGCCCTCCACAAATTCATGTCAAACGCGCAGGACGTTGATGCTATGATTTGCGCGCACCAAGATTTCATGAAGTCAGTGGAAGTGCAGTGTTTGCTATCTCCAGAATTGTCACAACTCCACGAAGCAATCCTGGGTATTTTGGATCTCTGCGTTCATTTCGCGGATCTACAAAGCGCCCACTTGATTATTAGTGAGGATCACGGCCTGCATGCGCATACAACGCCGCATGCGAATGTGACTGCTGATGATGACTTGGATTCCGACGAGGATGATTACGACCATGATGAACAGGGCCATGAACACACACTCACGGCCTCGTTCCTGGATTTGAGCTACAGCCAGCAGGCGAGGAAGGTGAAATTTAAATTTGATCATCTTACGACTTTTGTCACGAATAGCTTGAAAGGTCTGACTCGCGCGGATGGGCCTCCTAGCTGGGATATTCTTGCTGATAGACTTGAATGGAGGCAGAGAGAACAATGAAAGTCTCCTTGTTTTGCTTCAAGTGATACTGGGATCTGTCTAGGCCTTTTGGTCGTAATTCGGTGTAGAACGGTCATATTCTCTAGGATAGTGGTAGCGTCTCAGGAGGGAGATGCATCGAAGTCAACACTACAGTAGGAACAGCTGGAAAATAGGAAGTGATCAAGCACAAGGGGAATAGCTAGCCATCGGGGCGTCGGCAAGATCTCACAATAAACAAAAAAAGCATGCAGAATCCAACAACACAGGTATTATCCGACGAAGTCTTACTTGCGTGCCTCCAGGGCGGATTTTATAGCTGGGGATTCATGTTAGTGCACGCCATATTCAATACCGGGGAATAAATCATACCATCGCAAGAAGTCTTAGCATCTCCGAACAGCATCCGTGTACCAGGCATGAAGAACATCGGGTTTGGCACGTCCGCTAGAAAATGTTAGAACAGCAATCAAGACAAGATGAGAGAACATACCGTATCCACTGGACATGCCGCGCTTCATCACTATAACCTCCTTACTCTTCCAGGCGTGGAGCACAGGCATACCGGAGATGGCGGAATCAGGCTCCATAGCGATAGGGTTGACAGTATCGTTGGCGCCAATGACGAGCGTGACATCGGTGTCAGAGAAGTCTTCATTGATTTCCTCCATCTCCAAAACGACTGATATCTTGTCAGCATTTGTATACAATGACCGAGAAAAGCATGCAACTTACTATCGTATGGCACTGAAGCCTCGGCAAGCAGAACATTACATTGACCAGGCATTCTGCCAGCAACTGGGTGAATGGCGAATCTCACATTGACACCACGGGCCCGCAAAAGCCCAACAATCTCAGATAGAGCATATTGAGCCTTCGCAACGGCCATACCATAACCGACGACGATGATGACGTTCTCGGCACTGGAGAGTGATTCCACGGTGTCATCAATACTGGTCTGCGTGATTTCGCCCTCGATTTTCTTTTGGTTCTCGGCTGCTGGGCTCGAGATACCACCAAAAAGAACGTTGGTGAGAGATCTGTTCATGTTGACACACATGATGTAGGAAAGAATAGAGCCGCTGACTCCAATTAGGGATCCAACACTGGTTAAAAGGGGATTATCGAGCATTAGGCCTTCTGCCACCAGGGCAAATCCGGAGTAAGCGTTCAATACGGTGATGACGACTGGCATGTCGGCACCACCGATGGCGGCTGTTGTGGTATATCCTTTGAGGAAACTGAGGACAGTACTGGTACCCAGACAGGCGGCCGCGATAGCAGGGCTTCCCGGTGCCATGGTGAGGAATGCGCCCATGGTTGCAACATTTCCACCCAATAGAGTGGAGTTGATGACATGGCGTCCGGGTAAGATTGTTGGCTTGGAGGACATACGGCCTGCCAGTTTCATGAATGCAACGATTGAGCCGGTAAATGTGACACCACCGATGAGAACACCCAGGTATGCTGTCGTCAGGTGAAGGGTTGTGATATCGCCGATGTCAGCCATCACACTGCCAGCGCTAGTGAGGACGGCAGCCAGTCCGACCACGGAGTGGAGAGCGGCGACAGTCTGGGGAAGACCAGTGGGTGTGATTCGACGACCGATCAAACCACCAACGATGGCACCGGTGCCAGCAACAGCCGAGAATTGCGTGAGGGTTTCGGGTGTGAAGCCCACCGCAGCCAAGGAAGCCAGGATACCAGAGATAACACCGAGAATCCCGAAAATGTTACCCCGACGAGCAGTTTGCTGGGAGGCCAAGCTTGAGATTGAGCCCATGCAAAGAAGTGAGCTGACCAGGTAGCCGGCTTGCACCAAACCAGCCATGCCGGTGCTAGCGGCGGCGATGAAGCCACCGCCGAAGACAACGGCAGGAACAGCGTACAACCAGGGGTACTCAGGGGGATCGGTTGGGCGTTTGAACATATCCAGCATGCGCTTCGTGACAACAAAGCCACCGGAAACATTCACGAAAGCCAGAAGCACCGAAGCAGCACCAAGATACTCGGGAATTGTAGTGGGTGTGTAGCCACCACCCATAATGAACAGTCCACCAATTCCAACCATACCAGAGATCGCATTAGTGACACTCATCAGGGGAGAGTGGAGTGCAGGGGCGACGCCCCAGACTGCACGGTAGCCCACCAGACCGGCAAGACCGAAGGTCATCATGTTGCCCATGAAGATTGGACCGGTGGCTTTGCCCAATGCGAGGGTTGTACCCATAGCACCGGTGACGGCGGTCACATCACGGGTTGTCTGTTGCCAGGGTGTCAAGGCCACTTCCTCCTTCTTGGCTGCAGCTTGAGCTTCGGGCTTTGGAGCTGGAGGGGGAGCAGGCGGGGCGGCAGGTGGAATGATTTCACCGTTGAGCGTCACGATTGATCCTCGCACAACTTCATCTTTGAAGTCGATGCCAAAGGACTTCTCCTGGGGAGCCATGGAGAGAAGGTACTTGGTGATGTTGTTCGAGTACAGTGTCGAAGACTGGGTAGGGAGACGAGAGGGAAGATCCGTGTAGCCGATGATAGTGACGTCCTTGTAGCGACTCAATTCACCAGGGACTGTAGCTTCGCAATTGCCGCCTGCCTCAGCGGCAAGATCAACAATCACAGAGCCTGGTTTCATGGCCTCGACCATTTCCTTGGTAATGAGCTTAGGAGCAGGCTTTCCGGGAATCAAAGCGGTAGTGATGATGATATCAACGTCCTTGGCTTGTTCCATGAAGAGCTTCATTTCTGCCTCGATGAACTCCTTAGACATTTCCTTGGCATAGCCGCCCTGACCAGCACCATCTTCTTGGAAATCCACCTCGATGAATTCAGCACCCAGAGATTGAACTTGCTCACGGACGGCAGGGCGAGTATCAAAACCACGAACGATAGCACCCATACGGCGCGCGGAAGCAATTGCACTTAAACCAGCTACGCCGGCACCAATGACGAGAACCTTGCTGGGGGGAATCTTTCCAGCAGCAGTGACCTGACCAGTTAAGAAACGACCGAAGTGATTAGACGCCTCCAGCACTGCCTTGTATCCAGCAATGTTGGCCATGGAGCTGAGGGCATCGAACACCTGTGCACGGGAAATCCGGGGGACGCGATCCATGGCGAAAGAGGTAACACCACGAGCCGCGAACGCTTCGACGAGGGGCTTGTTCTGGAGGGGATAGACGAAGGAGATGATAGTTGAACCTTTGCGCAGAGCCTGGATCTCATTGAAGGGTCCTTCGGACTGCGGACTGCGGACCTTCAAGACAATATCACTCTGAGACCAGATAGCATCTCGGTCGACCATTGTCGCGCCGGCTTGTTCGTAGGCATGGTCTAGCAGTTGAGCACCCTCGCCTGCACCACGCTCAATAAGGACGCGCGAGACTCCCTTCTTCAGCAAGAGAGCCACATTCTGTGGGGTGATAGCGACCCGACGTTCCCCCGGATATATCTCCAGAGGAACACCGACGGTCAATGCGGAGTATGGAGTGGATGCAAGCTCGACGGGTGACTCCGAGGCTTCTGCGAACTGCTTGGAAGAGGAAAACCATCGCTGGGGCACGCAGACGCGTTTGCTTTGTCCGAGGAAACCCGCATGCCGAGCCGGGACTATTCGTACGTCAGTATCCGGGGCAGCCCTACTCCGTAGAGAGCTTCAAGGAGAACTTACCAGACACAAAAGATCTATGCGCAATGGCACCCAGAAAGGGCCTCAGAACCGAGCGCATAGAACTCATTTTGAGTGCACAACCTTAGAAGGTTGGGGGAGTTTAAAATGTCAACCCGTACCGCATCCGGTCCGGAACGCAACCACGCCACTGTTCTCCACAGCTGTACTGTTTTCTCTCTTTTTAAAGGAGAGTATGTGAAAAGCAGAAAGACAGAAAGGAGGGGAAATATAAAGCACCGATTCTCGGCAAAGGAGGGGAAGCCGGAACTACATTGACACCTGGGCAGGAATGTACAGTCGACTAATCACAATCCTTGTGCCTTGTTCCTTATTCTGTTTGCGGGGAGCTTTCCCCACACTCCGGTTCGGCTGACCTGCTTTACGGAGTACAGAGTATAGAAACATACACTTCCAACTTAAAAATAAATTAGAGCAAATAGATCTATCGAAATACTTTTCAAATGGCTCATTGGTGAGCAGGGCCCCCGTGCTCCGAGTTAACTTCCTCCACCGTCTCAACAGCTCCCTTGCTATCAATGAAGTGGCTGATACGGTCGCGAGGAAGCCAAGCACTCTCCGGCATCATGAAGTACGAAATCAAAGCCAGGATAGTAACTCCAGCCATAATGATAGGGGCGTCTGGGAAAATAATTAGCAAGATTACAACGACAAGCGGAGCAGGACATACAGTTCAAATTCTCGCCAGTGACAGGCCAAGCATAGGGCGAGAACAGAATGGCAACCACCCAGCCATTCCAGAAGACTCCAATGAGCTGGAACGGCTTGCTCCACCGACCAAGACTCCACTGCGGCTTGGGGAAGCGACTCGGGGTGCAGAACAGACGACCAAGGCAGATCAGACCGTAGGCGGCGGCACTGGGCACACCAGCGGCTGAGACTAGGGAGGTGAAGGCGACGTTGGAGGGGAGGATGGTGCAGGTCACCAGGGAAGCGACACCCCAGACGACGATGACGGCGTTGCGAGGCTGGCCGTTGTTGACGCGGGAGACCCAGCCGGAGAAGGGGAGCACACCGTCACGCGCGACGGCGAAGACGAGACGCGAGGCGGCGATAATCGCGATGGCGGTGTTCTGGTCGTGGTCAGTACGTGGGAAATCAGAGATGATCGGACAGCTTACAAGCCACAGGGCGAAAATGCAAATGAAGTTCATGAAGATGTGACCTCCCTCGCCGAGAACGGCAGCATAAAGAGGCACGAAGGGCTGAGGGGAGCCGAAGCTCATCAGGGTCTCTGTATCAGGCTAGGATGGAAACGTCAGTAGGTCACTTCGGAGAGACTGGAGATAGACACGAACCGCGCAGAACAAGAAGAGAATGATGGTAGCAAGACCGCCGAATCCACTGGCAACGGTACTCCAGAAGATACCACGGGCAGCAGTGACCGAAGCATTCTTGGTTTCTTCCGCAACGTGACCCGAGGCATCGAAACCAATGAGGATACCGGCAGTAGCCAAGTACGAGAGACACCAGTTCCAGCCATCTGGGGCTCCGGTTCCATTGTAGGTGGTCATGAAAGCCTCATGGGTGGTACGGAACCCCCATGTCTGTGCGACACCAATGGGCAACCAAATCAGGTTCAGGAAGAAGTCGAGCATGACAACCGCCGCAGAAAACCAGAAGACATACTTGAAGTATCGAGCTGCAGAGTGGTTAATGTTGGCCGGTGCACAGAAGGAGATAAAACATACGAGGCATGAAGTTCAGCAAGGCCGCCAGCGCAAGCAAAACCTCAGTGCAGATCCACTGCACGGCGCGGAACTTGACATCGTCGGTGTCAGACGGGAAATCGAGCTTGAAGACCGTGATTTCCTAAACGCACATGTTAACCCACAAGCACAGAAAACAGAAACCAACGCATACCGAAAGCATGTAATTCGCAGCAGCCTGGGTGTTGCCTGATGCATGGTCAATATGATACTCCAGTCAACTCTCCGATTGCAACCTACTGGCACAGAAGGTCGTCCAAGCAGTTGTGCTCCACCAAGCGACGATGAAACCTAATAGTCGACCAAATCGAGGCCCACCAGCCTCGGCGGCCCACAGGTAGATGGAACCCGCCGACGGGGAGGCCGAGCAGACCTCCGCAATGACCGCCGCAGTGATAAAGGTGAACACCATAGTCACCAAGTAACTGGTCCAGTAGGCCAGGTTACCACCGGCCGCAATACCCGTGCTAAAGGTGACGCGTACACCACCGACAAAGTACAGCGCAGCTAGGCCTTGTCAGTATTGCACATGGAATTCCACGGGCGCAGAGAACATACCAAATGTGGTCGCAAAGTTCTCAAACAAAGTGTACGTTCGGTGCAAAACCTATCCGAACAGTCAGTCATCGCCGATTATTCCCATCTACAGGGGTCAGCATACCGGCTTATAGCCCATGGTTCGCTACAATGTCATGGTTAGCAAGTTGCTTGTATGCTGCGTGCAGTTATGATCCATCTGGGTCTTACCAACAAGGCCGCATCATCCTGAGCCTTTGTCTCTGCTCGATCGCCTTCGCCCTCGCCGACTTGGCTGCCATTGTCGAGGAGGTCGGCGTGGCCGCTGACGTCTTGCGGAGCCATGTCTCAATCCGGAGCGATCAGCCAACACAGAGAAGCCAACACAGAGAAGGGAGTTGACGCTTCAGTGAATGTTCACGAGTTGTTTTTTCTTGATCGTAAAGTGTTGTTAAAAAATTTAGGATAGACTTTTGCTCCGATCACGCCGGTTTCCGCCCCCGGTCAAACTTGACTGTGTTGACCCACCCGGGAGTCCCGCTTCACTTTGAAACTGGTTTCGCCTTCAGGGCTGAGTTGGTAGTTGGTGAAGTTCAGTGAGGTTATCAGATCGTGCGGGTAAGAATTACAGAACCACCACGGGCCTGCACGGTGAGAACCTTGGGAAAAACGAGCAAAACGAGAAAGCGGAAAAGAAATGAAAAGGAAAATCTTGAAGCTAATCGCAAGCTAACATTAAATCAGATGTTCTGGATTTCTCGTGGCCTCGGAGCTGTCTGTTCCGGCAGACTTTTCCTTTATATTCATTTTACTCCGTATTGAAAACTCATATCTATCCCAGCCCTGGGGTGTTCGATGTCACATATCACGCGCGTTGCAGTTCCTAAAGAAGCCGCTCTTGACGCGGTCTGTGCAGATGGCCGAAACCGGTTATAGACCCACTCCCGTATACTACAGGTACAATGCTTTGATTCTGTTTGATCGTTCAGCTGTATGGGATATTTTCTATATCTAAGCCGTTGAATATTTGTATTTTTGTTTTTTAAAAATATTTACACAAGGCTGGGTATCCCCGAGGCCATTGATAAATGACCTTCATACCTGGAATAAACCTACCAGCCCTGGATCTCACCATTGTAAAGCACAAACTTGCCACCATGCTTCTCTTTAGTTGCTGTACTAATCACATTGACCATACCGCCAGTCGATTCTTCCACAGTGGTAGGTGCAGTACCATATCCCCAGGTCGCGGCAGTGTAGTTGCCCATATCAGTCTGAACCCAGCCGGGATCAATGATGAACGTGTTGAGCCACTCATCCTCCGCGTTAATGCGAATACCATACCAGAGAAGAATGGACTTGGAAGCGCCATACACTGCATTTGGGATGTTGGGCTGGTTTCTAAAATGCACATTAGTATCTTTATCGACCTCGCTAACAAAAATCACCAATCATCCCATAGACATACCCTAGAGCCCCAGTCCCAGAACCCATAATAGCAAACACGGGCGAGCTGAGAGTAGACTTCTGCAGCAGATCACGAACAGCTTGGTAGAGTGACAAAACGCTGAGAACGTTCACTTGATGATGCTCAACGAGATCAGCCCTCTTCGCATCCTTGACAAGAGGGAACGTCTTGGCAATGCCGGCATTTGCTACGACATAGTCGAAATGATCAATGCCTTGCTCAGTGGCTTCCTGGACAGCATCAAAAGCGGACTGCTCAATGCTTGCGTCGTACTTGACCAGGATGATGCGACTGCCCTCGCCAGTTGGCAGCGAAGATAGTTGCTGAGCAGAGTCGTGCGTGGGGTCCCGTACGGCCCCGACAACAACCTACATATGCCCTGCGTTAGTGCCTGACTGGCATCTTAAGCATTTGAGTTTATAAGGAAACAACTCACGTAGTTTGGTCTGGCGACGAACTTCTTCGCGATTCCAAAGCCTAAGCCGCGATTGGCACCGGTGATGAAAACGACGGTAGGGGCCATTTTACTGTGAGAAATTGGAAACAAAAATGTACCCCGTTTGATGATAGAGTAGATCCGAACCGGGCGGGAAATGACAGAACGGCAGCTCTAGTTAAATAGGGCACCTGCTACGGAATACTAGTACAATGATTTGGGAATATTGATTTTTAATCCATCGTGCAATTTGTTTTAGCCCCCAAGCCTAGGGACAGGAGCCCTAGTTGGGGGTTTTGCGGCCTCATCGATTGGTTGAAACATTTGCTAACGGTTGCTTGTGCCAAGGTGGGACTAGAACCTCATACCCCTGGTGTCGTGATAAGACCAATGCTTGGAGCAGGACAGACAATGCTATCGGATAGGGATCTTGCGTCATTCCTGCTCAAAAAGAAGCGAGGCCAGGGAAATATCACAGCGTGAACCCTGGCCCTGATATCCTCGTAGAGAAAATGGAGATGGGCATCTTGTGGGGGCTACCCGGAGTCTCCGATGTCACTACGGAGTAAATAGTGCTCCATAGTGGACCCAAGGCGATGTCTCGGGGCTTTCCCAGATGAGCGAATTGTATTGTTTAGGCTCCACTTTGGCTAGCTAGTATACTTGTAGACCCGTTGATACCGAACCGACAATCTGAGTAAAAAGATCAAGGAAGGTCAGTAGTGATATTCATGGCAGTTCCAAAAAGAATTCAATTATTCGTGTATTTGATGTGCATAGCAACAGAGTCATATCGTACATGTCTTTTTATACATGGCACAGGGCCAGTAATCTAATAGGGAGGCAATCTGGGGCCTCGTGAGTTAGTGGGGGGTATCATAAATAGAGGACAAGGGATGAGTCTGAAGATCATGGTGATCGTTAAGATCGTCAGAGTGGGCTTGGGGCATGAGTAACGCCAGCAGGGGTATGATGCAGATGCAGGACCTCGATCAGAGTCGAGGTCGAATGCAGTAGTTTGCTCTCAGGGAAGCAAGATGTTTGTTTGGACTTCTTCCAATGTCTGAATCCATCCACCAGGGAAAGAGCGTCGCTTGAACCAGACGCCTTCTAAAAGCTCTAGTGCTTTATCAACATTCTAGGTCGATGGTTAGCATCTGATTGCAAAACTTGACGGGACTTCAGCATACCTTGAAGCCAAATCGTTTCAACTCCTCCATGGTCTGGCGAATGTATTTTTGTTCGGTTTCACTTCGCGTTTCTTGCCCAGCGATGAAAAGCGGCCACAGGACAGCCAGCTGGCCGATCCCCTTGGACAAGTTACAAATCAACAAGAGAATCCGACTGACAAGCATGTCCATGTATGTCCAGTCAGTTATCCAGCCGACACGCCCGGCTCCAGCGACCTGAAGCAAGTGAACGAAGGTCGCCTTCTCGTATGCCTCAATACAGCCCGCATATTCGAGAACTTCGGGGTAGGGGTAATGAGCGAGGCTCTCGTCGTCCAGATCCGAGAGCAGCTGCAAGCTAGGCGGAGCCATTGCACGCCACACGACCAGTTGGTTGAAAATCTCCTTGTAAGTCATGTCTGACTGGTCCATGGTCATCCACGTCTTTTTATCGGATGCGAAAGTGCTGATTGTCGTTTGGACTTCCATCAAGCTGGACCATGCTTCACGCAGCTCGATTAAGAGTGGATTGTCGGGGGTAGTGGATAAGCTTGGAGTCCCAAGATTATACTCCCATCCCCCACCCATGGTCTTCCAGTAACTGCCCTCCACGACAGTGCCTCCCGGGGTCGCGCATGCACCGGCCACATCGAGATAGGAGAGCAAAGATACGAGGAATGGCCGGAGCGGGTGATTTGTTTCAGCACAGCGTTGCACTTCCCGTGCCGAGTTTCCGGTATGAGGGTAGAAGAGAGTGTTGTAGATTTCGCGAGCGCCTTTGAGATGTACTGCCCAATTTTGATGCTGGGAATCCATCATCTGCAAATTGTTAGTAAAGCTTCAATCCACCGTTGTCGGAATCAGAACAAACCTCGAAGAGACATAGCAGCAGACAAGTTGCGAAATCCGTCAACCCGAGTTGTTGGCTGGGATCTGCATATCGTGCGCGAAATCCCCTGACCACCAGACCGTATTTTCCCATCGCTGTCTGGGAATGCTTATCGCGTTGTGACCCATCCGACGTATTCGCTAGATGTAACGCGCCCAACGCCTGCATCGCATTCACCATTGTCGGGGAGGACTTGGCGAATTCCGGAAATAATGTGCGGTAGGGATTGGCATTATCGGGACTGTCGTAGATAATCAGAAGTGTCGAGACCTGATCAATGAAGTGCGCAAAGTAACGCTCGTCGGTGCGCTGGATCGACCTCGCCACACTGGCCGGCGTAACAGGGTCCTGGAAACGAAATTGAAGTGCCGGCTGTACCAACGCAGTGGGGGACACGGCCTGCGTGCGCTCTCCCACTTCTTCCTTTTGAACGGCCGGGACTACCGCTGTCTCTGTGGAATCTGGATTCGACGCCGCTTTTCTCTGCCGTCTCTTCGGTGCCTTCGAGGACTCGGGCGCAAAATCGGGTGTCTGTGAAGGCCCGTAGACTTTGAATGTCATTTGACCCTGCGCTCCATCGCATTCGCGACCGAGTCGCACACAGTTATTGCAGGCGGGGGAGGCCTCGTCGCAGCGGACATGGCGGCGGCGACAGGTCGAGCAGCCCGTGAAGCCGCGGTGGTGCCAGCGGCGAGTGCGTTTGCGTTCAACTGATTGTGTATCCGACGTGTCCGTTACGGGTGCGCCCGTTCGTCTCTCCATCGGGCGAGAGGGGGGAGGTGGTGTTCATGCATCGACGAGAGGGTATAAAATGTGGTTCATGCGGAAAACTCACAAGGCTCGCGGGAATGGGGCGCTAAGCGGGAAAAAGAGTAGGCGCAGGCGCGCCTTACAACACATACGAAATCAGTGACCATTTTGGTCTGAGTGTTCTGATTCTGTGCATAGTCATGCTTGAGAGACCCTAGTTCATTTGTTTTCCGCTCATTTAGCCATACACCGGCGCTTGGGGCGAGATGTGGCACGTCCTTCGTTCACCCCAGGAACCTCATCTAGACTCCACGAACATCGTTGCAATATGAGAAATCTCACTGTGATCAAAATCATAGTATAGTTGCCGTATTACAACCTTGGAATTAAACGGGAACGTACATGTCTACATGTTTCAAAGCCCTTGCTCACTCTCAGGCTGCTGCGCTACAAGTCTGCTAGCGCGATCCTTCATGACCTGAGGAAGTTGGATGCTCAATTTGGAGGTCTACAAGGTTTCTATCACAAGCAGAAACTATCATATTATTGATCATCATAAGTATCGAACTATAATATCTGTTAGTCGTCATCGGCCTCTAGCAGTATACAACTCACAATGCATTCCTCAAAAGCCACACTAGAATTCAGAATAGCGCCCATAGCAGCTTGCGCAATCGTGACCGGCAATCCAATATGCACAGCCTGTTGATCTGCTTGTTTCAAGACAGCCTCGTTTCGTGAGGGAGCGTTGACAGCAGCCCGTGTCGATTTGAATCGAGTTGCCTCCCGAACATACGCAGCTCTAGTCAAGAAGACAGATGTAAGTATCATCATCCAAGGATATGGCTATAGATATTGTTGCTACTCGGGCATGATTTTCGAACTTTCACCAGGATTGGGACCGAAACCAGGGGCAAATGATAAGTGAGTACTTACCTGCGATTGAGAAGTTCCAGGAGCTTGTCATCGATTTCGTCTAGTGCATTGCGGATCTCGTCCAAAGAGTCACAGCATGTGGTTGTAGTGCCGTTCAGCGACGAGAAGTGGACACTAGGGGAACCCCATGGGGCGTTGCGCTGATCGGTTGAAGGAGTGGAATTTACACTTGGGCCATAGCAGGGGTCGAGAGTTGCCGAAACAGCTACTGGAAGTACTAGTGGCGTCAGGATTGTTAAGAGCTGCATAATGAAGTCCAAGATGCACAGAGAACACAATGTCACAAGAGTTGAGACTAAACCCCTAGTTTGATGTTTTTTGCTTTTTCCCAAAAGGTGCAATGATCAGCCATGACGAAGGGCGCAGTCTCCTGCGAGTGGGAGCATTGTATTACCTAGGTATGTATTTAGTTGTACGTGAGCCTAAGTAATTGGTTCCTTGAGAGGCACAGGAAATATCCCATGGTCTTTTCGTATACTTCGAGTCTCATAGAGTAGCCACGGAACCGAACAACCACATACTAGGAACCAATATTCCAGATTCAAGACTCGATGATCTTGCTGAGATTGATAATTCCTCACGAACAGTGAACTCACAAATATAAAGGCTGTGTACTTCCATTGACATGCTGATGCGGGGAAACACCTCGGATTTCACTCCGATTGTTGTCTACCGAAACCCCTCTTTGGTTGACTCTACGTATAAGAGACCATTTCCCCATTGACGATACATCACTCATCTCAGACTAACTCAGCTCGAACATGTCTCAAGGCTCAAGACTTCAAGGCAAAGTTGCCATCGTCACAGGTAGGAAAGATGTCCCCGAAAGCGAAACTTGGGCGCCGCGCTCTAACTGACCTTCATCTTCTAGGAGGCGGATCTGGCTTTGGAGCAGCCATCGCGAAGCGTTTCGGCGAAGAAGGCGCAAAGGTCATTGTTACGGATATCAATGTCGAAGGCGGGGAAAAGGTCGCCGCCCAGAACGCCAGCAACTTGATCTTCCAGCGCATGGACGTCACTCAGGAGGCAGACTGGAATGAGATTCTGGATCTGGCATTCGCCAAATTCGGGCGAGTGGATGTGTTGGTGAATAATGCTGGGACTACTTATCGCAATAAGGTGGGTCGTTAAACTGCGATTGAAGTCTTGCACTAATGCTTAGTCTGCGAATAGCCCACGGCTGAAGTCACCGAGGATGAGTGGGAGAGGGTCTTCAAGGTCAATGTGAAGAGTATATACTTAGCTGCAAAGACAGTTATGCCGCGCTTCATTGATCAAGGCCAGGGTGGGTCGGTCGTCAACATCTCCTCGACGGGAGCTAGTCGGCCACGGCCTGGGTTGGTTTGGTACAATGCTTCCAAGGGTGCAGTGACGAACGTGAGTGGGAATATCCTGAGCAAGAAAGGGTTTACTGACGGTTGATACAGGCTACTAAGGGTCTTGCTGCTGAGTACGGTCCTCACAATATCCGAGTCAACAGCGTTGCTCCCCTCCTCTCTGGGACTGGGCTTTTCTCAATGTTTACCGGCATGGAAGACACCCCCGAGAACAGAGAGAAGTTCATTGGAAATGTCCCGCTAGGCCGTCTCACCGAGGCAGATGATATCGCCAATATGTGCCTTTACCTGGCTAGTGATGAAGGTCGATTCATCAACGGCACTGAGATGGTTGTCGATGGTGGAAAATGTATCTAAACACCCTGCGTGTTCAATATCAATTCAGTTCGTGACAATCTCCAGGGCTGCCAGCCTTGATTAACAAATGCCGATGAACTGAGGACCGGCTGCATAGTCTTTTCGCATCAAGTCAGGGAGCAACCTTCAAGGTTGTTTTTATTTCTATGCTCCAAATCTAAAACCGTCTATTCTCAACAGCAGGCTGGTTTCCAACAGCAGCCTCAATCTTCTCAATAACCTCATCCGTCAACTTGTCCACGAGTTCCAAAGCGCGGATGTTATCCAAAACCTGTTGCGGCCGCGAAGCACCAGTAATCATAGACGAGATATTCGGGTTCTTCAAAATCCACGCAAGAGCCAACTGCGCAGTAGGAACCCCCAACTCCTCAGCAACCGGCTTCAAAGCCGCAACCTGATCCAACTGTCTCTGCCACGTATCGTCGCCAACAGTCTTGCGCAGATTCTGCACATACCCATCATTTGACTCTGCCAGTCTCGAGCCGGAAGGCGGAGCAGAAGCATCATTATACTTGCCCGTCAGCACGCCACCCTTCAACGGGGAGAAGACGGTCAGGCCGAGCCCGTGGGCGTCATAGAGCCAGCGGTATTCACGCTCGACTCGCTCGCGCACGAGAAGGTTGTACTGGGGCTGTTCGACGACAGGGCCCACCAAGCCTAGCTTGTCGGCGATGCGCCAGGCGTCGGAGATCTCGCTTGCGGACCACTCGGAGGTTCCCCAGTAGAAGGCCTTGCCGTGGTCTAGGAGGTAGTTGAAGCCGCGGACGATCTCTTCCATTGGGGTGTCGCGGTCTGGTCGGTGGGCGTAGACAATGTCCACGTATGGCAGGTCCAGGCGTTGGAGAGAAAGGTTCATGCCTTCGATGATGTGCTTGCGGGAGAGTCCATTGTTGTTGAGTGGTTTGTTCGGGTTGGCGCTGTTGGCCTTGCCCCAGTAGATCTGTATGATAGGTTAGAAAAGGAGCTCTATGGAGCCCTGCTTAACCTACCTTGGTGGAGATGACCAGGTCATTTTGTTTCCAGCCGAACTTTTTGATAGCTTCTCCGAGTACAATCTCCGACTGGCCGCCGGAGTATACTTCGGCTGTGTCGAAGAAGTTGACACCGGCATCGTATGCAACCTTCATGCATTCCAGGGCCGTCTCTGTGGGTTGGTCAGTGTTGATCAATGCCGCCATGCCGTTTGACTCACCATTGCCGACGTGTCCACCGTATGTGAGCCAGCTTCCGAGTGAGATCACGGAAACCTTCAATCCGGTCCGGCCGAGGAACCGGTATTGCATTTCAGGGAGAGTGTCAGACATTTTCAAGTCGATTGAAGTGATTGAGCTCAAGGCACGGGGGGAGACCCTTATAGTAGGGACAGACACGGGCCGACGCGGGGTTAAGACGCGGCATCCGTGGCGGGTCTCTGCTCCCCTGTTGCCCCGATTGGGACGCCGAACATGGGGTGGCGCAGGTCGTTTAGGCTAAGCACTTTGATGTTACACTGGGTCTATCCTTTCCTTTCACGGTGAAGACTGTTATTGCTTTTACTCAGACGGGCTCACCTGGGCAGATTGGCATGAAAATTTACGTTTGACAGTCAAAAAACTGGCCTTTGACGATATCACGCAAAGAAGTAAGTGAAACGCTGTCGTCATTTTCGCAATATCGCAGCAAGCCTTGGTCAGACTCCACCGCGGGGTTTGGCTATCAATTCCACTTCATTTGAATACTACTCGGTCTCGCTTGAATCGGTGCCATTATGTGCCTCCATCTTCTACTCACCACAAACGCATTGCAGAGAGCCAGCACCTCAAACAATTACCAATAACAGCCAGTCTGATAACCACAACTTCCCGAGGTCCTAGTGGTCGAAATATGATTCCGCCGTTCTCGCTCACGCTATATCGGAGCTCAAAGACGCCATCAAATTCTTTCAGACCTTCACATTGACACCGGAAGGTAATCGCTTTCAGCTGGGTATGCCATACTGGCTCGAACAATTCTGGAGCTTGTTGGAGTGACTCGAATGAAGTTCTCATTCGAGACTCGTGTTTTCTACTTTGGCTTCTCGATTTCTCCTGTGAGGTGGGTCTCGTCTGACTCCACGAGAGCAACTAATAGTAGTAGTGAAATAAGCCTACAGCTGCCAAATCTCGCCTTGAATGGGGCTTTACAACGAATCGGGTTTATTGACACTAATGCTCAGACCCACAGACAGTGACCGGCTAAATTAGGCAAATGGTGAAGTGCCAAGCAATTGTATGAACCGGGAAAGCACTCGGTTGCAACACTCCACAGATACACGGGATAGCAAAACACCAAATCCTATCCTAAGCCTCCTTCCAAGGCCACTTTAGCGCCACTTTTTGATTGTTCGGGGTTTCTCGATAGAGTAAAGTCAGCAAATAAAACATTCGGGACATGCAAACTATCCACTCTGTTGGTTATAATCTCAATCAAAATGCACACCCAGTCGGCTCCGCACCAGACCAGTCGGGATACACCGGTGTCTGCGGCTCAATAGCGCAGACACAGAGATCGATCTCTTTCGCAGAGAGGGGGCACTCCTTTTGACCCTCCATCAAGCATTCGTTACTGTTGATGGAGGTCGTTATCATGCCTGGCGGACACCGGTCATACGGCATGCAAAACTTTTCCTCTTTGAAAGAATCCAGCGATCTAGTGCTAGTCCACTGGTTCTGGGCACAGGAGCAGGAAACGCCTGTCGTTCAGTAGAGGTCAAATAGTCAATCAGGGGCTCGAGTTTGACGTGTTGGGATGTAAAAGCTTTGGATATTTATCTCACCTTTAATAACGGTGAAATGCCCGTCGGCAACAGTACCCTCGTAAAAGGTGCTTGTTGAATATGCTAGGGCTCCGTGGGTGCACGTAGTCGTGATCCAGGGCGCACTGATAGGGAAGCAGGTGGATCGCTCCATACAGTGGTCTGGATGCCAGACCGATGGGAAAAACCCACGCGAGCAACGGATTGGAGGCTCCGGGCTGAAGCAGTATGACATTGGGGTTCCTAGAGTGCAATCCGTTGTGTAGACAGCTGTTTGGCCCTCTAAACACACGAGCTCGGGACCTTGGGTGATCTGTGCCGGTGAAGTAGCCGTGGTGACTGTGATGGTTTGCTGTGGAAAAGCCATCACGGTTGCGAGATAGATCGCGAGAAAAGAGAAGAAGTCGCGTAGACAATTCATTGTGATTGTCGTAAGTACTGAGCCTTCTGAAAGACACTAGTATATGACCAATGAGCTCAGTGGTCTTCAATCTTTGGACCAGTTCGAAGATCAACCATCTCGATGTTCGATCGATTGACGCACTTCTCTTATATCGCTGGGGTTCCAACTGGGTGCCACCCAGGCTCAAAAGAATTTGGAATATCTTCAAAAAAGAAGGCTTTGACAAGCTCAATTGGGTATGTCCGTTTGAGTAAACCAAAATCAACCATCTCGCCGTCATATTAGAGTCACAATGGTTCAGCACATACCACCCTGTAGTGAATGCTGCATGCAACCTCTTCATTGTACTGTTGGGCCAGAGTATATTGTCCAAAAAGGAAGCCGTTGTACTTGTATTCTCGAGACTGAGCCGCAGTGCAACAACAGCACTGATTAAGTCTTCTCGCGGTGAGGTGAAAGATTCTAAAATTAGGATTCCGATTGTTAAGCCAGCTTTCTCGAGATAGCAGCACTGCAGGGCTACTGAACTCTGCATAACCCCCCAAGAGTTGAATTAGAGTGGACAGAAATTGAACCGACCGTTGTACAATTCGGCGTCTTACGCGGATATGTAGCTCGACGTACGGGAGCTGTCGTATATCGACCCAGTTCGTTGCAACCCTGACTCCAGCGGACAATTCTTTACATCCCTGGTTGATTGTCCGTGGCGGAAAATCTTGAATCATCTTAGACATTGCCGTATATTTCGCTTGCTCACTGGCTTTGTCTCAGGCTGGGAGCCACTCCCCAATATCAAGCCGAGTTGAGGTCCCATCAGTCCTACATGACGGTCACACGGGTGAATGTACAGCATTTTCGTTACCGACAAAGCCAATGTAGAATGGACAGTGCTTCGTGGAGATTCCGAGACCACAGCTGATGAATGCTCTAGATTGATTTCCAGTATGCCAGGCTTCCAGTGCCTCTGAGACATTGGGCGATGGTGTCCTCTTCTCTGTGACATCAGCAAACATGCCAAAAGAGATGAATTTTGGCTGAGGGCTGGAAGGGCCGAGTGGCGAAAAGACAATGCAGGAATGCAGGGCGAAGAAAAAGCAGGATTGCATCTGAGACAACATTCAATGTACGGAATCTTTCTTCTGCTCAAATAATGCGATTCAATGGTGTACCAGCCAGGACGTAATCAAATTTCTATCACGAGAATACAATATAGTCAATGCACATCCTCCCCGTCTGACAGGAAGATGGCCGATAGTGGAGAAAATATACATATATGAAAGAAGAGACCGAGGCAGGTCAGCGAATGCACAGCTCAAACCATCAGCAACATCCATGGCAAGACATGCAAAAAGACGCCCTGCGTGCTTTGCACACCTGGCTTCAGCTATCCAAAGTGGCTTTAGATATGATGAGGGTGGCGGTGGTGGAGGTGTCTGCGCGCATGGCGAGAGGGCTTTTCCGCTTCAACGGCCTCGGGAATGGTGTCCTTCTTGACGTAGGAGACGGCTGTGGAGGTTTCGGTCACGGTGGTGGTGGCCGAGGAGACGGTGCGAATGTCGCCGGTGCTGGTCGATAGCGGGTTTCCTTGTCCATCGACGAGCACGACGATTTCACGCTGGATGTAGACAATCTCCTCAGTGACGGGGTCAACCATGATGGAGGTGGTCGGGGTTGGGGTTGGCGAAGGGGTAGAAGTGGACGTAGTCGTAGGAGCAGCGGTGGTCTCGGCGGCAGTGTTATTAGCATGGAGATTGTCGACCAGGCTGTTGGGGTCAATGGAGATACCGGCACCAAGAGACAAGGTTGGGATTGCGGGGATCGAGAGGGTCGGAATGAGACCAGATGCAGTGGTGGTTGATGACTGGTGGTGGCCGGAGTGTCCAGAGTTGCCGGAGCCCATGTCCATCGAGGCGTATTCAGGGCCCCACTGGATAGCCATGCCGCCGGGCAATCCGTCAGGGTACATGAAGACATCCTCGTCCTCCAAAGCCGATGGCATCTCGAATTGACATTGTTGCTGCTTCTCCTGGGTCTGGATGTCGAAGATCTGGCAGTCGTCGATCAGACCGGTTTCACTTGTGCAGCTGTCAACAGCCTCCTGCAACACGCCATCATCCCAGGCCTGCATGAAATCACCGTGATATCCGAATCCGGTGGGGTCACCGTTGGCAAGCGCGAAGTATCCATCGACATCCTTGAAAGCGTAGGTGTTCCAAATAGTTTCGTAGAAGAGCGACACCAAACGAGTCTCGTAGCCCTTGGGGCAAGTACCGTCCATGACCAAAGATGGATACAAAACGTGGGAGGCGTGATCATCTGAGTCAGTGTCCTTTCCGTTCCAGCAAGACGGGAACATCAGTTCAATTCGAATACCGTCGGTGCAATGCTTATCAAGGTAGGATTTCTCGGGCAAGTGGTGGCGGTAGAGAGAGGCCTCGGCGGTGGTCTGGTAGTTCAAGCAGTTGAAACCGATTGCCTTTTGGCGCAAAGCAGCCTGCGAGGCCTGGTCACCAGTCCATGAGGACTTGGGAGGGTCGGGGACCGGCCAGGTGAAGTTGCGCTGGAAAGGATCACCTGCCAGCATCCGGAAGTCTTTAGGGAAGGCCTTCACGTTCTCTCCGTAGAGAAGGTAGTAGCTATTTAAACAGGGTCAGCGGATTAATACCGTGAGAACGGCGTCAAACTCACGCAAGCATGCCTCCCACCTCCTCGACCATCTCGGCACTGCCGTTGGTGTGCATGAAGTAGAGGGCAGGGGTCCAGTAGGCCGATTTGTCCTGTGTGACTGCGCATGAAGTGCAATCAGAGTCCTGGAGGGATGCTTGATCCGAACTCATTCCAAAGCCTGTTAATGGTCAACATGACTGCCAGCGCAATGTTTCAATTGCACTTACTTCCGGATCCGTGAACGACGTGGGTGTGGCCGGAGACCTTGCCGGGGTCGACAATAGGGTCAAGACGGGCTGCACCGGCTCTTCCACGGCAAGGAAGACGCCAGAAAGCAGTCGCGGAGGATGGAAAGAGCGTCAGGCAGGCCATCAACATGGCGCTGAGTCGAATGTCCTGCATAATGCGATTGGGGAGCCGCGTCGACGGGCTCGAAGATAAATGAGTGAGCGGTAGTTGGAAATGCGAGTTTGCCAAAAGCACCGAATCAACCGGTGAGGCGTTGGTAAAGAGTGAAAGACAACAGTTGGCGTATCTACGATGCTAAGCAATATGTCAGTCCGGGGCGTCCCACGCGTTGTTTTTCAAAGTCCAGCCATTGAGACCAGGTTCAAGCAAGTCGCAGACCGGAGATTGGAATTGGCCAATCAATTGGCTATCGAACTCTGTAATTCGAGAGCCAAGCAGATCAATGGGGCAATTAGAGGAATGCCCCTTGCTTGCCGGCACCCTTTTCCCGTACGAGGGATGATCGAAGTTGGGAGAAAAGACATGCAGGTATGTTACTTACCGGGTTAAGGCGTTCTGACGTCAATAAACACAAGGGATCGCCGTTGGTGAAGGTTTAATTGCACACTATTGATCCCTGAATCATTCTATGTATAAGCCACCCGCGGGATTTGCTTTTTTGGAAGGATTTTGACTCACATAAACTTATGCACTCGGTTCTGTTGAGCAGACTCACTGGGAGTCTGGAGATCAGAGCGGTACGGAGTATACCTACCTAGGTAGGTATCAAACAGAAATAAGGAATGAACGAAAAGGGGGCTGGTATGAACGAGCGACAGGCCCTGAGAATAAAAGAACAACCACAAGACAAGGTCAACAACCAAGGAGTGGGATAAAGGAGAGTTGAAGATGGAGGGGATCAAGTCCTTCAAAAACCGGATCAAAAAGGATCGGGCTCACTAAGATGCCAATGCCCCCTTAGTCCTACGAGATTATGCGCAGAGGGGCCTAAGTTTAATGAGTCGGCCAATCCCTTGAAAATTTGGATACTAGCCAGACACTAGAAGGATCGTAGCCATTAGAACAACGGCTAAGTGAAGCCCCTCCCTGTCCCTCTTAATTTCGATTAGGCGTTCATAAGAAATTAAGCCGAGTGGCCATGGGGCATGGCGGAGGGGGAAAAAAAGGAGGGGCATTGGCAGACCTCCTTTAAGAAAGCCAAGATCGGGTGGATGATGTGGATAACTGTAGTCTCCCGGAATGACTGCAGTGGAAGTATCTGAGACGCTGATACGAACAGCGCGTTCCTGGACTAAGCCGCTAGCACAACGTCCATCGTCTCGTGGAGGCCCACGCTACGCCTTGGGATTGGTGCGGGCGGCGCAGTCTGAAACGACCCATAATTTATCTTAACCCCTGTCTGATATGTTCCTGATTCTCCTGTTGGTTGTGTCTCCAGGCTGCCCGTGTTGCAAGGTCGAGCACTGGGTTGTTTGATTGGGATATATATCTCTGCCTATCGGGTCTGCCCAAGGCTGATACAGGTCACCATTCTGACCTCCAGGCTGGACATGCCACGGGCCGTGCATACGATTCAGTTGCTGCATCAAACAAGAGGCGTTTGAGCAAGTCCAGGATATCGATCCCGTGTCTGTAACCCTGAAGAAAGCCCGATGTATCGCCCCATTCTGCGTAGCTGGTGAAACACCCACGCTGAGGGCGTGAAGCTTGGTATCCCCTGGCCCACCAGCATTTGTCCGAATGATGGGCTTTGGTGGATCATCCATTGAGATCTGCCGTGGGCCTGAGTTGATCTTGCGGTGATTCGTTATGTCTCTCGGGTGTTGCGCTTGGATCAGAACTGAGGAGACGCGGATTCCTGCTGAGCTGAAACATCGTGGAGGTTTCACGGCCCCGGCGGGATTTCTACTTATAGATCAAAAATGCTACATGTCGCTGGAGACTGGAGCATATTCTGTATGGAATGAGAAAGACCAATTTTGATATGTCAAGTGTCAAGTTTCAAAAATCTCCAGACTACGGAGTAGGGTGGAGGCCAACCTTGGAAGTCCAAGTGGTTCACCACTAGGGTTGTGGTCGGCGGAAAATGTCCCCAGGGCCCAAAAAAATATCATACATATCAGAGCCGAGTTGAACTCTCGTCTGTTCTAGATTGGTGATTGATATACAAAAGCTTTGAAGGCAATGTTATTTAGCCCTTAAGCCCCTCCAGGGCCTTCCTCGCTCTTGCGACACTCTCCCGCGGACGAGGATCCGATAGATCTTCCACGGCTCGGCCCCCAGTCTGCACAATCTCACGAAGAGATGCCTCGGTTTCCAATAGAGAGGTACGTCCTTCCTCGCGCACCTCCTCTTCCCAGAAGGTTCGAGCGGCATCCCATCGCTTCTGTTGTCGACGAATAGAGTAGATCAGACCAACCGCTCCAAGTGTACATGACTCATATACACCGGCAGATGGAATGCCCACGTAAGTCAGAGCGGAGAGAGCAGAGGTCAACGTAGTCGTAGAGACGCTGAAAAGAACCAGGCTCTGAGCAAGAGACTGGAGGGATGGAACAGTAGTGGTGAGAAGTTTAGTGCGAAGGTCGGAAATCTGGGTTGGCCACGACGCAGGAACGAGGTCTTCAGTGTTCGAAGATGAGCGTTCCTCAAGCAGGCCGGCCTGCTGGTACTTGCCCGAGGTCCAGATGACCTCTTGTTCGGCGCGACGCAAGAATCGCTTATCTAGAATGTCAGATGTAATCATGCTGACATCGTCGACGCGCCAGAAGAGTTTCCACCACGCGAGTCCGCGCCAGCGTGGGCTAGCGAGGCCTTCTTCGAGGGAGCTTCGAAGTTCGGAGTGTGCACGCTCTGCCCAGGTCGTGATACCTTGGTCCAACTTGGATCGCATCTCTTCGGGGGCTATGCCAGCTGTTTGGTCGTGAAGGGCCTTGGCATCCCGGGCGAGCACGCTGGCATCGGCTGAATCAAGGATAGACTCGACCAAAGGAAGCAGCGTCGGGCTCATGGGGCTTCCAGTCGATGTATCAGAGGAAGTTGCCAACCAGTCGACAAGTGGTTGCATGCCACTACCATTCCACCCACGTTCGTACTCTCGAGCATTGTCAATGGACTCGCGGAATTTGTTTAGTGCCACATTAGCGCGATCGGTATCAACTAGCGAAACGCGTCCGTTGTCCGACTTCTGATCCGCGACGGCCAGATCAATGGCTCCCCGGATCGAAGAAACCTCATTCTTCAAGTTTGATCGCCCGATCATTGTGCTGTACGAGACCAATCCATCAACGCCACTTCCGCACACAATGGTGCGGTGTACAGGATACCGAACAACGTTATGCCGACCTGAGTGGGATGTCTGTATGGTAACTGTGGGGACTAGGAAAGTATCGGCATTGAAGGTAGTAGCGTCCTGACCGTCCTCGGAACCAAGAGTGCTGACAAGAAGTTCCAGGTTGCCCTTCTTGAGTATAGGTGACGGCACTGATATCGTCGGTAGTAGGTCGTTGGGAATGGATTCTGAAGTTTCGCCGTATCTAGAGATAGACAATTTGGTCAGGACTAACGGTGAAGATTCCTCGGACGCAAGTCTTTCTTACCTGATCAACAGCCCTCGAGATGTATCGGCATCGTATGACTCGAGAATGTCTTCCCAGTTTTCCCGCGGTGTCAATGGGTCTGCAAGCAGTAGCCTGACAAGTTTTCGGGCGGAGGTCGCATCGTTCAAACCTAGGACTATATTCCAGATATGAAAGTAAGTGTCAAGTCCATTTCAACTGCGAGTCGAAAGCAAAGCTCCCCAGAGAGCCTGCGCCATCCACTATGGCCACGACTTACCGGCTACTCTGATTAGAGGCGCCTCGGTTTCCAATCCCCGTAGCGCGAGTTGGAGACGGCTGAGGTTTACTTGCTCCAAAGAAGCATCTTTGACCCCTTCGAGGGCTGCATGTAGCTCCTTGAACCGCGGCGGAACACTCTTCGCAGTAATGACGGTCGAACTTGTAAATCCCCGGGGACCAGGTGCTGTGATTGTGTTTTGGGATCGGACGTTGCGACGAAGAGTGTTGGCTTTGTCAAGGTTGCGCGTCGACAATGTTCGTCGCCAGATCGCGCACGAGGGGCAGTAAAAGACGGCACTGACGTCCAATGGACGTGAAAGACCGAGCGCGTTGCGCAGTCTGGGAGCCATTGAGACGTAGGTCTGGTGGGCAATGCTCGCAAGAAAGGTGAACTTGGGCGGAAGTGAACGCGGGAGCAGGGCTTGGCACTCATCACTGGACAGCACTTTCTACAGTTGGAGATTCTCCGCCTTCACGGATTCTACGCATAAATATTTTCAAGAAGCGTTGTTCAATATCACGTTCGTATTTAAAGGCTGTACATTTCAATTATATCTGAAACGCCTCTCCTACTATCTCCTAATGAGGACCCCGAGGTTCGGGGAAATGCACCCATGTTTCACCGAACTGTCCTATTGATCGCTAGTTGTAGATTCACAAGTTTATCGCCAGACGAGAAGAGAGGTAGGATCAAGTAGATAGATAGGGTATCGTGTCAATCGTGTCGGGGCAAAGAGTGTGTGTGCGCTGGAGGACAGAAATAAAGAATGGATAAGTCGTGTCATAATATCGCAAGTCAGGCACATTTACAGCCTTTTCAAGCATCGTTGGGAGGATCCCGGGATCTGGGACGAGGACGGCCGGCACCGGCAGACCTGAGATGTCTTAATTAGCTTCTGATGGGGATGCGGGCCAACATGGGGAACACTTACATGCTAATTCGGCGGGCAACTGTGGCAAGGCCAGCATCGTTGGCGGCTTCATGCTCGGCCCGTTCCAGGGCTACACGGCGAGTCTCCTCACTCTTGGCAATGACCTCCTCCTGGCTAGGAGGCAAGTGCTCGTTCTGGATATCAACTTTTCGAGCATCCTCGAAGTTGTGGATAGCTTGCTTGATACCTTCGGCACCAAGCATGAGAGTTCCGGCAGGGAGACGACCGCCAGCCGCCGTCTTCAGCTCAGTGACACTCTCGGATTGCTCACGGAGAACCTGGAATACACGCGAGAGACGACCGATAGCAAGGATCTTGTTTTTGATGGCACGTCGCTTGAACTCGCTGGATTCGGGGTCTGTTGGCGGTGGAGAGGCGATCGTGTTGTTTGTCTCAACGGGAGAGACAGATGTAGGGGTCTCGTCCTCCAGCTCCTCCTTGGAGCAGGTGTTGAGAATGGCAATGAGCATGTCAGTGATCTTCTCACCGACGAATGGCAATGACCACGTGAAGACATCCATGAAGTTTGGAAGCCAGTATGGGTGTGGGGTACAGTTGAATTGGCGGATGTTCATGACGTTGTTCTCATATTTGAGGACAGCTGCCTTGTTGTTGTAGACGTCCAAGTAGTTAGGCGCACTGAAGATTGTCATGACACTTGGGAAGCCAGTCGTCCGGGTCTTTCTGTACATACGGTACCCGGCATCTTGGGCCTCGTGTGCTCGGATGATGGAGAGCAAGTTGTTTTTCTCCAAAAACGCACAGGCTGCTGGATAAGAGAAGAAGTAAGAGCAACCACGCACGCTGTTATGAATGAAGAAATCGCCAGTCTTTTCTTGTCCAAATTCTTCGAGAGGATCGGCCCACAGAATATCGCACATAAGCCCGTGTGTTGGGGGCTCCCTGAAGCGGTCGATCTATTTGCCATGTCAGCTCTTCGCTCATAGACACGCAAAGTTAGATACTTACAGCCTTGATATCTTCAAGGGTATGCAGTTCGGGGCTCAGACCGCCGTGAATGCAGAGGAATTGCTTGTTCATCACAGCCGCCAGCGGCAGCGAGCAGAAGGACTCCAGACAGGCCTCGTAGATCCGTTCGCTGTACTTGTGCTTGCATTCCAGCTTGAAGGTGAAGTAGTCTGTCAAATGACGGCATTCGTGGTTACCCCGCAATAGCCAAAGCGAATCAGGGTACCAGATCTTCAATGCCCACAGGTAGAGCACGCACTGTGGAGTCAAAATGTCAGGGGAAGTCCACTAAATGCCGTAGGATGTATGACGCACCTCGATACTGAAATAACCACGGTCGACGTAGTCGCCCAAGAACAAGTACCTTGTTTCTGAGGGATCGCCACCGACCTCAAATAGCTTCATCAGATCATAGTATTGGCCGTGGACATCACCGCACACTGTAATAGGCGCATCCATTTCGAGTAGATTGGGCTCGGACCTGAGAACCTCCGTACCGGCGTGAATGATCCATAGCGCCTGTTCCTCCGAAAGACGCCCTTCACGATAGAGGTGCTGCTTGAGGTACTGGAGATTGGGTTTCGACGGGTCATCGGGCGACCAAAACATATCATCCGGAGGATAGCTGAGGGCGGGCGCTTGGACCTCTGCAAGGAAGAAAAAACCGCCTGTTAGTGATCGGGCACCGCAGCTTGCGAAAGCGACCGAGGCCGCGGCAATGCTTACCCTTAACTACCCGCTCCATTGTCGACACCTGCGTGTTGTCCTCCATGGTGTGCAATGTGAAGTCGATCTCCGGGACCGGCTTCTTTTCGGTCACCGCGCGTGCAATAGTTCGGTCCATTTTGGCGGTTGGATTGTACCTCTCAGGTTGGAGTAAAGGGGAAGAGGAGAAGCGCGCGGCGGTCGTAGCGGGGTGAGTTCAGCGGGGGGCGGGAAGCTCCCAGGGTGAAGAGGCGAAGATAGGATGAGTCGATAGAATCTTAGGGTTCAAGGGCCCAACAAAACCAAATAGAACGATGGAGCCCAGAAGGGGGGGAAGAGGTTGGTCGTGTGTGGAAATGTTGCAGTTGGGAAAAAGAGAAACAAATTGGATAAGCGGCCTTCTGGGCCGTCCTGCTAGATCGGTGGATCACACCCACGATCGTACAACTCTTGATCTTTTGTCCTTGATTTTCTCTTCGTCTTGTCTTCAGCAAGTCTTTTGACTCCGCCAGAATTCGACTCATCAGAGCCTCACACCTGACCAGGTGCCTGAGGCATCGATCCCTGAATCTTTTACCCCACGCCACCCGTATCAGATCCATCGCATTTCCAATTTCCCCTGTCACTGCTCGGCTCGGCCATTAGCTCCATATATTCAAGGAACTCTTCAAGACCTACTGGTCGTTCAAACCTTGAGTTACAGCATCATGGAGGCACCCTAGGCCCGATTTGCCTAGACCGCTACATCTGAGGTATGCAGGATGGATGATCTGCATGAACAGAATTCTTCAGTCGCCTTGAGCTCCAGCATACTCACTGGGCTTGACGCTGTCAAACGGATATATGTGTCTTCTTTGAAACTCCGGGGAAAACACAACATCCGGCTGACAACAGGCTCACTGGCGTTCGGCAACCATGGAAATGCGACAATGGCAAAGCAGCGGTAGCACTTGTCCAACACGTCTCAGGGACTTGATAAGGTACTGAAGCGACGAAAGGCCCTGATAGATTGGGCCAGACTTATTGCGATACTACAATCCCATCCAGATAGTCTCTCTGCCAGGAGTGCCCCTGCAGTATCACCATTACCGGTTTGGGACATTAAACCTTCGAACTTCCCCGAGGAATCACCCCCACTCCTGTACCAGACTGAATTATCCCATTAAGGTTGAATAAAAAGTCTTTCAAAAATGGGATACAATGACACCACGCCCCCTGATCGTGTCCGGGGGTTGCATTTCCTCAATGTGACGTTTATATCAATGTCAAGAGGTTGTAGCCTCAGCCTTGCGATATACCTATGTGAGGAAAAATGTGGCCACTTGTTAAAATCAATCAATATGTCACTGCGACTTGTACATATGTGGTTTCCGCTACCTGCTCTATAATATAGCGGCCCCGCTCATCCTCGCAGCAGTACTGATGTATACAAAACACAATGTGCAAAATTGCATGGAACAGAATCCCTTTGGCTCTAGCTTCGCTGTGCTTTACAGTCGGAGTTCAATCATTCGCTAGACCTTGCATATACCAAGCAGATAAATGTGGCACCACCCTGGCCACTCTATATGGTAAGGCTCCCTGGCGGATGACGAAATCTTTCATCCCTCACACAAGGCCAATGACAAGGGCATTGAAAGCTGATAATTATAACAAGGATACTCGATTGCCGAATTGACTGCCGCTGTCAATCAAACATCGTCTATCCCTCAACTCACAGTGGCTCAACTGTTCCAAGTCATTTATCGCTGTGAAGACATCTACGGCGGCATTGTGGGTAACAGTTTTTGTATTGAGGGATGCCTGGCAACCCCTGATGCTACTTCGGATGACCAGTGCAAGTTGTCTGGAAACGTCACAACGGTCACTGTGACAACTGAGGCCCCTGTTTCCTGTTACAGGCAGTGTCAAACCGTCTGCTTTGGAGGAGCATGTGCAACATGTATGATGAATGGACCTGCCATTGTTCCAACCATGACTCCACTGTTGAACCACACATGATAGGCCACGCTTCCTATGCCCAGTTTTGAAATGTGAGGTCCTCAAGGGCCATAAATGCTGGAGCCCCTGGTTTAAGACTCACGGGTTGAGTGTATTCGATCGTTGTCTGAGGGTCCTTACTGTCTCATTATTATTCCAGCATTCACCCTTCTATCCCATATCCCTAGGATACTCAAAAATGGTTCATTGATATCGGAAACCCTCAACATCCATGAATCTTTCCCCGGACCTTAGATAAATGACTATCAAATTCCCTAGCTTCAACATAGTGTCCATCTCAACCAGATGCCAAGGGGATCAGCCTCAGGTACTCTCCCACGTCACGGCCAGGGAATCGAAAGTCGGCCCTCATGCAGGTACCGTTTAGAGTCTATACCCATGATCGGAATTTTTGTAACTGAAGGAAGTGCTGAGTGGATGTCTCTAAGTGTGCTCGAGGAATAAGTCAAATTGTGAGCTGGCAGTGGAACTTCCAATAAAGGATGTAGATTAACATAGAACTTGTCTAGCAACGAATGAATGCCTGATGGTCCTAGTAGGCTAGCAGTTCTGGAAGCCCAACTTATAAAAAGGACGCGGAGGGAGTATGTGCTAGGCTCATACTATGAACAGAGAATCGAGAGCAATTCCTCCAAATCAACGAGCCAGCGCCACAGTGGAATGCCACTCAGCCAGTCTCATTGTTACCGACATTCAGAAGGTCCGATGTCTTTCCACTTACAAGACACACTGGTCATTCCGAGTACCGGGCTTGGTGTCACAGCCAGCGAAGCAGTAAGCATTTCCGGTGATTGTTCCAAGAATGTCGGTACAGTGAAACAGTGTTGCGGACAACTGAGCGGTGGTCAGGGCAGGGATCGAGACGGTGTCATTCACAGCAGCGGTCAACTGCTCGGCAGTATAGCCTGTTCAGACCAAGCCCCAATAGTCAGTCTCGCTTTCGCCAATCTCTCGAATCGCGTTCTCATCCGAGCAGCAGAAAAACTTACTGTATGGTGCAGCAAGAAGCACCGAGCCGCACTTCAATGACTGATACTGGCAATTGGCAGCCTGCTGAGCCTGGGCTCCAGCCAAGCAAAGACCAATCGTCACAAGCACCTGGGAAAGCATTTTGATAGGGGTTTGAGGGACGTTGAAAATATGGTTGGAATGCTTCAAGTATGTATCGATGGATGCCTTGGCCAAGAAAGGAATTCACTTGCGAGATAGGAGATATTTATGTGTTTCTTGGGCACTCTCACTGAGATCTACTGACTCCGTTTTCCCCATCTTCGCCAAGGTAATACTTTTCACCCTAGGGTCATGAGCTCTATCTGCCAGGTGATACTAGGTTGCCCCAGTTACCTGACTTTCAAACGAGAAAGATACATCAAGTCTCATGTCACCCTTGATTGGAAATGATTCGACAGGAGCAGTTGGGCATTAGCTGAAAGCAACCCCACGAAAGCCATTTCTACACAAGTACTCGAATTGAGTTCTTCATCTGGCATATCGGAAAATGGACTCTTAGAATAAGCTTAAAGACTGAGAAGTCTAGAACCAGTGCCCAGCCATTTGGGTCTGACTGCCACCTGGGGTGTGGTACCAACTCGGATATATGTCTAGGTCATTATATCTCAGTGTTGTACGGCCCGTCAGCAAACCCAAGCCTAAATTATCGAGAGGGATTCAACCGATAAGTTCCGTTTCCTCTCACTTTCTGGCCATTAATGCGAGATTGCCAATTTTGAAGTGATACCTTTGCTCCATGTCAGTCCGGGAGGGCCTCGGAGAAAATGAGAATATCTTCTTGCGGCGACAAAAGGACATAACTAGGTATACGTACTATAATCCACCTCGACTCGATGCCTGCACCAGGTTACTCTAAAGAAATTGGAAATTTCAAGCTAGGGGTAGTATTCGTTACATAAAACTTGAAAAGCCTAAGCCCAAGAGCCTAAAACAAAATAGATACGGGCTACTACCCTGCCTTTGATGACGATGTTTGCATATCCGCGGAGACCCTTAATGACTGATGATCGTGCTGCAGCGACAGCGAAAATGATGTCATGAAAAGGTATAAAAAAGGTGCAAACAGAGATGCATTTTTAGCATTGCTCGACCTCAGCAAGTCTTTCTACCGGGCCGCACTATTCTCATGCGCCAGTTCAACCTTGGAATGTCACGATTTCCAGACATCACTGGAATAATAAGAGCTTAGGTCAAGATGGAATAATGAAAAGGATTGCCAAGATCGTTTAGAGCTATTTGGGAACCACAGTATGTAATCTGATGGTAGTGGAAACATACCAGAAGCAATCGCTTCAATATGGGACTCCGACAGAACGAGGATCAAGCAGTTTCCAAGTTCCAAAGTTTTCGTCAGTATCACTGCATCAACCTTGCTCTGAAGCTTGACTTCCTGGAATCAGGCATCATGCCTAGTCACTCAGTCGTGGAGCCGGTAGCAAGAATGCACTCAATATACTTCCTCATCAGGGTTCTATCCAACGCCGGAAACTGGAGACCCCCTGGGTAACTTTCCAGAGCCCGGGCAGTATTTGTGGTGTCGTACAGTGGCATGTTCTCGTACATCTCCCACCGAGTCAGAGACCCCTGGGCTCTTTCCGCCAACATTGGCTGAAGTGGCTGCAGCCGCTTTGGAACCTTCTTGCTCAACAACTCAACCCACTCTGAGTAGGGTAATCCCCTCACCGAGTCCTCTCCCGAGGCCATACTCACCAACTCCATTGCATCGTTCATGTCAATCGATACGGCACGACTAGGAGGTACGATGTGATAAGCGTGACCCAAAGAAGAACCTGCCGGTGATCCAGCAATATGAAGAATGGTGGCATTGACATAGTCAACCGGGACGAATTCCTTGCGCTGATTGGGCAGTAACGGATAATATCCCATCTCGGCACAAGAGTGTATCAATCGACTGAAAAAGTCATCTGAATTACAGGCGCCTGTGCGACTGTGTCCTGTGATAAAGCCTGGGCGGTAGATGGCGACAGGGAAGTTGCGGTCCATGACTCGTCTCAAAAGTCCTTCCACAACCCACTGGCTTTGCGCATACCCATGGTCGTATGGGAGCGCCACGACATGTTTCAAGAGAGGTTCATCTTCGGCGATAGTTTGCGTGCCTGTCACGAGGCCGGTTGGACCGAAACATGAAATGCTGGAGACATAGTGTAGGGCCTTGTTTTGCCCAGTACTTGCAAGTCGCAGGACGTTCCTGGTACCGACGACATTTGCAGGGCGATGCATTGAATACGGTTGTGTGTAGTTGACCCGAGCACCCAAGTGGAAGATCACGCTTGCCCATTTGGCAATTTCATGAAAGCGTTCGTACCCAAGTCCTAGGTAGATGTCTTCCAGTGAGCCACAGAGCACCAACAGTTTCTCGGCAAATCGCTCTTCCCACTGGCCGTATTTGATCATTGTGCCCTTGACACGCTTGAAACCCGAGGCCACATCGGAAGCGCGCACCAAACATCCCACTTGATGCACCTCTCGCATGCGAAGGAGATCTGCCACCATGAATGCACCGACAAAGCCTGTAGCGCCGGTGAAAAACACACGTCCTTCTGTGTCACGGCGCCAATCCACCACTGGCCCTGAGGGTGGAACGAGATCATCGGCGACTTTTGTGTCTTCGATCCAAACCGACTGTTCATGACGGATCGTTTCGTGTTTTCCTCCACTGCAGCCGAGCTCTTCCTCGACCACAATAGCCAACCGTTCAAGTGTAGAGTTATCGTACAACGTCAGGAGGGAGATGCTTGCGTTGAAAATTTCACGAATACGGCTGATCAGGAGTGAGGCCTGCAAAGACGTAGCGCCAAGGTCGAAAAAGTCGGTCTCTGTACCCAAAGGTATAGATGAATTGCCCAATATATTCTTCCATATGTTGGCCAGTCGTTCTTCAATTGTCCCTTTTTGAGCGTGACCGTTGTGGATGTTTGAGGCTGTTTGATCTACCCAACGCTTGCGGTAGAGTTGAGACAAAGTCTTTCGGTCGACCTTGCCATGGCTGTTGAGTGGCAGTTGTGAAATGAGTTCAATCTGAGGTACCATGTACGATGGCAGTGTTGCCTTGAGAGACTTCGTCGCACTCACAACAGCCTTAGGCTGTGAAGAAGTCGGAACTGCGAAAGCGACGAGAACTGACCCAGCTCCCTCTCCGGCCTCGACTTTCAGTGCAGCAACCTCGGAGAATTGTCGAGTCTTCAACATTGCAGCTTCGACTGCCTCAAGCTCAATACGGTAGCCACGGACCTTGACCTGATGATCCTGGCGTCCGAGATAATCGATCTGACCATCGCTGATCCTTCGCCTTACCCTGTCACCCGTGCGATAGAATCGTTGTGTCTTTTCATCTTCTGCAAGGGAAATGAAACACGCCGCATTCTTCTCGGTTTGGCCCACATAGCCGGGCGACACACCTGCGCCAGCAATCCAAAGCTCCCCTTCTTCTCCAACTGGGACTGATTTGCCAGCCTCATCACAGATACGCGCGACTGTTCTGCCCACCGGCTTCCCGATGCTGATGACTCCGCTAGAGGTGTCGTCAAGGGTAACTTTATGCGCCAAGCAAAAGATGCAACACTCGGTGGGACCATAGGCATTGATCAGCTGCCGGGGTGGCTCTTGGGTCAGAATTGTCTCAAGCGCCGCCACATTTGCCGCCTCGCCGCCAATGAAACACGTTTTCAATTGCGCAAATGCACGTGGATATGTCGTGGCCGCAAGGTTCAGCAAAGCGGTGGTAGTGGCCATAATGGTTATCCCCATTTGGTCAATTGCAGCCGCCATCGCCGGCAGATTGAGAAGGATGGCTTTGCTCAACACTGCAATACGTGCACCGCGCAAAAGTGGCACCCATATGTCAAACAATGCAACGTCAAAGCTGGTATTGTTGACATGGGCTACCGTATCGGTCTCCTCGATCGCTTCAAAGGGTGCATGATACACGATTTGCAGAATAGAGCGGGCAACAATTTGCACCGCCTTAGGGTCACTGGTTGTTCCTGAAGTATGGATCAAATGAGTGCGGTGCTCGAGGGTAGTCGGTAGAGGAATCTCCGACTTCGATAACCAGGATAGCCATGATTCTTTGGATCTGAATGGTGTTTTCCTGCTGACATCAAAACGGTGAAAGTTGAGATTTCGATGTTTGTTGCAATCGTCAACCAGTATGCATCTCGTGTGAAGCTTTTCCAGACGGGTCTGTATCAGAATGTCTGGCAACGTTGAATCCATTGGCACACAGCTTCCACCGGCATATATGATCGCCATTTGGGCCACCACATCTGCGATGCCATGTTGGACAATGATTCCCACCGGCTCCTCAAGCTTGATCTGATATTCTATAAGATTCTGGGCAATGAGAAGTGCATTTGCATGCAGTTCTTGATAGCTGATCTTTTCATTTCCATCAATGATAGCAGTCGATGCAGGGTTCCTCTCCATCTGGTTGTAAAAGAGCTGGCCGAGACCAATGTTTTGGTCTACCGCCAGCTCGTACTCCTCAGGGTTGGATAATATGTGCGATGGCATTTGTGCAAAGTGATGTCAAATGGAGTGGAAAGACGTGATGCACTAACATAGTCTACAAATTTTACAGGCTATATAATGGCTGTGGGGATGAATCTCCCAGGGCTGTCCTTGACGCTGACTTGTCTCCCGCACGCCACGATGCAGTGATTTCTATCAATGCCCCAAGGAAGCCAGCCAGGACAGGAGCTCCTGTCAGTTGCCATGCAATAAAGGAGCACATAAGGGCTGGCTGAATTAGTGACGGTGGTATACGTGCCCAATGACACCTGGATGCTCATCACACTTAGCTTTTTTTGGTACTCTTTCGCTCATTCACATCCCATCAATAGGTCTTGGTGGCGAGCAAATATGTGCAAAGAGTGTGTTCAGCTCGCCATTGTCACAATAAATCCCGCCTCACTAGCTCAATGTCGAGTCAGCTTGTTATAACATCACACACTGCGGACTTCTGTGGCAAAAGCACGGAAGGATCTTGTCTAGTCCTGACTGGATACCGCATGCAGACCAGCAGGCATGCTCAGGTGCAGTGTTAAGGCCAAATCAAAAGTCATCAGCACCGCCATGAAAACCTTCGGGGTTGAAAGCCCCTTTTGGATTGTATGGTCTGAAATAAAAAGAAATGAGACAACCTATCAAGCTCTGTCAAACCTGATATCTGGTCTTGAGAGTGTCAAAATTCTGGTAGAAATCAAGCCACTTTCTATTTGGACTATGCTCTATCATATTCTAGCAAGAAATCTTCTTCTGGGCATTCAAGCCGATCCATGCCCAGGTTGATTCCCCTCAGGATAACCGAACATGGAGAGAGTGCACTATGACTCGGGAGTGCCCTTTTTAGGGTGTGTCGGTGCATGAACTATCATCAAGCTTAGGAGGCGAGCCGGATCTTTGTGTAAATATTTACGAATCGAAGGTCATATCAACATCATTGAATGTATCTTGCGTCTACTCGTAAACTCAGTCGCGGAAACGCGCTGCAAACCACTGGCTACAGGTCACCAGTGATTGTTTTCCCTCGGGCAATCCTAGAGCCTCTGCTGTCGCCCGTTTCAATATGGCTGCTGTGACATTCTCCGTAGGCTCGGCGAAATATCTCCCGCCGGTAATCTGGGTGAACCCAAACATGAGTTTGACGTCGTTCAGTTGATGGATACCGTGTGTATCAAAAGACTTCCAATCAGGTAAAATAGGATCGAATCTTGTCTTCAAGCCCGTGGAAGTACTGAAATCTCCCACAAGGTCTTCGAAAGATCGAATGTCGCTGACTCCATGTACGAAATGCCCGTTCCATCGAATCGGATCCAAGAAGACGCCTTGGACAATGTCGCCAAAATCATCGGAGATGCTCAGCCAGGGAACTTTTTCTTCTCCGCCCCAGAAAGGCACGCGGAAAGTCAAGTAGCCGTCACTATCCGGAATGTGAGGGAAACCCCCAAAGACAAGGGCCACCTCCTTGCCGAGGAAGTTTTCCAGAAACCAACCGGCGCCGATTGGAATAAAAGTTTCGAAGGCGTCCAGGCTTCTGGCATACTGCTCTATCTTGTATTTCACTTTTCGTTCAATTAGTTGATGCTCAATTTGGGGCCTCAGGTAGTACTCACTGTCCATTGCTTTCATTTGGACTTCACCCTTTGTCATTTCGGTGCAAGGGGGGCCTGAGCTGAATACAAAACACTGGACACCTGCCTTGACCGCGGCATCCACAATGTTTTTGCCCATGTCGAATTCCGTCGGACCATCTGCATTCTGGAAAACCTGTACAGTTTGAAAATAAGCAAGAGGTGACCCGTACCAAAGAGCTCAACGTACTTCATCATCAGAATTGATATTCACAAAAGCGCCCCATGAGTCCTGGAAAGCCGCCACCATCTGATCGAAATCGAACCCATTCCCCTGAGCGATCTCTGCGCCCTGTGCAGCGAGCTCCATACTGGCCTCTGACTGAGTGTCTCGGGTAATACCCCGGACTTGAAATTTGGGGTTTTGCAGCAAGGACCGAGCCACGGACCCTCCTTGGTTGCCAGTAGCCCCGAATATGGTGATACGCATGGTCATGGAGCTCATAGTATGATATGGATGATCTCAATTTCCAGAAAATAAGATGAATTCGACAGCAAATAAACTGTGATTGATATTGAGAATGATGGGTATTGCCAAGGCTTCCACAAGTCCCCAAAGCCCAGAACCGATCACTTACATGATTTGAGCTGAGGACATCGTGTTCGGGATTTTTGACTGCTTTCTGTGCAAGCCACATAACATACGTTGCAGGTCATGGAGCTTTTTGCTTTTCAGCTACTGCGATCAACTAAATGAGCTCTACTGAACCCCGATTAGGCAAGAGCCGATAAACCAAATCCTTGTAACTTATAGACGACACATATTTGATTTTGGTGCAGTGAGATTGAGTCTGCAAGCCTCCGGATTAGGTGCGCCTGGAGAGAGGCACTGGTAAACGTATGTCACTTGCGCCAAACGTCCGCGAAAGACAGCCAGCCACATGATCCATAGATGATACCTAGGTACTAGGTATGACAGCGAATCAATCGGACTTGCGCGCGATATCAGCTCTTTCAACTTATATAGTACCAATGGACAACTGGGCTAGCTGGCGGGGTCGACGATGATTCGGCCCGAAATAGTTGCAGCAAGCCCTGGTGTGATATCATGCATAAATAATGTCAAGACAAAAGAAACAGTCAGACCAAGTGTCAAACCCTGGAATATAAGAGCGACATATTGGTTCCAAGGGTCAATATACTTCAATAATGTAGTTATAGATTTCATCTGGTTCACAGCCACTGCCCACATATTCCTTGGCGTGCCCCTAAAACGGCCCCTAAAATCTGACGCCGAACGGTGGGTCTTGTAGACCCACCCCGGGGTCAGCCTTGATGCTCTGCTCTCCCCAGGCCTTAGTGCCGTTCTCATTCAGATGTTTGTTGGCTCGGGCCGTGCTGCATGTAGATCACAAACTCGCATTACACCCTCGGCGTTCCTCGTCAGTCACTTGGCAGCGCGTAGATCATGGATCTTCAGATTCAGTGGAACTAGACCCTGCCAGACCCCGTACTCTTTCATCTCATGCGGATCAATATTGTCCGGGCATGCTTCAAGATCAAAGTTCCAAAGTAACCGGGCAATGATCAGGCGGATGTTCAGATACGCCAAACTGAGAGCCCGCCAATCAGCACACCTTGGGAATATTCGGGCTGGGGAAAACACGTACTTAATTCCAACGCACTTTCTCGGTCCAATAGAGAATGGCGCCCAGATGTGCCGATTGTCTGATTCGAATTCGGGGTCTCCGAGCCATCGCTCTGGAATGAACTCCTCTGGGCGCCGCCAATACCTCGGGGACCTATAGGCTGCGAGGAGTGCCACTGATACCCACGTCTAACATCAAGTCAGCCAGGTGAAAAATTCATGACTGTTGCAAAATCAGTGTGTATGAAAAAAGAAGATCATACCCCTCCCGGCACCCATTTCCCATCAATGTGGCTGCCTGACTTCGGTGTGATTCGATGCAAACCAACTGGGACAGATGGGTGGATTCGGAAAGTCTCCTGGATGACAGCTTTAAGATATCCAAGGCTGTTGACGGAATTGAATGTGATCTCTTCCTCCAAGACATAGGTTGACCTGATCTCATCAACCAGTTTGTGATAACTTTTCGGATTGTGGACGAGATAGTAGAGGATCGAAGAAATGGTAGTCGCGGTAGTCTCACTTCCTGCAGTGGCCAAGATGTTGATATTGTCCAGAAGTTCATCTTCTGTCATCCCTTTCAAGATAAAGGATGCAAAGTCTGCCCGGGAAACGTTCCTATCCTGTTCCCTTTCTCTGAGGTACTTCCGAGCATTCTCCATGTGAGTTTCATATGGCGCACTGATATCATCGGGGATGAGCTTTTGGAAAATCGGGTGGTATGGCTTGAGCCTATGGGCGCATTGCACGAAGTGGGAATGTTTCATCGCCCCGAAGATCACATATGCCCATGGGTGATAATCAGCGGCCGGGAGACATCCCACGGGCTTTCCGAAGGACAAGGAACTAAGAATGTCAAAAATGATAAAATTGACCCATGCTCCCATGTTCACAATGCCATCTTTGTCGGGGTAGTATGCTTCTCCTGATCGGTTATGCCGTAAGGAGTGAATCAGGAGACTGGTGTATTGCTGGATCATCGGCTCTTGCTCTTTGATGGCCTGCTCTGAGAACGCAGGAGCCATCAGTTTCTTGAAGCGTGGATACTCTCGAGTACTCGCAAACAGAATGTTCGAGGCAGCTCCAGATCCCTGGATATAGACAGCCGGGTTTTTCTCGAAGGCCATATCTTCCGTCGTCTTGGTCCCAAAGATTGTCCTGTTTGCCGAGACGCTCATGTATGAGATTTCGTTCGGACCAGTTCGGACAACCTCCCCGTATTTCTCGTGAAGACTGGCAATATACTTGCAGCTGTCGCCTTTCAGCATGTGGTAGACGTAAACGAGCTGTGAGGCTGCATCGAGCTTGGGGCCTGCGTAGCCTCGGAGCGGGTGGAGGAAAACATTGTAGAATGCAAGCGAGGCGTGGAATGTCAAAGCCTAGGCGATATTAACATAGACCCGAAAGCCTCATGGTCATCCCATACAAGTCCTAACAAAATCCCAAACCATTCGAGTAGCTCCATGATCCGAAAATTTGCTGCGTGTATAGTGCTTGACTGATATTTTTGGAGAAGAGAAAAGGAAAAGAAATTATTGCAAGGAAATTATTTGCCTACGATCTTGAATTTGAGCGTGAGCTCCGAAGTCAGCCCCATCATCGCTCAATGAGCACTTCGAGAGCGCCACTCCTGGACTTCAGCTGCATGGCTACCTAGTTCATCCCGCTGGGCGGACTCAGTTAAATTCGAACTTCTTTCCTACTCTGCCTCTACTTTGTTTCATTGACATTCTATTTTTGAATTTTGCTTCCAACTTGCCCAAGACCAGACGGCTGCCCGCCAGCTCGAGTATCTATGAGTTCCCCAGCCTCCCCAATTCAGACTCAGAAGCCATTGCGTTTAGTAGTCGCTGGTCTCTCACGAACTGGAACTGCTTGTGCGTTTAAGTTCCATAATTTTGTGCTCCGCTAACATTCATCGTGCTATCGAAGCATTATACCTCGCTTTGCAAGAATTGGGATATACGCCATGGCATATGTGTGAGCCCATCGACAATCCAAAGCTCATGTACAACCAATGGACAGATGCAATGAACCGCAAATTCTTTGGCTCAGCTTATCTATATAATCGAGAAGACTTTGATCGTCTGCGGGGTAAATACGACGCGCTTCTCGACATTCCTGCATGTCTATTCTGGGACGACTTCCACCGACTTTATCCAGATGTCAAAATTATCCTCACCTCCCGCTCTGCCGACTCATGGTTCAAGTCCGTCAACAGTACTATAATTCCATGGCTTCGAAAGCCAATGCTAAACATCATGCAATATGTCGAGCCTAATTGGTTGGGGCCTGAGTTCCGTATGGTCAAGACAGCTTACAGGGCTATCTGCAACAATGACTATTCGAATGATTTTGCCAAGAGACGCTTTATGGACCACAATGACCGTGTGCGAAAGGGCGTCAGCCCAGAGAGATTTCTCGAGCTACAGCTGGGGGATGGGTGGGGGCCACTGTGTGAATTTCTCGGCGTCCCTGTTCCGAAGATTCCCTATCCACGAGTTAACAACGCACATGAATTCAACCAAGGAGCGGATCAGGCTGACAGGGCTGTACTGAAAGGGTTTCTCGCGACGTGGGTGGCGTGTATCACCCTTGTTCCGGCAGTTCTGCTGGGACTCCTTTGCTGGAAGACTGGATACCTCCTCACGTTTTGATCTTATCTTCAAGCATATGAGGAGCAAATGACCAATCATGTTGAATCTGTTTCAATTTAGTCTCACACAACATTGAAAAATTGTGATGCCTGTGCGGGGCATCCTAGTTCAATCAATGACTGAAGTATTCGTTCTAGTGCTTCCGTGCGCACACCCAAGTACTCTATCACAAACCTGCATTTGGGCCGGTTATATTGGAAATATGAAAATTTGCGGCTGGGAACTGTACAACAATCCCAAAAGCGCTAATGTACAGCCTTGGGCTGTGATGACAGCGGTTTATGCACCTCAGCCAGCCGTGATCTTCGCATGCCGCTGTCATCACATCGGCTGTCCTAACCTTAGTAGATGTAATATCAGAGCATGGAAGTGTCCTGATGCATATGTGGCTTGGGTTCGCATGATTCAGCACTCATCTCATGACCATTGTTGTTTGTGATACTCAAATGAATCTCTTGAGCAAGAACAGCTGAATGATAATTTGACGTTCAAGCCCTCTTGGCTGCTGCGTATCTCTTCTCCACAAAATAATCAGAGATTCCCGTCACTATCACACAGATTATTCCTTTTCGGTGCAATTCCTTCATCGAGATGTCAGCGAATCCGGAAAAGTTCAATGACCTTTACAGTTCCCCGTATCTTGTCGACTATTACGACCTGGTGGCTCCAAATTCGGATTCAATAGACGATGCCTCGTTCTACTGGAGGGTCTATCAAGAGCTTCGGTCGCCCCTCCTCAAGCCTCCCAGAGAGCCGTTCATTATCATGGACGTCGGAACTGGTACCGGGCGCGTTATTCAAGGTCTTTCAAACAGTGCAGCAGTGATTGGGGATGATTTCTTCAACACCAAAGTTCTAGGGGTGGACAACGCCCAGCACATGTTGGACAAAGCTGCCCAAAATCTCGACTCTCTTTTCAAAGAGCATGTCTCTTGGATTCTCGGGTCTGCCCTTGATCTAGAGAGCGTGATGGCTCAAAGTGGGTACGACAAGGTTGATCTGTTGATCTTCTCTATCGGATCCATCAGCCATTTGTCCGAGAAGGGCCAGCCAGAGAAATTTCTGGAGCAAGTCTCTCGGGTGCTTCGTCCTGGTACCGGGCGCGCCTACGTTTCCATATACGATGGGTCACTCCTTCGAAAGAGCGAAGAAATTGCATTCCATCAGCCAGAAGGAATCACGGAAATCAAAAGTCAAACATTCCCGAACATCATGTATCGAGAATTCAATCATCGCGGGGATATCCAAGATAAGGTCAAAGATGTGAAATTTGAACTACAAGTGGTAGAGCAGACGGAGCTTGGAGATCAAGTTCTAGAGACAAATAACATTTCCATGAGAATGAGGCAGTGGGAAGAGGACGAGCTGGTGTCGATGTCATCTCATGCTGGTCTCAACTTTGTTGAGAAGGCTAGGGGGAAGCATGAAACATTCTATGTATTCTCAACTTCAGCATAGAATGTACACAGGGGAATAGGGTCAAAGTCGACTCATTGGATTTGGAATTTTTACTAGTAGTTCAACTAGTCCATAATAGGCTACCAATCGGTTTTACTGTCCAAAAGAACTTATTTTTTTGAAAAAAAGAAAAAAAGAGCACTTCGTGTGAATCAAAGGCGTTCTCGTATATCTCTTCGCCATTGGAACCTCACCAGGAATTCAATCCCGTTGTTCGAGTTACGAATGGTTTTAGCGGCCAGATGTCATCTTGATTTATGGTCCTCTCATTTGACAAAACAACCTGTCAAGCTCGTAGCAAACAAACTAATTACCGTATTTAAGGCATTTTCATATTCTGTCAACAGTAATTCAGACGTGAATAGGCTAGCTCTGATACCGATTGCTGGTGAAAAGAACCGAAGCCACACTTGGCCGCTATCACCCTCTGCAGCCGCAAAAAAGTCCGCCTAATCAAATTCAGACCCAGTGTTCAATCCAAACTTATCTTCCTCTTAATTCTTCCCCAAGTCTGGGGGCCACACTGCTCAAAATGTTTGGGTCTAATTACCTCCACAAAGTCCGTTCCTCGGACAAATTCATTCTAGTGGTGATGTGTTTCGCAATCTTTACCGATACATTCATATATGGAATGGTAATCTTCCTGGAAACCGTTATCTGTCTGTTTGGCGTTAATATTTTGGACTCACTAGATTGTTCCAATTCTTCCATACCTACTACTCCAAGGGGGTCAAATCTCGAAAGAAGACGGTAGCTATCGCACTATCTTTCCCATTTCCATCTTGCTCATCTGACTGGTTTCTAGTTCAAAAATGGACATCCATACTTCTGGCCGCCTATGGAGCAGCGCTTCTGGTGGGATCTCGTGAGCTTCATTATGCGCGCACGTCAATATGAGCGATCGATTAATGTCATCTAGCAATAATTGGGTTAGTCAGTGATCGCATTCGGTCACGAAGATCGCCTCTCCTTTTCGGGTATATCACGATTGCTGCCTCGACGTTGATATTCGCATTTGGGCGTTCACCGTCCATTCTCACTGTTGCCAGGGTGTGCCAGGGTCTCTCTGGGGCAGTGATTGGGGTCCTTGGTCTAGCAATGATTGCAGACACAGCTCGTCCCGAGAACACGGGAGAGTTCATGGCATATGGATCTATTTCATTCACCTGGGGGATGTTGATGGGGCCTGTGTTTGGTGGCTTGCTGTACGTTCTCACACTCTCCGGGTGGTTTGTAATATTGGAATCTGACGATTTTGACATCCTGCAGGTATGATCACTTTGGCTCTGTCGGCGCATTTGGGTTGCCGATAGCGATGTTGGCAGTTGACATTATCCTACGGGTTTTGATCATTGAGAGAGACAATACATCAGTCTGCAGCACGGTCGTGGAATCTCCACGTGAAACAGATGCTCCAGCTGTCTCGCAGACAGACGAAGAGAGCCCCTTGCTTGCAGCTTCGCACTCTCGCGGAGCCTCACTTTCTCTTCGAAACTTTCTCGATACTCGCCTGGCAACGGCGATGCTAGTCGAGGTTACGATCTCATCTGTTATCTCAGTTTTCGAAACGGTACGTGAATGATCTAACCTTTCTGGGGCATGCCTGACGCGACAACATCAGACTTTACCCCTGTATACGATTGAAACTTACCAGTGGAGTCCCACAAACTCCGGGCTCGTGTTTCTGGGATTGACGCTCCCTAGCTTCTTCAGCATTCCTCTAGCCCGATATACCACCGATCATGGCTGGGACCGCCGTAAGATCGTTGCGTTCGAACTCGTGCTATGTTCGCTTCCGATGGTAGGGCTCAAGTGGACTGAGGGAAAATCGCTACAGCAAGAACTCCTGTTCGTTGTATTGATCTGCTTTGTGGGCTTGTTTTTGACTACCTGTCAAGCGCAGATTCTGGCTGAAGTCTCCGAATCGGTGCGCCAGATCGAGGTAAGAAATGGGGTTGACTCGGACAAGAGTAGTGGAATGGGCACCGGCTTTGCCTTCTGCAATATGGCAATCGCGACTGGGCAATTTATCGGACCTCTCATGGCTGGTGTGGCTCGAATTGGACTCGGATGGAGTACTATGACCATCATGTTGGGGGTTTTATCAAGCACTGTTGGGCTTGTGTCGTTCATTGTCAACAGGTAGCCTTCTATACAGAATGAAGCCCAGACTTGGGTTTAAAGATTACAATTCGAACCTCGAATAAATTTTGTAAATCAATTTAAAATCTCCACTGTGAATAGAAAAAACGAATGGATTCGAAAAATATTACGCCAGTGACTACCCGCCAACTGGTGAAGTCTGCCGAAATGACGTTTCCGCCCACTCCATCTCCGCTACTCCGCATCAACACCTCCATCATGTACGATTCCTATCGTAAGGCATTTGGTCGAGCTATCCCTCGAACCTGTTCACATCGCTAACACGAACTAGGCCCGCACCCTCTTCTCGCCCAGATACCGCTGACGGTCTCCCCCTTCATCAATCTCCCCACCTCTGTCACATTACCCTACACGTACAAATCCGTAACTTCGATCCTCCCACCCTCGGTCACGGTTGATCCAAGTAATCCTGAGGAGAAAGCGCGCTATGTCGTTTCCTCCAGCGGAGAACATGCAGCTCACCCCGATGACATCTTGGCCGCGTGTCACTCCCTCGAAACACACCTGAACAAGACCCGCAGTGATGCCGACCAGGCGATCAGGGCTTGGGAAGAGTCAATCAAACAACGCGAGCTTGCTGAGAAGAGGCGTCTAGCTCCTGGATGGCTGGATCGCGAGGAAAAGTTGCTCCAACCGAGTCGAACTGCTGTCTCCCCACCCGGAGGTGTACCGCAGAGCCTTCTAGATAGCTCTTCTCCCGATCAGAGCTCTTCGCAGATGCCAGCTATTCAGCCGCACGATGAGGGCGAGGAGCTTGATAGGGCGTTTGGAGGGCTCGGTGTGAAATGATGGGGCGAAACTCCCCGGCATTCATGTTTTACCTGGTGCTCGGATGCGCCAGGTTTCTCAGGGGCCTGAGGAGAGACTACCACCCGGGCATCCCATTCCAATGTTGTTGACAATGATCTTTGGGTCCAAATACCCCACAATGCACCGCCGTTGTCTTGGTGCAGCTTCTTCGCTCCGGGCTGTTGTGAAACCATCAAAGTAGGCGATTTGATTGCACTCGGGCTCTGGTTCTTGAATGAGACCAGGCCAGCTCCCTTTGGGATTGAGATGGGTCCGAATTTCTGCTGTGATTGGTCCTGCATTCCTGCTCGCCCTTGCTTTGGGTGATTCCAGTTGGGTACACCGTGGACGGATGGTCGAGGTATGGCGATATTCACTCGATTGCAGCGTGGATCTTGAATAAGATATCATCATATCTATTCACTGTATCGGTATTACTGCAAAAATGCCCGAGGCAATACTTTCCAAAACGATTTGTAGTTAAAACTCCAAAGTTCCAAGTTGTAAGTAGGTATTTCCTGGCAAGAAGATGAATGCTTGGGCGATGCCCATGTGTGGAATATATATTGCTCTGCGACGATCACCGATTAACATTTTGAAATACAAACCACCAGATTTTCGTGATTTTCTCTCCAAGTCTACTTAATTCAGGTCGCGTATCTAGGTAGATAAGTTGCACGTACAGTAAAAACCAACAGTGGAAAGCTGGAGCAACTGGTTGCGGCGGATTTCACCCGAAAAGCTCCTCGCGCGCTTTTTTGGATCTCGCGACCTCACGACTTCACTGCAACCTTCCAAGTTGGAATTAGACCACCAACAGACCAAACCCAAACCATCTCAATCCGCTCAAAGCTCAGGAACAAAATGGAAGCTCTCAGCAGCGCCCCCGAAACCTCCTCATTCGTCCCTATCGCAGAGCACCAGTCCCGCACTCCGAGCTCTTTCTACTCCGGCCCCGCGGTGCTACACTACCACAGCCAGCGCTGCAAGATTGTCATTCTCGAGCGAGAGCTACTAGCCTCCCCAGAATTGAATGCGCTCCGTGGCGAAAACACCGCCAGCTCCGCGACACAAGATGACGAGAAGGAGCTTGCCATCGATGGCATAGACGTCTGGGTGACATCCGAGTAAGTTCAGAGAGTGTTTCTGTTCCTATATGGAGGGAAGCGCATCTATTGCGATAAATATTTACTGACTGTCGTGTCCTACAGCAAATTCCTGTTGTTCTCACCTGCTGCATCCGCCGGCGTTTCAATTCCCTACCCTTCGATTTCACTACACGCTCTCCAACGGCTGCGCGTGCCGGGCGCCGAGTCTGATGCCGAGGTTCAGGGTCTGTACATGCAGGTCGCGACGCCTACTGCGCCTTCCGCCGATGATGAAGAGGAGTGCATCACTTTGACGGTGGTTTTGGCTACCGATGCGCCTGCGCAGACGCCCACTGATGGAGAAGAAGCGACGGAAACACCCACCCAGGAATTATACGGGGCTGTCTCGGCATGCTCGAATCTGCACCCGGACCCTGTCGAGCCTGGCGATGAGGATGACGATATGGAGGATGGGCCGCAGTTTATCTCGGCGGAAGATCATGAGGGTGTCTTCCAGCTTGGGAATGGGGATATGCCGCCTCCTGTTGATGGAAGTTCGGGCTGGATTACCGCAGACAACATGGACCAGTTCTTTGATGCGGATGGGAATTGGATTGCTGGGGGTGAACCCCCTTCGTTCCCGCTTGGCCCTGGTGCTGGTACTGTGAGGGCTCGGGAGGGCGAGGACGGCACTGAAGAGAATGGAGAGGAAGACGACGAGACAAAATGGCGGAAGACAGATTGAGTGGGAGCTTACGCATCATAATACAAAACCTTGGAACCTTGGAAGCTGCCATGTAGGCCGCCCCTAGACACCTATGATTACGCTGGTTTCTACTACGAACTTGCGTGTTACTTTTGGAGTAGGATATTCAGGAACATTAGATTCAAGTAACAAGATCAGCTACCTATCTCGAAGTTTTGAGCACACACCATACACATACATTGAGAAGAAACAAAGGGGAGTATTGCCAGATGGGAAATCAATAAAGGGATAAAGGGGATAATCATGGAACAGAAGAGAAAGAAAACCAGGGGAACAAGCCCGAGATCAGCATCAGATACAATCCAACACGAAAAGAACAAAAGAAGCTCGCTTCAAAAACCATCAGGAACTCGTCAAGAGAACAATAAAAGATCAATTCATTCACGCAGGAACCCATCGCCATCATAAAGACTGCCGGGAGTGGCTGTGCCGATGCCGATTCCTAGGCTCTTGCTTGTCGGAGTAGCCAGTCCTCGTGAGGGCGAAGTAGGGGTGGGAGGTGCATTGTTTGGGGGAGGGAAAGCTTGGTTGCCTTGCAATGAGCGAGGGATTTTGTTTTCGCCGTGAGTTGGTGAGGACTCAGGCGTGGTTAATGTGCCCACCGGCGGGAGCAGCTTGGGCTTAGTGGGAGTGCGGTCCGAGTCTTCAAAGATAGTGACCTCTTTACTCATCGAGGATGATCGGCGGAAATTGTAGATTCCAGACGAAGGGCCGATGGGTCCAAGCCCTTTATCCACGGCGTTTATGGAGTCGTGACTTCGGCGGAATGCCCCGTGAGCATCTCCCTTCACTCGGTTGACTGAATCCGTGGACTTGCGCCAGTCGCTGCCCTCGGTACCAGTGATGCTTGTGATAAGAGGTAGCCGGCTGGGATCACCGAAAGGATTGTTGGCGAAAGTATCGGTAGATGGGGTAGACACTGGGGTAGATTGGCTTTGCAGTGCATGGGCTTGGGGTTGGTTACGTGGGCCTTTGACTCCGGATCGTCGTGGACCACCAGCACTTGGGTAGTTCTCACGGGATGGCGATGGAGCTTCATGGAGCTCCCACAGCGGAGTTGCACGCTCAGGGGTGGGGGTGTGAGAAAGCCCACCGGCATTGAGGTTTCCATGTTGAGGAATGGAGGTGACAAGTTCGGGAAGAGAAGAAGGATCTCTGGCTGACTGCTTGTTTGCAGCCGAAGTGGATAGCACGTTGGTTCTCTTGTGAGAAGGACTTTCGTGGCCGACGGGTTGCGGCTCCTCAACCAACGGACCAAGAGAGCCAAAGCTCGGTTGTTTGCCATTTCGACTACCGTACTTACCCCGGCGTGAAGAGCTGTGGGGGGCCAGTGCGTGCTGGGGCAACACTGGCAATATCTTCTTTGGCTCGTTGATCGCACTCTCACGCAGGTCCAGTTCTTCCATCTTGTCGTAGTCTTCGGGCTCCTCTTCGACAGTGGATGGGGCGAAGGTCATTGGAGGATGGATCGAAATTCGAACACAGTTCTGACGGCGATGGCCCTTGCGCACCGAGTTGCCATTCTTGAGTGCCGAGGGAGGAGGCATTCTCAAAGAGGAACTGCTGCGTTGCATTGGGCTTGGGGGTTTGGCGCTGTTGGCTTGCCGGCCTGGGGACCCAACTGGGTGGAATAAAGTACCGCTTCCAGGTGATCCCACGTAGAATGGGTCATTCTCAGTTTCGTCATCCTCGTACACCGTAGGGTTGTAAAAGAAGCTGGTTTGAGACGTAAGAGAAAGCTGGGATCCGGAGTGGTTCATTCTTCCCACTGGAGTTCCAGACCGGAATGATCCATGTCTGGATGGAGGGTTGGATGAAGATAGGGAATCTGTGCGACGAGGGAGCATGTTTGGCATATCAAATGAGGAACCTGAGTACTGACGGGTTGTCATACTCCGTCGTGGAGACACGGATGCAGGTTTGTGGCGAGGTTCAGTGGTTGATGAGGAGCGCACAGGGAAGTTGTGCATTGGGGGAATCGAGGTATTGGTAGTGATGAAAGTTCGGCGGCCGTCTTTGACTCCGACGTCGGCGGCGCTGAAAGGAACGAAGGTGCCCCCAGAAGGGAAGCTAGGTGAAGCGAATTCGGATTCAGCGGACCGAGGGCCGTTTCGACCATCATCCAGGATCGAGCTGTTTGTGGTGTCCAAACTCATTGAAGATAGTCGTGCAATAGAATCGTTTCGCGCATAGCTGAATCTGTCTGGAGGGTATGCAGTCAAAGGAGGTGGTGGGATTGTATGTCCCGGCATAGTACCTGCCGTCTGACTAGCAATACTGATTCCTCGCAGACGTCGAGGAGATTCCTCAAACACCATAGAAGGTGGATCGAAGGTGCAGGGGGAATCGTCGTCATCAGATACGGAAAAGGGACCTGAGCGGTTTCCTTGGCCCGGAAGAGGCCAAGCAGGTGGAATAGGCTGCATCCCTAGATGGAATCCTTTGTCTTGTTCGTTCTCTGGTGGCTCAGGCGTTTGGGTTGGAGTCCTCTCAGCTGACAATTCAAGAATTCCTTCGACTGCTGACAGTGGTACGTCGTCCCTGGATATCGAGCCTTTCGGTGGGGGGCTTGGGTGTTGACTAGAAGCGCCCGAAGTCGCGAAGGAGCTCGGCCTTTTGTGGGAAGACCTTGAATAACGTCTTGATTGAGAGCGAGAAAGAGAGCGGCGGAGAGATTGGGCTTTCTCACTGAGCGGAAACGGGGAGTCAAACGTGCTTTTTGGGCGAAGCAAACTTTCGCGCGATGTCAATTGACCCCATTCAGTTGGCTTTCCATAGGGAAGCTGCCCATGCGCCAACAATACACTTCCTTCCGCTTGACTCAATTCAGTCAATGTGTCAATGGGGAATGATTGGAGCCCGCGAACAACTTGTCCATTTTTCGGATTCAACCCCAGCAAGGTGATGAGACGGCGTCGTTTGCGATGCCTTATCCACACCAGAATTCCCACCACTGAGAAGATGATGACCACAGCCGCACAAGAGGCCGATATGGCAACGATGGCGCTCAGCTCCGGCATGATTGCCTTGCTGGCGCCTCACCGGGCGCTTGCTGGGATAAAGGACAGGGATCGGAAGTTCAAACATTCAACGCGTGATCTGTGAGAGCAAAGGCTTCTGGACGTGCATGCATACAGCTGTTTCTTGAGCCAGTGAGCAAGACTGATCTCCACGTCCCAGGAGACTTCGTTCAGCAGATGTTCGCAAGGACGAAAGGACACGGAGAAGCGTGTTGCTTTTCCGTATTCCAAGGGGGTAAACATTTGTTATGGGAACGCTGATGCCAACCGAGGAATGTTCGCTCATCACCATCAGAGGTGGGAAGAATGCCAGCGACCACACTACCCCCTTCCATCCCGGATCGACGATGGATTGTTCGGCGAATCATGTTCATCGATAGAGGTCACTGGCACGTCAGAGAGACGCTGTTTCGTGGTTGGAATGGGGACTGAATGCCCTATCCATACAGCAACCGAAGACAGTCCATCGTCCTCTTATTTAGACTTCCTGTCGCAGGATGGATCTAGTACTGTAGTGGTACTTGCTATCCACTGTAGATGGCGATCAGAACCCGATATCGATCCGACAGGACGGCAGTGAGCTGGGATCTGTAAAGAAACATTGAATTCGGCTTCCGCGGCATCGGTGTGGAGTCGGAGAGGAACGAAGTCGAGCTCAAGGCCCGGGGGGAGGTTCCCCGACCGCGGGGGAGAAGCTTCACCGCCCTCCGGGGCCACCGCCCCCGAAGCACCGGCACTTGGGCTTCATGCGACAGTGTCCATTTGGAACCCTATTTAATGAACAACACCGTCGTGATGGGGGTTGCATACAGTACAAGAAGACTGGTTAACAGAGCATTGGAAATCCACAAGAATGTGGTGACCACCAGAACACTGCTCAATATGCAGGATATCAAAGGGAAAAAACCAAAGAAACCCCTGCATTTCGTCTGATTGATTACAATCGTTATAACCAGACCTCACCACAATTCCTTGGACCCCGACAGACAGCGCTAACATAGGTGGTTATATGCTCTCAGAATGAGAGAAAAGTTTACAAATCTATGACCATCTTCACAGTATCTGCACTCGGGCGAATCTTTCGACCCTCAGATTTCATCTTTTGCTCCAGATGCTCCGTGGAAGCCTTTCCACCACGGCAAATTATTTCGGCGCGATGACATGCCTGGAATATTCTTGACAATATCCCATTCGGCAGTTCGCGAGGGCGTTGCTTGATTCCGCCCAGGTACCCAGGTGTTGTGGGAGCCTCCAGGATCAGGTTCATTCTTCTTGCAACTGGCTAGATCGCTCTCATTTCCTACCCCATACTTACACTTATATTCAAACCTTCGTAAAATTATCATGCAGGACGAAGCCGATGGTTTTACCAGCATGCTTTGAGAGCGAATCAGGGCACATGGATGATCAGTGAGTGCCCAGGCGAATTGGGCTGGCTGGTTGGTCAGGGATGTGCTCAGATCTACCCAGGGGGCATGAGGCGAAGAGAGGTGAGCAACACAGAGAAGGGAGGCCCAGAAGAGGCAGAGGAAATCAACCCTGGAAGTCTACTAAGTACAGATTCGATCTGTACTCCCTAGAGATCTATGGATGCTTCCTGCGTCGACTATGTACTCTGTAAATGGGATATTCCATTAGTACATGAACTAATTGACATCGCTCTAGAGAATATGACACATCTGAATTCTGGGGCATAGCGTCATGTAGCCACCATGAAGGCGCGGACAATGCGGCAGCCCCAAGGTTCAGTAGCTATGGACCTCCTCCGCCAATCCATTGCTCACCGTATTCTTCCCCAGCTTGCCGATTGCCCCTCGGGGGCATATAAAGACAGGGGTCCCGTGCAACCCAGGTACTTGCTCGCAACTCTCTACCTAGGTACCAACAAAAGCAGCTATCGTTATCATAATGGCAGGAAACCCCGTCTCCAGTAATGGTCTCTTCGTTCGCAACAACACCATTGCCCCAGAGCACCCCAGTTTGATGAGCATGTTCTCCCTGAAGGGAAAGACTGCTATTGTGACTGGGGCTGGCGCTGGAATCGGGCTAGCCGTTGCTCACGGTCTGGCAGAGGCCGGTGCCAACGTGGCAATGTGGTACAGAAGCAATGCAAAATGCCCTGAACGAGCGACTGAGATTGCAAAGAAGTACGGCGTTGAGAGTATGTGCCGACTCAATTGATTTGCTTGCATTGACTTCGTCTCACCATCTCCATGTAGCCAAGGCTTACCAAGTCGAGGTCACCGACGCAAAGGCCGTCGAGAAAGCCGTGAACGACGTCGTTATGGACTTCAACGGTCGCCTGGACGTGTTCATTGCCAACGCCGGTGTCCCTTGGACCAAGGGTCCAATGGTTGATGGCCCACTTGAACATTACCGTGATGCTGTCGGTATTGATCTCGACGGCACTTTCTACTGCGCCAAGGCCGCTGCTGATCACTGGCGCCGTCAAAAAGAAGAGGGCACCGACGCCAATGGAAACAAACTCACTAATTTCACATACGGAAGTTTCGTTGCTACTGCTTCTATGAGTGGTCATATTGTCAATTTCCCCCAAATGCAAGCTGCCTACAATGCTGCAAAGTCCGCTGTGGTCCATCTTTGTAGGTCTTGAGGGTCATTACACTCACTGGATTTGAACTAACACCCGATCAGGCAAGTCTCTGTCGGTTGAATGGGTTCGCTTTGCCCGTGCCAACACTGTGTCTCCGGGATACATCGCCACCGAAATCTCCAGCTTCGTCCCCGAAGAGACTAAAAACATCTGGCGTGACAAGATCCCCATGGGCCGCGAAGGACAGGCTCATGAATTGAAGGGTGCCTATCTCTATTTAGCCTCTGATGCCTCGACTTATACAACTGGGGCCGATCTTATTGTCGACGGTGGCTACTGTGCGCCGTAGACTTTCCTGTCAACACTGTGTCAAAAACGACGTGTTGATCTTGGTGCATGGGGTGGGATTTGAGCGCAAGCTTCCAAGATTATCACTATGTAAGGGGGATGATAAATGAATGAAATGATCTAGACGAACCAACGACACTTATAATTCCAACGTCACCAATCCCTCCTTCCAACTAGCTGGCGTGCATCTTTAAATCATGCCCGAGCCAACCCGACGGGAGCTCAAGCCTCAAAATCTGCCCTATCACCAGTCTACTCCGTACAGCCCAGGGATTTCATTCCGGGACAGATTGAAGGTCTGAGACCTGGGCATGTATGAATACGCAGAGATCACAAACCCCGTGGCGCGTGTCCAATGGACTTCGACTTGGCTTGTCCCGTGACAAGCCACTACGTCAGGTGTTATGCCAGACGAGAAACAGGTGTCTTCGATAACACTGGGAGATTCCCTCATTGCATGAAATATCAAACTAATAATACAGTCAAGTCCCATCAACAGGCAAACTCATCGGGGGCAAAGAAAAACAGAACTTTGTTAACCCATCACCATTTCGCCAAGCCACGCCAGCTGCAGCTATCCTTCAACGTATCGGGACCAGTCATACCGCTCTTCGATGGCCGCCAGAACAGCCGGGGGTGCAACGATAGCAAACGAAGCCTGCGCAGTCCAGTGAACTGCTCGATCCAGCATTCCCATTCGGCGACGGTCTTCAGAAGCCACAGTTTCCTCGAACTCAATCTGCCAAACATCGGGAGGGCGAAAGGGATCGTTGGACACGCTGAATCTTGGTATTCCGGGAGCAAATGAAACATCAGAGGCGTCCGAGGCGTTATCCCAGCCATCATCAGACCCGACGGTGAATTCGGAGTAGGTTGAAGAATCGTCAGACCTGCCATCATCGATATCAGATCCAGTTTCGCTTGGTGCTGGTGAGTTTGAGTGAGACAAAAGCGGAGACACCGGGGAACTGTTGGGCTCATGGTCGTGGACATCTGGAGGTGGGCTGCCATAAGATGAACTTGAGGCTTCACGATATCGAGATTGCGATCGTGGGAAAAACCACGGACGCTCGGGTGAGAGTTGGTGCTCATCGCGCTTTTCGCTGAGATCTTCCTGTTTCTCGGTGGTGTCGATCACTTCATATGCCTGCTCGGGTGCGATAGACTCGTTGGTTTGGCTGGCGTTGCGTTTGATCCATCCATACGTGGGAAGGATCGTGTTATGATGGAAAGTCCTGACACACTCCTTGACTGACGCATTGTAGAATACGACGATGAAAAGAAATGAGAGAGCGAGGCAACAGATTGGGAAAAGGAGTGATGCTTCGGCCATGGTTGTAAGTTGGGTCTCAAGAGGCCTCTGACGCATGAGGTCAGGAGTTTGAAAGGATCGGTGTAGCCGTTCAGGGAATGATAAAGAGAAAAAGAAGAAGCAAAATAGGTAAGAGCAAAAGATAGTGTCTTGACATGAAGACTGGCGTTCAGAATACACACCTGGGCAGCGTTCTGACACCCTCAATGGAACACCACAACAATGACATTTCCACGGGTGAGACAGGGCGCCAGCGAGGTTAGCCTGATCTAACCAATGGGGATAGTATTCCTGGTTTTCCCTTTCTTTTTCAATGCCCACACTTTACTTTCTCAGATGATGAATAGGCTGGCAGACTAGAACGCATGTGCAAAATCGTAGATGTCATGGAACCGGGTTTGTCTACTTCGTGAAACCAATAACTAGCCCCTTGGTAAATCATGACCAGTTGGTATATGATCTGGGACTGGGAATGTATTCTTTATCCGATGATCTCAAGCCAGCGCACTGGGCAGCCCTCGAGATGATCTAGTCACGTCCTCGAGCTTAATCGTACCTCCAGATGACCTTCACCCCCACGTCATATGGGCTCAGACATCAAGCATTATAATTAGTTGATGCTTTCTCGCATCAGGCTGGCTTTTGGTTCTCTAATTTTAAAGTGTTCTATTGAACAGTGGAGGATTCATTATTCTCCTAGGGCTCCCTTTGTTAGCTCGAATCAATAGGAAACAGACTAAGCCGCTCTTATTGTCTCCACTGATCCACAATACAATCAATGGATTCTACTATTTCTCCTCTTTCTTTATTGACAATGTCAGCACAAAGGCCCTTGATGGATTGTATAAAGCCATGCCCAACGGCATCACCGTTGGCGCATATCCTTCTCACCACGGGGTTTGATCACGAATTCTCACTCATACATCCCCCAAGCCATTACGCAGACTTCATTGCACAATCAATCACCATGGCAATCTCCCACCAGAAGAGGATCAACCGTATCAGCAAGCCCTGTGCTGCCCGGAGAAAGCTATGGACAGAGGCCCTGAAGGAAAAACTTGTACAATATGCCGCCAAACGCCAACGACTGTGTATTCATTTCGCTAACGGATCCAAGTCCCGGCGCAACGAGGCTCTGCAGGAAGCACTTTACTGCACGAAGTCCACAGAGCAAGGCACCACAATCAACCAAATGCGAAAGGATATCGCCCAAGGCGTGTATATCGTGACCCAGTACCCACCATACTTTGCCGACAAGGCTGCACCAATTGAGGAGATATCTCCACTCGATACATGTTCAATCCAGCCTCAAACCCTCACGTTCTGGTCGGACATTACATACTCCCAACAACGCCGCTATTTCAAAATGGTCGACGCCATCATCCGGCATTTCGAGAAAGAGACCGGCCAAGTCGCCAGCGAGACCATGGTGCTATATGCACACTATCAGATGGACACCCACATTCGCCGGCATATCATGCGTACTGAGAGTATGCTGACCATGTGCCGTGACAAGGAGGATGTCATCGAGCTACGCCATTGGCAATGGGAAACTGCCGCGTCCGACAATGCCACACACACACAACCTTTCGACCCAGACTGGGGAGTGGGCTGGGTGATGGATCCGACAAACTCGCTCGACCAGCAATACGAGGAATGGAAGGCAGGTCAAAGTGAGCGGGAAAGGCGCCTTCAGGATGTCAGATGGCTCTGGGCTCGGATCCAACATGAGAGGCGGGAACAAAGGAAGCGGACTGCTGTGTTTTCCTTTCGGGGCGTGCCTTTCCGAACTATCAGATATGATCCGCCATCTGAGGCGCCCCTGACGGAGGAGGAGATAACGGAGATTGCTCGCTCAAATGGCCATATCAAGGCTTTGGAGGAACTTTGGGGGGAGGCAGAATGTTGATGGGCTTCCTTGTTTCTGTGTGTTTCTTTGTGCTTTTGCTGTATGACTTTGCTTTTTATGCCATTATGCCAGATACCCATTATCGCTTTTATTTTTATCAATATCATGGAGCTTCTTCTGCTAATTGTTTCATACTGTATGTAGACAGTAGGTACCTAGGTAATGGCGATGACTGAAGGAGATGTGTATGTGCATCGAGAATAGTATTTCCATCGCCCGCTAAACCTTGGACCTTGTAAGTTGACCTGCTTGTTACTCGGCTGCTTTATAGCAGCGGAAATTAACCTTGGAAGAACATGCCAACGTCTATTGATGGTCGAAAATATCGAGGTATCAAGCAACCTTGGAAGTTTAAGCCAATCCTGGTGAGCTGAATCCATGCACGTATCCGTACGCAAGTTTCATATTGGGATGGTTGTTGGCACATCAAAGTCGAGTCCATTTAGCTATAGCAACTAACAAGCCAAGAAACTTGGAGTATTATGAATAGCAATCTTCATTCGTAGGCACAGAAGTATCAATGGGAAATATTGCCAGTCCGCACTGGACGAGGTCGCCGCAAACTGCCGGGCTCTGGAGCTGATCACAGGCGAGGCAACCGGCTCCCTTGCTTACCAGGGGACGTGGAGTTTACTTATGGCGTCGAAGATTATACGGGACGCACTGTTTCGGTATACTTGCATAGCCGAGACATTCTCACCGATGAGATTGTAAATGAGCAAGTTAGGCGACAGGACATCGACTCTCGAATTCAAGCTATAGCGTTTCACCAATTGGATGGAAAAGTCTCGGGCCAAAGGTTCAAGGCTCAGACTTCAAAGTATAAAAAGTACCCATTGGATGCCAGTTTTGGACAAGCCCCTGAATTGATTGTTTCCAGGGTTTGACAGGAAACAGACCATGTGTGCAGAGTACTGAATATTGGGATTCCAGTGCTATTTCCACGGCTTCCTTTGTTCCCTCATCTCGACATCCGTACTCTGTACGGAGTACCTACCTATGTAGGTAGATCTGGAGCCCCTATGTACTCAGCTGGAATGGTGCGACCCTGCTATGAGGCATTATTGAAGCCAACTTGGAAATATCCTCCAGGGCTGCCCACCTGGGCAGGCTATCCAGCCATTCTGGTCACATGCGCCCTTTTCAGCTAACCGCCCATAACGACGATCATGATTTCTGTTCCAGAACGTCACTTTGCTTGGGCCCTCCATTCCCCGCGATGATTACCAGACGGCCCGGAGATCGCCCCTTTTCGTTACCGCATGCAGAGGAATCCCCAAACTCGCGATGCGAGTCACTTTACTCCACTCCGTGATGGTACTCCGTACTCTTCCAAGGTTGAGACGGGAGGCAACGAGGTCACCACCAGACCGAGTAAGATCCCCCGGTTGTGGCTTACGCCTTCTCAGCCCAACTATCCGTATCCGCAATAAGCAATCGATACTATTGCTTACTATACGGGCTCTTATAGGCAGCTCTGGCTGGTGATTGGCCATGACTCCCACTTTGGTGACGGCGCCACCCTGACTAAGCTATTTCGTCACTGCCCTCACTGCCCAGGAATTGATTTTGTGTGTGTACGGAGTACAACTATACAGAGTATACGGAGTAGTATACGGAGTACATGTATGTGTACAGCCCGGAGGACAGTGAGCTGCTCGATCGGGATCTGTGACGTGGGTTTTCCAATATTCTGCACGGGGAACAAGGGGCTGTAAAAGGGCCTGACCAGGGCTTGGCTGATGGCACCTTGTGCTTTAGTCTGAGCTTTCATGCTGTCTCCTTTCTCCTGATCTGAAGGTCTTGATGCACATACGAGTAGCCGCAAACATCATCATTAGCCATTGCACGGGAAGCCATGTGACGTAAGACCCGAACCACCTGGGCAGACACAATACAACACAACAAGTACTCTGAATATCAATAAGAATGCCTTTGAATAGGAGTAGAGTAGAGTAGAGTAGACTGTAGACAGTACTGTAGACAGTAAAAAACAAGAAAAGTCATGAGAGCAAGTATGTCACAAAACCAAAACGAGGGGAAAATCGACCCACCGGATGGGAAAGTGGGTAGGGAATTTATAACGTCGTCAGGTCCTAAACCTGTTACCCAATCCCTGCTTCTCTCTCTCTCTCCCTCCATCCACCCCTCCATCCATTTTATCTCATCTCTATCTCTGTTCAACATGTCGAAGACCACGGTTTTGTTGGTCGGTGCTGCGGGTGAAACCGGAGGTTCCATCGCTAACGGCCTGCTGGATACCGGTGACTTTGTACGTGGCCCAGCATCAACGAGTTGTGCAATGTATTGACCCATCCTCTTTGGCGACTGTAGGAAGTTATTGCCCTGGTGCGCCCAATCTCCGCCCAGAAGCCTGCCATCACGCGCCTCCAGGATCGGGGATGTCAGGTTCGGAAATGCGACTTGAAGGCCCCCGAGGAACAGCTGGTTGAGGCGCTCGCCGGAATTGATGTGGTCATCAGCTGTGTCGGTCCCGCCGAACAACAGGACCAGATTCCCCTCGCCAAGGCAGCCAAAAAGACCGGTGTGAAGCGTTTCGTGCCTTGTGGGTTCATCACCGTCTGCCCGCCCGGCGGTGTCATGTGGCTGCGCGATGAGGTATGAACAACGCCATGGACAGCAGACATGAAAGACCCAATGGACTGACCGGTCATCTTCACTTTGAACAGAAGGAAATTGTGTACAACCAGATCCGTCAGTTGTGGGTTCCCTACACCATCGTCGATGTCGGCTGGTGGTACCAGCTGGCCTACCCCCGCCTCCCCTCCGGCCGTGTCGACTACGCCATGACCTCCGGCAACGACGAGATTATTGGTGATGGTAACATGCCCACCGCATTGACCGATTTGCGAGACATCGGCCGCTACATGGCCATGATTATTTCCGACGACCGCACTTTGAACAAGAAGATCCTCGCCTACAACCTGGTGTCCACCCAAAACAAGATTTACGAGCTCATGGAGGAATTGAGTGAAGAAAAGATCGATCGCAACTACGTATGTGTCCCCGGTACTCGGATTCGAGATGAAGGTGGCTAATGATTTTCTTCGGATCACAGGTCCCCGAGGAGACCATTTGCAGCAGAGTCGTGGCGGCCCGACAGGCCAGTGAAACCTACCCCTTCGACCCGATCAAGTTCATTCCTCGGTACCTGGCCGAATACCAGCTCTCCTGGGGAATCCGCGGCGACAACAACCCCGACTACGCCAAGTACCTCGGTTACCACACCACACAGGATCTGTACCCCGACTTCCACCCCACAGACTTCCGCGAATATCTGGAGCAAGTGATTCGGGGCTCTGCTAAGGGTGTTTACACCGATCGGACGATCTCACGGAAGCACCAACGGCACTTCCCCCGTACCGAGTCCAGCGACTCCCTCTACACTCGCATATTCCCCCGCACAGAGTCCAGCGACTCGCTCATGTCGCGATGAAAGGATCGTTCGGAACCCCCTTTCCTATCTCATGTTCCACCTCCGCCTCAGGGAGCGACCGTTACAGACCAAACGCCAGTCGTTCCCGAACCGCCACTTGGTAATTTTCGTTAAAGACTTTATGACATCTCCACTCCCCCTCTGGCCCCACGGGGTCATGGGATTCAGGTTGCAACCGAATGGTGCTTTTGGGTGCGACTAATTTTGGGCGTTTTTTGATCTGGCCTTTGGAATTTAGACCCTCGCCAGCTTTATGGTGCCTCAATCTTGGCAATCATCGAGTTGGCATGGGAAACGCTTCTATCCACTATTATTTTTTTGTTTCATATGCCATTCTACTTGTCCCACGATGGACTTTTTTGCATATAGAAAATATATCCCCATTGGAAAGACCTATCCCAACCTCCTGCTTCTCACGCCTGCCTAATCGGGCGACTGCCGCCTTGACTTGGGAATCATCTGCTTCCACAGTTCTTCTTGGCTCTTACTTCTGACTTGCGATACTGTCTGCTACCTAGGTAGATATATTACCCTCCCGGAAGTGACATACATTATGTCCTCTGGACGCCCACGACCCTTGCCCAGTGAACCCGGCATTGATCATGTATCTCCTCCGACATCTGACCATGCCCTTGGGTTTACCGATATCTATGGGTCATTAACACCCCGCCAGATTAGCATGATCAGTATGCCTCGCACGGTGAGTATTGTGATCTCGCTAACTCGCGTGCAGCGGTCGGGTCAGCGATTGGAACAGGCTTGATGGTAGGGACTTCCAGAGCATTATCAATGTAAGGCTGCTCCAACAGATGAGGCTATCTTGATCGATGGATTCACAGTGAGCCGCGCTGATGTTAACCTAGGAGCGGCGTGAGCACACCTCCACCAGGTTGAGACGGACGCTAATCCATTGTAGCCGGCCGCTATCATCATCTCATATACTATCGTTGGGCTTGCAGTTTACCTCGTCCTCTCGGCCTTAGGTGAGGTGGGTTCTTGGTTACCGAAGCCATACACCGTTGCAGACCAGGCTGTGCGATTCTGTGACCCTGCGCTCGGGTTCGCGCTCGGATGGATGTAAGTCAAGCCATCAACGCTTGACATGGTTCCCTTGATGGTTTGCTAACTGACCAAGCTTTTGGCTCAAGTATGCCATCGTCACCCCCAATCAGCTTACTGCCGCGGCTCTCGTGGTCTCTTACTGGGTCGATGCTGAGCAAGTCAACCCCGGTATTTGGATCACCATCTTTTTGTCCATTATAGTGAGTCTCAACTGCATCAATCACCGTCTGCCTAGTCGCATCGAGTTCTACATGGCTTCATGCAAGCTTGTTGTCATGCTTGGCCTCATGATCCTCTCGATTATCATTGCGCTAGGGGGAGCACCGGACCATGACCGGAAAGGCTTTCGTTACTGGCTATACCCAGGTGCCTTTGGTTCTCACCGACGCGACGGATTCATCGACAAGTTTTCTATCACCTGTTCAACGATGTCGTCTGCGACGTTCGCATATATTGGAAGTGAACGATCCGGCATGTGTCACTTCCCGAATGTTCGGAAAGCAACTTCTCGAGCTATCAGGAATACCTTCTATCGGATTCTCGTCTTCCATCTTCTGGCGATCACGCTATTGGGAATGATCATTCCCCAGAACTCTATATCTGTGGCCTTCTACAGCCGAGCGTCCCACGGTGCTGCCGCATCTGCATTTGTGGCGGCGCTTTATCTCGCCGGCATTTCCGTTCTCCCAGACCTATTGAATGCATTTATTCTGGCGTTTGTGCTGTCCATCGCCAACTACGACCTGTATCTTGCAACCAAAGCAATGTGTGATCTCTCCCTGAAGCACCGTGCCCCAGCCTTCTTGTCTCGAACCACGCACAGAGGTGTCCCCATATACGCCTTGGGGATATGCTCGCTGCTTGCGACTCTAGCATATCTCAACGTGAATCAAGATTCGACGGTTATTTTCGGCTATTTCGTGGATATGGTCACAATGCTCGGCCTGCTGACATGGTTTTCAATTCTTGTCACCCACATTTCGTTTGTGCGCGCGAGAAAAGCTCAAGGGGTCCCGGATAAGTCTCTGGCCTTCCGAGCTCGTTTTGGTCTGCCTGGCACCTGTGTGGCCTTGGTTCTTTGCTTGTTTATCTCGGTGACTATTGTGTTTGACTCTTTCAGTTTCGAATCTGGTGAGCGGAGGTTCAATGTCAGTTCGTTTGTGGCTTCCTATATTAGCATCCCTTTGTATATATTGCTCATGGTTGGATACAAGGTTGCTGTCCACAGCAAGCATGTTCAACCAAAAGACGTGGATTTATGGACGGACAAAACCGGGCATGATCACCCAAGTGAGGCTCCTTCGACTGCAGCCCCGTGCTCATGATTTCATTTTGTGCCCTTTTTGAACGACCAGATAGAGCCTTGAATGATGCATGTATCCGAAGCCCAGGGCATCGGCATCAGGAACCAGCTGAAAATGGTGTGCGGGTGAGTGACAGGTGTGGAAAACGCCAAAAGGGGCCATGTAAACAGTTTCTTTGCATAGCAACCAACCGTTTAGACAGGCCAATTGCCTCTGCAGTTGTGATAATTGGTCTTCGTTTTGCTTTTTCTCGCCAGCGACGTATCTAGATTGGTCTGCACCCGTTCTTTCATTTCCCTGAGACGCCGACAGAATCCATGCATCTGCCGGTCATTTTTCTCCATGTTCTCTACTCAGCTCTCACTCTCTTGTCGAGTAGATGGCTGTGCGCCATGAACCCAACTACCCCTCAACGCAAGAAACCCGACTTTCGGCAATACGTGACTGAGCTCAATAGCACTTTTGGGTTGGAAATTCCCCTGCCGGGCATTCAGTCACCCTCTAGTCGAGAGAATAACACCACCTTGCCCTATCAGGTGTTTAAACACCTACGGCCATTGTTCTACAATAGCAAATTTGTCCATGAAAGCCTAAAGGCAGACCTGGAGGATTGGGTTCGCGGGACAGCCGAAGTGCAACTCCGTTACCAGAGGGCTCCCCCGCTTCCCGCCCCCACCCCCCAACAGCGAGATGAACGGACAAAGTACCTGCTGAAGCTGATCGAAGATGAGCAATATCTCATAGGCCATGGCCGTCAGGATGCGAAAAGGTTAGCCGGCGATCCATTGGAACAAGTCAAAGGCTTATCTTTCAAAAAACGAAGGATTACCGATGAAGATGAGTTCCACACAGCCCCGAATTCTCCAACGAAGGAGTCGGGGCTGGCAATGAGACAGTCGCCACTGGGAAAGCATGGCGATGGAAGTTTCCAGATGCCTCAAATGACGCCCGCCAAGGCACTGGCACGCAGTTTTTCTGGAACATCGAGCTCTTATGGAGGCCAGCACAATCAACCCCCACGGAGGAAGAGTCAAGAGTTCAGTCGAGCTCCGCCAAAGTACTCGGGAACTTTCCCAGTGCCGCCAAAGATTCAGGACACTCCTCTGAGGGACCGTCGGATCCCTAAAGTCCCTTCCAAACCCCAGCCCGGTCCCTACTCTCCAGCCCGGGGACCGGTCAGCGCCTCGCCGGCGTCGGCTCAAGGGTCATTCCAATCGCCCATTAGACGCCCCCAGGCCCCCCAGCCAGCAGAGACTAGTCCAAAGCCTCCGAAGACATTACTTTCACCATTGAAACAAACCAAGATCTCGGAATGGATGCAAAAGCAGAGTCCCGTCGCTGCTCCACCCTGTCAGGAGGATGATTCGCCTTCAAGCGAGTTCAGAAAGCCGCATCTGATGGATAAGCTGGCAGCGGTTTCGAGCCAACGAAAATACGATGAGCCTAGGATGCCGCCCTCGGTGACCACGAGCTTCTCTACGCGCACATCGTCTTTGGCTGGCATGTCTCATGATAGTATGGAGCGATCGTTCGATACGGACATGACTGAATTCACCGAAATGGATACGCAATCAACATATACAGACTCGGTCGTTGATTTGATGACTAGTGAGGAGATGGAAAGAAGCTTCCACGCTGCTTCTACATCAATGATGGTCAATCACGATCCCGTTGAGACAAAAGACTCTCTTAAGCAAGAGATCCTTGGCGAATTACTCGCCCACGGCCCGTTTTCAAAGGATTCATTTCCAGCAAAGATTCCTCTCAGGTTCCGATATGAGTTGGAGAGAATTGGCCGTGCATGGGATGTCCCTTTCGACCGCATGCTTGTCGGAGATCATGTTCCTCACGATACCCAAGACAGATTTTGGACTTGGGTTGCTGGGCACAATCAACGGGGTAACTGTCCACTTCCAGAGAAGTCGTCAGCCCGGGCCTGGGATTCTGCGATCGACAATTTCAAATCGAAGAAGCAATCTGAGGTCGTGGTCTTGTCCGGAGAAATGGATTGGTGCGATGATTCCGAGTTTGGTATCTTCAAATTGAAATTGAATCCCCTCAAGACAGAGCGAACTTGTCGCTTTCACCGAAGATTCGGATCTGATAGATTCTTGACTATCACAGTCCCTGCTCCTTCTCGACCGCCCCATCATCAGAATATTGATTCTTCCTTGCTTCAAGATTGTATGGCCACATGGTTGACTCGTCATGACCATTCTTGTCTCGGTCGCACATGGCGCGCATTCTATGTCGAGGAAGTGAAGAGTAAGAAGAAGACCCAGACTGAGCCTCGATTCCGTGTGGATTTCTTTGCTGTTGCTGGTGGAGATTTTGAACTTTGGTCTAGAAAGCTTGTACCGGCTGTGTCTGCTCCCCGATCATCCGGGGAAAAGCCTACGCCGATGAGCGTGGCAAGATTACTGGAGTGGCATATGCCAACTGCTGCCAATGCAAACCAAAGTAATTGCAAGCTCTTCCAGCGAATCTCACTGGGCTTATCCAAGACCTTTGATACAGTCACTCTGAAACCGAGTCAGGTCCTTCGTCTTAAAGATCCCGCTGGCCGCACTGTCATGAATGACGGGTGCGCTCTGATGTCTAGGGCACTTGCAAATAGGATCTGTGATCGTCTGGGAATCACCACCGCAACGCCGAGTTGCTTTCAAGGCAGAATTGCAGGCGCGAAAGGTCTATGGATGGTCGATCGCCATCAGTCCAGTATTGGCACTGAGATGGTAGACGGTGATGACATTTGGATTCAAATATCTGACTCGCAATTGAAGATTCATCCTCATCCACAGGACTGGTTTGGTCCTTTTGATGAGGAGAAGCTCACTTTTGAGGTTGTGAATTGGGCTAAGCCGCTCCACCCGGTGGATTTGAATATCCAGCTCCTCGGGATCCTTCAGCATGGCGCAGGCGTTCTGGTGAAGGAGTACATCGCTCAATTGATTCGAAATGGTGTGCAGCAACTGTATGATGACTTCCTTGAGGTTCTCAAGTCCAATAGCCCTGTTTCCTGTCGTGCCTTGCTTCAAAAGCTGAGGCCTTCCGGGGATGATCCCACTGGTAAAGCGCGGCGTTTGGAAGAATGGACGGCGAATGAGGCGGAATCCATTATCAGATATTCAGAAGCTGGATTCGCCCCACGAGACTTCTATCCACTCCGTGTCAAACTTCGAAAATATCTCACTTGGCTGCTCACCCGGCAGGTGGAAGAGCTCAAGATTGAAGTTCCCCTTTCAACATACGCCTACTGTATCGCTGATCCATATGGCGTGCTCGAAGCGGATGAAGTGCATTTCGGCTTCTCGAGTAATTGGCGTGACCCGAATGGTCAATTCGAGGACAATCTGTTAGATGGCGTGGATGTTCTGGTCGGTCGACTCCCTGCCCATGTTCCTTCGGATATCCAACGGCGTCGAGCAGTCTGGAAGCATGACCTACGCCATTTCAAAGATGTCATCGTGTTTTCTACGAAGGGCGACGTCCCACTTGCCCATATGTTGTCTGGTGGAGACTATGATGGTGACACGCCGTGGGTTTGCTGGGATCCGATGATCGTGCAGAATTTCCAGAACTCCTCTCTTCCACCCGAATACCCACCTGCTCATTATGGTCTTATCAAACGTTCTGTGCCCATGTCTGAGTTGGAAACAACGGAGGACTTTTTGCAGAGTGCGTTCAGTTTCAACCTTACGACCTCGAACCTTGGCCGATGCACAGTGGAGCACGAGAAGCTGGCGTACGATGAGTCCATCGACTCTGCCAATGCGAAAGAGATGGCCTGCCTGTTAAGCCATCTGGTGGATGCCCGCAAGGGCGGTGTTGAGCTTTCGGAGCAAGCATGGAAAGCTTTCAGAAAGAAGCTTAGTCCCAAGCTTCGTGGTCTGCCGGCTTATCGTCCTGGCTCAACTCGCAAGCCTAAAGTCACTAATATTGTCGACTTCCTCAAATTCTCGGTTGCGACGTCCGAGCAGACCAGGATCCTGTCGGGGTTGAATGACGCATTCCCCGAGCATGAGGTCCAGGAAGATCTCGATAAAGATCTCACTCAGCCATGGAAAGCCGTGAAAAAAGCAGCGACCGAAGAAATCGACTCTAGGCAATTGCATACTGCCCTGGAAGGAATCCAAACCTCAATCGAGCGATTGTATAATAAATGGATTGAAGGAAACGCCTCCAGCGAAGGGTACTCGCTCACCTCCCGCGAGGCTGTCGAGAGCGCCAGTGACATTCCGCCACCGGAACAGGGCAGCCACCCGCTCATCCATACTTGGCAGAATAGTCGCACCGAGTGGCTGCGAGTACTAGCGTCATACACCTATCAACGATACCCTCGAACGGCCTTCGTCATTCACGCTTTCGGCGAGATCTTATGCCAGATGAAGGCGTCCTGTTCGGCATCCCGTCCGGTGGTCAACGAAGTCATTGCCACCTACCGGGTGAACCAGAAGATGGTCTCCCACCTCACGACTACTGAAGTTCCTGGGATTGAAGCTGATGCTGACCTGGATGAATATGAAGGGGGCGATGTCATTGAAGCTATGATGTCCTTTTGACACGACCTGGATGTACCATGTCTTTGTTTATGTGCACGATAATGACTATATGAGACTTACACCGTACTCGTACATCGTATTCACATGCAAGGGGTTAAATGCCTAAACGATCTACCGGCAGATACGATAAGTTTGCCGCTCCCCAGATTTCCTGGCGTCACATGTATTCAGACCGGCCCAACAAATTGTAAGGCGTTCAAATCACACTCTGGGTTTGCCCAACAGGAAAAACTCCACGAATCGAAAGGATTGTACGATCTCCCGGGATCGGCATCTGACATCCATGTGATAGAGCGGACCAAAGTCTTCCGTGTAGAGTACATACGTACAAAATGAAGGCGTAACACTACGTGGAGAGCCATGATCCAGGTTGCCTCGTATTCAACTTCCGACTGCCCTCGAGAGGAAGTACTCGTACTCCGGGCATCGTACTACCCCGCCTGGCTACGGAGTATAGTAGGCAAAGGCATTGATATGTCCAAGTGTACTCCGTAACACAAGTAGCAACGGAGGATGTCCGAAGCTAACAGGTCAAAGACCAAATTTGCGATTGCCGAGTTCTATCGGCTAACAGAGTGACATGTGAAGGAGGGTACATCCGCTGTCATAGCGTAATGTATGGGGGAGGCGAGTACCTGGGATTACCTCATCTGTCCTTCCTAACGAGGCCTAGTGCAAGGACAGTCCTTTTCACGTGAAAGTGAGCGACTCGTTCACCTGGGGCATGGAGACATCTCGGCTCTCTACTAGTATATCACAGCATGCCATGGATCGATCTCGACGAGCCACCAGTGTCTTATCGATGGATGACCTCGAGGCGGCGCAGGCCTTGGAGGGGCTACGCTCCGGTATGTAGTAGATCTGAGTCTCAAAATATCGCCAGTTCTAGCTGCTTTGGGACTGTGCGACGGACTGACCACTGATTTGGGTCTACAGATTTCGGACAATCTCCTCGAACATCACGACAATCCCTCCCCGTCGCTTCGCCGGACCCACCAGCAGAGCCCCTCCTGTCGCTGCTCACATCGTCTCACCCGCTCATCTCCTCTGCCATCAACGGCTCAGTCTCGGCCTATGCCACATCCAAATCATACTCGCCGCGATTCAAGTCTGGCGCAGAGTTCATCGAGCGCAATATTGGTTCACCTGTCGCAAATACCGTCGGCACGGTAGGTCGTAAGACGGGTGTGGAGAGCGGTCTCCGGTGGGCGCTGCAGCGACGGGATTCGACGAACGAGGATTCCAATCAAACCAACAAACGACGAAAGATGGACGGAAATGTATCGCCGAGGACTGTGGATGTCGAGAAGGGGGATATCCCGGGTCAGCCCACGCGGGCACGGAGTCCGTCTGATCTTTCAATGGCCGAGTCGCTACCTCCTTACGATGAAATGAAGTCGCCTCACTACGAAGAAAAGCCTGGGCGACGGGCTGAACCGACATGGCAGAGCAGACTCGTCATTTCCACTTCAGGCCTGGGAGTCGCCATGAGCGATGAATCGCTACGAAGCTTGCAATACTGCCTTACTTGGCTTCGATGGGCTAATGGGCGACTGGGAAAATCCATTGTAGCCCTCCACGGTGCTGTGACCGAGTGGGAAAATCAAAAGGCTCGACAGCAGAGCATGTCGCAAGCGGATGTGGAGGCGGGAGATAGTCGCCAAGAGAATGCGTCACTTCTCATTCAGCGCATCCAGGCCGTCAAAGCAGACGTCCTCTCAACCTTGAAACAGGTTGTGGATGTTGTCTCGAAATACGCAGGAGGTGCGCTGCCAGAGAATGCTCGTCACCTGGTGCGCCGCCACTTGACCTCTCTCCCTCACCGTTTCCAGGTGGCATCTACATCCCACCCACCTCCAGACTCGCCCGCTGCCTCGTCCGATGCCACAATCAGTGCACACCGGATCTTGGTTCTGGCACAAGAGGGATTGGACATGATGGCTCAGGTCAGCGGTGTGGTCAACGACACATTGGTCAGTGCTGAGCACTGGTGTGAACGACTGGGCCGGAAACGACCTCAGAGCGGAACTTCCACCGGTGTCTCAGAGAAGCAGGGTGAGTCGGCTCCCGACACCCAGTCCTATGAAATAGACGCGAAACCGCCTATTCCCCCGGAAAACGCCATCCAGGATGACGTCCCGATGTCCGGGGTGGAGAAGACCTGATATTCATAGGAGCTTGCTCTTATTTCTCGGTGTGTTCTTTCGTTTCTTCACACGCTCTCTCGCACTCGATTTCTCTTTATATATCGGCATCGATCGCATCTTACTTTTTGTTATGTCTCCTTTCTTTATGACTGATATCCTCTTTGTTGTTTTCATCCTACCTGAGATATGGGAAAACTTTTGATGTTTATGGTGTGTTATTCAAGCGTGCAATTGGTTCATTCTGGATGGGCTTAGGCTTCCTGCTATCTAGTCATGGTTATGGGTTTCGGTATACACAAGCAAGAGGCTGCTGGCTCAGGCTGAATGAATGCAGGCTATTCATGTTTCATTTTCTCCAAACTAATCAGCATTGTAAGCTTACCTTGGCTTACTCTTATACATGAACGGTGCGATTCAAGATCACCACTGCTTCGAGACATCAGATCCATGGCTACCCAGCATATTCGCGCCATTCCGAGGTCGTATGACATGCGTACGTGAGCCATATCTCTACTTGGAGATGCAGTTGGAATCAAAGCATGTATATTGGTAGTTTATACTTCAACGCCACCCAAAAGTCGAACCCCTGAACATCATGGGACTTCCCACCTGGGCACTAAACATCAAGCAACGCCTCACTGTTCACATAGATCACATCACACGCACTGCTAAAGCCATTGAATTGGGTGGCGGTGGTACTCGTGTAAGCTGGGGATGTCGAGTGATTAGTTTAGTACCTGAGTGGGATTGTAGACCTTGGCAACACTCACCTCCCATGTTCTTATATTTGAACCAATCTCCAATTTTGACCTCGCTGTCCAAGGATACTTCTCGTACCACACAGTCTGTACTATCACAGGTCGGCCCCCAAATAGAGTAACGATGGGAGGCCGATGGGGATGTCGCCTCATTTCCTTTTTCGTTCACATCTGTTCTATATTTCGACGAGAGTCCAGTCTTGCTTTTCTTGGGTCTCAACAAATGCGGAACCATGACCTCCTTCTCCATAATGACATTCATGAAATTTCCATAAATCCCATCGTTCTGGTAAAGCATATCCGGAATTCCAGATGCCGCTGCGCTCCCAAGTTGGCGTCGACGAGAGATAACCCGACAGACCAGAGTATACACGCTGCGCGCATAGAATCGACCAGGCTCTGCGATTACTGTGATATGAGTCGGGAACTCAGACCGAATGGCATCCCGAATCACTGGAGCCATAGACTCAAAGCAGTCATCCTGGAAGCCACCACCAATATCAAGAATCTTAGGGTGAAATCCTAGACGCTCAGCTTGCAGAAACACTGAACGTGCATCTTTGATGGCATTGCAAAATGATGCTGGATTAGTAGCGCCAGTTCCTAAAAATCCGAGTGTCAATGGATTGTTATGAGAGTCGCAATACCAATCACATACCGACATGAAAGCTAACGCCAACAACATTCAGGTCAAGCTCCCACGCCCGTGCGAGGAGCTCCTCGGTCGTGTCCAGGTGCGCACCGAACTTTTCCCCTAGGCATATGAAGGCGCCTTCGTCATTAGCATATATGCGGAGTAATAATTGAGCCTCCGGCATGTGCGCCTTGATAGTGTCCAATTCATCGATGTTATCGAACGTTGTTCTTAAAACGCCGACCTCCCTTGCGAATGCCACGGCGGCGGGGGCCTTGCATGGATTCGCGAATAAGATCCGGGCTGGATCTACCCCGAGATTAAGCACTGCCCGCATCTCCTCGATAGATGCACAGTCAAATCCTGTACCGAGATCTGCAAGAACCTTGAGGGACGTGGGGTCACAGTTGCATTTGACCGCTACGTCAAATTTTAGCCTTTTGTTTCGGAAACGGATTATATGGACTTTGACTACGGTGCAGATATCTCCGAGTCTCGATCCTAGGGAAGCATACCGTAGAAAGGCCTGATTCCAGGCATGTTTTGGATCCAGCGTCGATTTTGTCGAACGACCTGGCCCAGATCCGCCACGAAAAATGGGTCATCGCCGCCGACAGCTGAGCGTTTCACTATACGTTGAATGCGACTCTCGATGGCAAAGTCGATAAGATCGCCTGGTGAAGCCCGGTATCCAGGGACGTGAATGGCTTTGTCGATATAAGAAGGCTGGCGGGGGGCAGGAAGCAGTGTCATTATTGAGGAAATGACTCGGTCGAGGAGGATTGAAGTAGATGGGGAATTTTGCAACTGAAACAGCATATTCATGAAGTGACCAGTGAGACTATGGTACAATACGGTTTCTAAAAGATGAAATGTATCGCGTACTGCCCTGAGCGAAGAAATGGGCGTTTATAGAGGCCCCAGACCTTGATCATCACCCCCGGGGTGATGAGCTCCAAGACCAATAAAAAGCAAGTTTATACGCAATTGAAACGATCCATTACGTTGGATTCCACGCTGAGGCATAAGCAACAAGTTGCACGGGACAAAGACCTCATTGAGAGCCCCAGTTGAGCCACAGTTGAGCCAATGAGGTCTGTCTCTCTGACACGCACATGTATGCTTTTGCGGTCCTCACGTATAATGTCCAAGAAGGAACGCATGGGATAAGTAACCTGCGCCATTGAGCGACTAGGCCAGCCGATTGAGACATTTCTGCACATCTCGAGTCAAGTTTTAATGTGATCGGGCCATTGGTGTGAAGGTGTGGATAGTGGAGTCAGTGTGAATGACGAGCTGGAGCGTAGAAATACGTGTACGCAGCAAGAACCCCAGCCAATATCGTCGTACACGTACAGAGTACACATACACCAATGTCGCTTCCACTGACTACACTTCCAAGTAGTGCAACTAGCGCACAGCCCAGCCCACAGCTTGTGTAGAGTGAGCGTAGTATCATCAATGTCGAAATACTAGTACCTCATGGCGAACTAGCTGAGATGGATCCATGAATTGCAGCTAGTTAAAATCCGTTAGGTGATGGAATCAGTCGATTCAGGTTTTTTCATGCAGGCACAATGGCCTCGACTCCGGTGTGCAGCACGAAAGGGACCTGGGCCGTACATGGGCTGTATGAAGTGGGCAGTACTCCGTAGTGGGCTATACCAGTAGAAGCCAATGAACCCATGATCCCCCCACTGTTCTCAGCTCGATCGGCGGAGTTCCACTGCAGATCACGCTAGGACGCTAGGGTCTTGAATCTCGATATTTGTGTCCTCGATCGTGCCAGGATCTCGCTAAAATGTAAGCGTACGCACTTTTGCTTTTGGTCACAGATCACTTTGCAAGTACTAGTGGCCTGCATGATTTGTGCTCGTATTCCAGGTCATTACTATTCTACTCGGAGTCGGAACTGTCGGAAGAGATGGAGTTGTTGCACATACATTCTCTGATTTTGAAGATGACCAGAGAGACAAGAGAGTCGAGCTATAGAATCGGAACCTGTTGGGTGACGCAGTGCAGCACTCCGCCGGTCAGGGGAACGGCGCTAGAGTACACCTGCCTGACCACCCGTTCTGGCATCAACTCCTGGAGCATCTCAAACGCCTTCTGATCTCTCTCTTCATCGCCAAATTTCGGGATGATGAGCCCACCGTTGACAAAATAGAAATTCACATAACTGGCTGCTAACTCTTGGTCTGATGCCACCAGACCGCGTGGGTCTGGCTCCTCAATGGTGTGAATCTGCAAACGCCGACCCTTCGCGTCTGTCTCGCGACCCAGGATATCCCGGATCTCGGTAGACAGCTCTTGCCACAAATCTATCGCAAGGGCGTGAGGCTTGGAGTAAGCGATCACCCCAGGGCGCACGAACCGTGCCTCAGCGTCCATATGCACGTCGGTAATATCAACATTGCACCGGCCGGGAAACCAGATGACCTTGTCAACCCCGAGTAGCCGCTTCAATTCGACCTCGATGTCCGCTTTGGACATCCCGGGATTCCGTGCCTCGCAGACAATACTACTTTCCGTGATCAGGAGAGTGCCCTCCCCGTCCGTGACAAGACCACCCCCTTCGGCGCGAATCGGAGCATCGATGCGCTCAACAGGGACGGGTTCACGGTCATGGTCGATCACCCACCGTGCGAAATCGGTATTCTCCTTCAGGGTTTGGTCATTCATCAGGGGCCACTGTTGACCCCAGCAGATTCCGTCGTTTTCAGGCTTCTTGTCTCCCCACTCGTTGAATCGGAAGTTGATTGCGAAACGACGGTTCGGAAACGCTCCTGTCGTGTCACGCACGTAGACCGGGCCTGTGTCGCGGACCCAGCAGTGGTTGATTGGACAGGAGATGATGGTTATTCCCGACGTGCTTGGGTCAATGCCCTTGACCAGTGACTCGGCCAATTGGATATCTTCGGGTCGGACATATAGGCGGACTGGCTCAAACTCGGCAATCGTCAACGCTAGCTGGACCAATTCGTTGCAGACAGCATGATACTGGTCAGGGGGTAGGGAGCATCGTGAAGGGAATCCCATGATAGTTGCCTCATGGCGCTCCGACTCCGCTGGGAAGATGTAACTTCCTCGTTGAAGTGTGTTTTCATGGCTGCTTTTTGGGTGGTGAAATGGCAGCCGGCTCAATGTCCCAGTATAGATGGTTGACAGGGAATTGCGAATTCTCCCAAACAGCTTCATGTTGGTAGCTCTCTCCGTGTCAGCATCACTCTCCGGAAGCTGGAAGTTTCTTTCTTTTTAAAGATCCAAAATGGCTGCCTTGGACCTCATGACTCTGGTCGGTCAGCTACCGGTCGGTGTGACTATATGACTGCTTCCAAGACACGCCCAAGTTGCGCACAGTGGTCGAGCTATGCTTCCTGCGTCGCACATCTCTATGAAAGCCCCCCAATCATGAGCAGCTGACTATAATCTGCATCTGTGCACTGACCTCCAATTATAAACCTGCCATAATCGTCAGGGGAAGGGAAGCAACACGAGGGCTTACGATCCCCATGGATGACGATTCCGGGGAAAATACAGGGGCTCTAGCTCAGTGAGCTGACTTCTATGGGTGACATGCACTAGCGGATTTGGCTGAAATGCAAAGAATAATCATTTCTGTGCTACATGAATTACTCGCCCAGCAATGGCTCCCGCTCCATTTCTTCGTCGGCAGATTCCGTCCATGAATCATCTTCTAGGTGGCCACTGAGCCATAACATGGGCACTGCAGTCAGTGCCGACAGGGCCGCAAGCCCAAGGGTCATCACTTTCCACCCGTAACGAAACTCGACGAAGCCGCCCACCAAAGGACCAAGTGCAAGACCACCAAAATGAGCCATATTTTCCAGCCCGAAAGCCTGTGCTACGGCGCCTTTTCCGCCGAAGACGCCGGGATCTTTGGCCTCCATGTCATCAAGGACATGTTGTATTTCCACGAGCAAGGCAGGCTCGCTGAGATCGATGCACATTCCGACAAACACTAATATCACGCAAAGAAGGGCTACATGTGATGGTGATTTTTCTTCGACGAAGCGTAGACAGAACAGAGTCGGCGCCAGAATGACGAAACTGGAAAATGCGATAATTCGCGATCCAAGGTGATCTGACAACAATCCTGGAATGATATCTCAGTCCCAAGCATTGTGGCAACATGCCCCTGGAGAGCATCTCTGCTTACCGAAGAATGGTTGAAAAATTGCAGCCGAGGCGCCGGGGAGGAAAATCAATCCTGCTCCGAGGACGTTCCAATTGAACGTGTTTTGAACAAATATAGGAAGTGTCTAGGTTAACCGTCAGCGAAATGGGCCATGGCAACATCCAAGATTGGTCTCGCACCGCATCGAAGGCAGAAACCACAAGAGCTCCTACTATGACGGCCCAGAGACTGATAATAATCCGCGGCTGTCTTATGAGCCGTCCCAAAGCGAAGGCACCTTTTGAGGCTTCCAAAATGGTCCGTGGTTCTTGAACTTCGTTGCTCAGATCTTCTGTGGCTCCATATAGCGGTTGCTCGGGTACATAGCCATTCTCCTGAGTTGGCAATTCACCCTCAGCGAAACATAACCAGCGTTCAGCGATCCTCTTTTCGACAACGGCAAGCCGTAAGAACAGGTCGAGAGCAACAATTCCGAAGGCCATTCCGAACACTGCATAAAAACCTCCAACTTGGTAGGCAACTCCTCCTAACACTGGACCAGACATGAATCCGAGAGTCATAGCAGTGCCAATATACCCAAACATCTGTCCAAGGCTCCCTCGGTCCACTGCGTCTGTCACAATCGAAAGGCCGGCTACCGATACCATCGCTGTTGCTGCTCCCTGGAGAACCCTCGCAACGATGTACCAGGCCACCGAGTGTGAAGCTGTGAATATCACTATGGACGCAAACAGAAGTACAAGCCCCGATACGTATGGTCCCTGTCGTGTTCCAGACGTATCTATCATATATCCAAATACGGGGCAACAGGTAAGTGCCGAGACGGCCTCCGAGATGAGTAGAACGCTGTTCCAAAACTCCCCTATGTAAAGGCAGAAGTTAGAGATGAACGCTTTGAGACAATTACCGGCTCTTCATACTGTCTTCATATGCCACTCCTGCCCGCAAGACCAAGGCATCGGGCATCACAGGGACTATCTGTGACGAGTCAGATAGGTGTCAGCAATGGCGGTAAAGAAACAGTAAGTACCATCGCATAAAGAAACAAATCCTAGATACACACCCATTAGCTGAACATCCTTTTGTCTGCATTCGAACACATCCTGTCATTCACCGTAAACATAGACAAGGAGATCGTTGTCACGATAAAAGACTGCGAAGACCTCAGTGGCAGCAGCCACGGTCGCTGATCTCGCAGTCTCAAGAACGGCTTCGACCAGGTCATTGCCAGCGCGACTGGTTCAAAGTTCCGTTATTTTTCTGTTGTCGTCTGACTGGAAGATACTTCCGAGCGGGGAAATCGCGTAGTAGAGACAAGTCTGCTACAGTACAAGTCGGGCGGACTTGCTGTCCTTAACATTTCAGTTTTCTGGCACGGAGTACTCGTATGCAGCTCAGAATTCAATTTGCATTAGCAGATGCTATCCGGTAACGATTATCGTGGGGAGGGGCACTGTGCTTGAGTGTGGCTCCAATTACAATTCCGTGCTGCACTACTTCCTGTAAGGGAGATCCTCGGATCACTAGTTAAGACTGGGGATTTCCGGTGCACTTATTGTATGACGTTGCCTGACGCATTATAGACTCGTCACTTAGGCTTTCAACAAGGATATCGATGCCTGTGATTGATCTTCTGATGACCGGTGAGTGAAATTGTATGTTGAGACTATCGGTCAGGCCCATTCCGAACAGACTCGACTTCAAAGGAGAAAGAAATGGGATGAGGAAATGCAATATGTTTTGAATGCCTATATGTCTCATGCTCATTTAAGAACTAGGGTCTTTTTCTGCGGAAAACCTTTGGCCCAGATATTATCCTACTCGTACTGAGATCGAATCACCCCTATGACATGGAGCTTCATGGGTTTGTATTCCATCTCCCTTTCAGGTTTGGGGCAAAGGTTTGCATGAGTGCAAACAGCTGTAATCCCTTCGGTTTTAGCTTCTCCTGTCGCTTCCTTCTCCTCGTGTGGTTCTTTTCTACAGAACTTTGTCAAAAACTGCATTTATCAGAGCTACAACGAAGCCATCCGGTTCTCGACCCTCCACGCAGTTTGAGCAATTCTTTACGTTATTTTCCTGGCCTACGGTGCAAAGACTGCGTGCTCGACTGTCCTTTGACAACGCCCGTGACAAGCCGGCCAAATTGGTGAAAGTCACTCATCCTACTCCAACCCTCCAACCCGCTAACCCTATGCCGGCTCCAACAATGTCAGTGACGGCCCCGACGCCCTCGCGCACCACAGCGGTAACGCAACCGATATCCCACGTCCCCCGATCTCAAATTTCCATGAACTTCCACACTGCGGCAGGGATCATCGCCATACAGGGCGGCCCTGCCTTCCCAACGTTGCACCAGGCCATCGCCTGTCTAGAAGCCCGAGCAGCTGTGATCCGCGATAATGACACTGCCCTAGCAACGATCGCTTTAGGTGAACAGTCCACTGCGGACACCAATCAGTGTCTCGCCTGGCTCGCCAGCTTCTGCGCTCCGTTGAACCCCGCCATACGCAACATTCTCAACACAGTGCATACCACAGAAAAGGCCAACGCCATGGCAGACGCCCTCGTATGGCATCAACAGATTCACGCCTTACAGGATATAGTCGCTGCCGAAACTGGCGACTCCCCCGAATTAGACCTTTACAGAACACTACTTATTGATCTCGCGCACGAGTTCTCCGACAACTCAGATACCACTTCTACGTCTCATTCGTGAGGCCCAGTTGCATCATTCGTGATGCCCAGTTTTCTTTTCGCTTCGCCGTCCCTCTGGCTCAAAAAATTGTTCGCAACTTGACTTTTACGTCACAGTTTCTGATGTTTGCTACTTGACTTTTTCCGTTACGAGGACGTACGATCTTAACGAGTACGGGGGAGATGTCACATGCGCCTCCCTCTTTGAGCGCAAGCTAGCTAGTTAATGAAACATCATCTTTCTAGACACTGAGTTCCAACTGCCACAATTTGGCAACTATTGGAGCATTTCGACAATCTGCTAAACTTGTGGCGGAGAAGCTTTGGGCGAGGACTGACGGGACAGTCGCAGCATCTGGGAGGAATTCAACAGATTCAACGGTGGTTTTCAGACCTTGGCTCGTCAAAGCATATTTAGGTACCTACTAGGTATTGACATACCCGAATTTTTAGACATGCTGGGTATAGAGAAGTACTAGGTATTGAGTCCCTTTGATGTATACTTCGGCACCCGGGTAAATATATAACGAAGAGAAACTAGGTTGCAATCGACAACCATCCCCCAAAAGACATGGAACCTTGAAGCAGAAGACCCTGCTCTCAATTTAAAACAGAGAACTTCCAAGGTTGCTCTTATGCATTTTATCGACTGTACACCTGGGCACACTACGGAGTAGGTTGATCGGACTTGTGGGGCTGCTCAGTTTCCCTTTACTAGTACGCTCGCACATCATCCACCTAACCCATTGACAGAGTATCGAAGACTATTGTCCTGGGTTATTACTTAAAATTAGGGAGTCTTGTCTTATGTCCTTGTATTTCTGTCTATAGATCATTTGATGATACGGAGTATATCGACTCCACTCTGTGTCTGGCATTGGCTGGATGGCGAGAGTTATGCGCTTCACATTATCTTGGCTCATATATGCAAATAGTGCAGGAATTTACATCGCATTCCCATGTGGTGTAGGGGTTATCATCGCTCGTTTTCACTAAGAAATCTTTCTTATGTACCGTGCAGACCGGGGTTCGAATCCCCGCATGGGAGCTCATTTTTTGCAATTTTTGGTTTTGGGACTGACTGTATTAGTCAGATATTCTCTTTGCCTAGGTGCCTTAGGCAACCTTGGCCAGATGATGTGTATAATTTTGTTTTTGTACTCAAATGGTTGATTCTATGGGAGGTGAAAGATGTAGCTCTCACTCTGAAGGGCTTTATATCTGATTAATTGAGATGTACTGCCTGGGTAGATGCTTCCTGGTATGTGGTCTAAGTACTCTGCATGATGCTGTATTGAGTCCATAGGTGCTATTTTTCAGTGGCCAAGATACAGGATCATAATTTCAAGAATGCATTAAATTATCATCTCAGTCCCATGTGGTGTAGGGGTTATCATCGCTCGTTTTCATTAGGAGATTCCTCCTCTTGTGTACCGTGCAGACCGGGGTTCGAATCCCCGCATGGGAGCTTTCTTTTTTTGCCGATCCTGAAATCAGCATGCGGGATCCTGTGAATCCTGCTACAATATGGAAGGATATTTATTCTAGAGCTCATAGAAACTCATGGCGTAAACCAAGCAGCAAGTTCTGCCTGCTTAATGAGATCTCCAGGGCTCCTTTAACCGCGGGTCCACAGGGTGTATACATACCTACCTAGGTACTATGGTGGGGCCGCGTGAGTATGTCTGGCATGACCTTGGAAAATACCTGAGTGCACGGTTGTGCATACCTAGGTATAGATGGACGGATAATGTTTGGTGTAATCAAAGCAGCGGGAGCTAAATAACAAGTCAGCTGCATTGTATGTCATTTGCTTACACCGTGGGGTCACAGTACTCTGTCTGATTGAGTGCATGACTCTTGACTGAATGACCTCCCACTGAGGTTCATACTGCTACAAACGAGACCCAGAGGCATGTATAGTCAGAGAACCTTGATCATGCTCATCTATATTCTCTTTCCAGTACAGATAGTCATCAAATGCGTTTATTCAGAGAGTTAGCCGGACCAAAGGGCTTGGCTAGGGCTACGGCAAAGTATAAGGGAGTCACGTGATGCGACAGGCCAAGATGCACGATCTGCATCAGCGCCATCTGGAGCCAAGAGATTACTCCGGAGTAGACAGGGGAAAAAGAAGAAGAAATTGACCTGGGCAAGTAGAAGTCATGAGTCAGGGGAATGTAACGCTGATTTTGGCAAGTTGCTAATGTAAGTTATCTTATCGGTGAGTCAGTGATTGCCGACATCGCCCCTCGCCCCGCCAAGTGCGTCCGAAAAAAATCGCCGGGTCTTCCCCGTATATAGTCAATTGCACTTCCCCTTCCTCCTTCAATTGATCAATACCACCATCAATTGCCCATCATGTGTGGAATCTTCGCGTGTCACCAGTGCGTGCTACACCCTGTACCCCGCTACCTAGGTAGTGGGGTCCCTTAGATACTCAATTGCTAACTGTCCCAGTCATCCCGATGTCCAGCAGTTCAAGCCCACGGCTTTGCGCATGGCCAAGGCGTAAGTACTACTGCACCCCTCGGTTCAATTGTCACAGCAGTTGAAAAAACTATCGAGAAATCTCCCACTAACTCTGGTCTCATAGTGTGCGTCACCGCGGTCCCGATTGGAGTGAGTCACAATCCGAAGCGCAAACCCGCGGGGTGGTTGAGAGTACACGGGACTAACAACAGTTCTTCGACAGGCGGAAACTTCTGTGCCGAGAGCACCAGTGAGTTGGCAATCCCATGAAAACAGTCTCGGCATTGCAAGCTAACGTCAATCCCAGTTCTGGCCCACGAGCGTCTGAGCATTGTCGGTGTTGGTGAGTGACTACATGATCAATCCATGATGGATGATCTATGTGCTGACAAGAAGTCATCTAGACTCCGGTGCCCAGCCCCTGGTCAACGATGACAGCTCCCTCGCCCTTGCCGTCAACGGCGAGATCTACAACCACCGCACCCTCCGCAAGAACCTCCACCACAAGTACAACTTCAAGACTCACTCTGACTGTGAAGTCATCATCCCCCTGGTATGTTTCAATTGCGCTCTCCGAGCTACCCACGTGCAAGCGCTAAGATAAATCAGTACGAGGAATACGGTCTCGATGCCCCCAAGCACCTTGATGGTATGTTCTCTTGGGTTCTCTGGGACAAGAAGCAGGACCGCGTCATTGCTGCCCGTGACCCCATTGGTATCACTAGCTTCTACCTTGGTCGTTCCTCTTCTACCCCCGGTGCTGTCTACTTTGCCTCCGAGCTCAAGTGCCTGCACCCCGTCTGCGACGACATCATTGCCTTCCCCCCCGGCCATGTCTACGACTCCAAGACCGACTCCCTGACCCGCTACTTCGAGCCTAAGTGGTGGGACCCCGCCAACGTTCCCTCCACCCCCGTTGACTACAAGGTCGTCCGCCACAGCCTGGAGAAGGCTGTTCGCAAGCGTCTGATGGCCGAGGTTCCCTACGGTGTCCTGCTGTCCGGAGGTCTGGACTCCAGTCTGGTGGCCTCCATCGCCCAGCGTGAGACCCTGCGCATGGCCGAGGCTGCCCGCAAGGCCCCTCAGACCAACGAGGACGGCGAGCTGGTTGGCATTGATGATGACAACGAGCTGTCCACTGTCACCACTTTCCAGCAACTGCACTCCTTCTCCATCGGTCTCCCCGGTGCCCCGGATACCGAGGCTGCCCTTGAGGTTGCCCGCTTCCTTGGAACCAAGCACCACCCCTTCACTTTCACCGTCCAGGACGGCCTTGACGCCCTCTCTGACGTGATCTACCACCTCGAGACCTACGATGTGACCACTATCCGTGCCTCCACCCCCATGTACCTGCTCTCCCGTAAGATCAAGGCCATGGGTGTCAAGATGGTTCTCAGTGGTGAGGGCTCCGACGAGATCTTCGGTGGTTACCTTTACTTCCACGCTGCTCCCAACAAGGAGGAGCTCCACAAGGAGACCGTCCGCCGTGTCAAGAACCTGCACCTGGCTGACTGCCTGCGTGCCAACAAGTCCACCTCCGCCTGGGGTCTTGAGGCCCGTGTGCCCTTCCTTGACAAGGAGTTCCTCGAGACCTGCATGGGTGTTGACCCCCAGGACAAGATGATCACCAAGGAGCGCATCGAGAAGCACATGCTGCGCAAGGCTTTCGACACCACCGATGAGCCCGAGACTGCTGCTTACCTCCCCGACAAGATCCTCTGGCGCCAGAAGGAGCAGTTCAGTGACGGTGTCGGATACAGCTGGATTGACGGCCTCAAGGATGAGGCTGAGCGCCAGGTCACTGACGAGATGATGAAGAACCCCAAGCCCGAGTGGGGCACCGATGTCCCCGACACCAAGGAGGCGTATGTTTCCCCTGCTTTTCAAATGGACCATCAGTGACTAACTAAACTTTTAGATACTGGTACCGCACCATGTTCGATGAGCACTTCCCCCCCTACTGTGCCGGTACCGTTGAGCGCTGGACCCCCACCTGGTCCAAGCAGACCGACCCCAGTGGCCGGTAAGTGATGACTCTAGCTCCTCTTCTTCCAGCTCCCTCTAACTTTCTCTACAGTGCCATCTCCTACCACAACCAGAAGTACGACCAGGCCGAGTAAAAAGTTGTCGCGGAACGATACAAAAGATCTGAGCTTTGTTTTTAGCATTTTTCTGTCGGGGATATAGTACACAATAGATTGAATATACCCTGGGATGTATATCGGTACAATGTCATTAGAATCATGAACGTCGCTAAATGGCCGCGGGCAAGGTGATTACATAACGCGGGTTTTCCCGGCAGCCCCTCGGCCAATCATGGCGCACCCACGAACCACGCTAGCCCCTTGTCCCAACATCATCGCAACTCTTCTTCTTCTTTTGCTTCATCTCTCCACAGTACCACTCTTTCCTCCATCTCTCAACCGTTAGACTTCTTCTTCCGTCAACATGTCTGCCCCCGCTGCTTTCTCTGACATCGCCAAGGCGACCAACGATGTACGCTTTTCCGGCACAAAACTCGGTTACCGGAAACATGGCTAATGCAGCATCCCAATAGCTCCTGAACAAGGATTTCTACCACGCCGCTGCCGGTTCGTGCACCTATGAGTGGCGTTATGCCGACCGTGAAGCTCCGATAGCTAATTGAAGCTCTCCAGCCAACCTTGAGGTTAAGTCCAAGGCCCCCAACGGTGTCACCTTCACCGTCAAGGGAAAGTCTGCCCACGAGGGTCCCATTGCTGGCCAGGTTCGTCCGATGTCATCCGTCGCAGCACGTTACAACCCACTAATCGAATATGCCTACAGCTCGAGGCCAAATACGTTGACGCGCCCACTGGTAAAGACCCCTTGAAAAATCCCCCGGATCCCGACGCGCGCGTGGTTCCCAAACCCTTGCAATATGGATGCCGGATCCCATTAGCGCGCGGGCTGAATCTGTTTATTCTTTCGACCTTCCCACGTCACAGTGTAAGGCTAATATACTCCCACCGACCAGGCCTCACCCTCACCCAGGCGTGGACCACCTCCAACGCCCTCGACACCAAGCTCGAGCTCGACAACAACATCGCCAAGGGCCTCAAGGCTGAGATCCTCACCCAGTACCAGCCCGCTAAGCAGTCCAAGGGCGCCAAGCTCAACCTGTACTTCAAGCAGCCCAACCTGAACGCCCGTGCCTTCTTCGACCTCCTGAACGGCCCTACCGCCAACTTCGACGCTGTTCTCGGCCACGAGGGCTTCCTCGTCGGTGCTGAGGGTGGCTACGACGTCAACAAGGCCGCTATCACCAAGTACTCCGCTGCCGTCGGCTACAGCGTTGCCCAGTACTCCGCTGCCATCACCGCCAGCAACAACCTCTCCCTCTTCTCCGCCAGCTACTACCACCGCGTCAACGCTCAGGTTGAGGCCGGTGCCAAGGCTTCCTGGGACTCCACCTCCGGCAACGCTGTCGGTCTCGAGGTTGCCAGCAAGTACCGCCTTGACCCCTCTTCCTTCGCCAAGGTAATTTCGAGCCCATGTCTCCCCGCGTGTAGATCACGACTAATCGCGTCATTTTGTTGCTATTTAGGCCAAGATCAACGACCGTGGTATCGCCGCTCTGGCCTACAACGTTCTCCTCCGCCCCGGTGTCACTCTCGGCCTCGGTGCTTCCCTCGACACCCAGAACCTTAACCAGGCTGCCCACAAGGTCGGCGCCAGCTTCACCTTCGAGGCTTAAGCGTCTGAATGTCACCTTTCCATTCGGACTCTTGAGAAATGACATATGACCTCTTCTGGACCTTTTGTAATTTTTCTTTCTTGCTAGTTCGCTCGTCTGTCGGATGTGTTAGAACGTTTACGGTGGCGGGGATCTTTCATCTATAATAATTATGATGCGTGCCGTCGTAGTCAAGTCACCTTTGTATATCAAATCCAACTTTTCCTTTGTTGATCGGTGTTATCATAACCTTGGAAGGATGTCTGGGTCATTGGCCAATTGGACGTACAAATGAAATAGAATATAGTGCATCAACCAGCAATGCATGTACTAGTAAACCTATCTACATAAATCTTAACATATTCAACCCTTCCGCTTCCCATTATCCCGTCCACTATCAGGCCACAAACCCGCCGAAGCACCAGCGAGCACCAACCCTCCCAACGAGAACCAAAACCTCGCAAACGACACCCCATGCACAGCAGACGGCGGCTCCGCCCACTCAGCATCAGAAACACTCGCTCTAGACGCCCCAGCCCTCTCCCTCCTCCTCCGATCCTCCGCCGCCTGCGTCCGGAAATGCCCCCGCGCATTAAAATGATGCAACGGATTCCTCCGAATAAACCCCTCCCAATCCTCCGGATCCGACCGCGGCCCCGGACTCGATCCTGCATCCTTCGTCGGCCCGGTCTTACCAGCCGCAAACCCATCCCCCCGTCGCCCCGTCGCCCCATACCCACCCTGCTCGTAGAAACTGGGCGGCGGCCCGTGGAACGCTGACCGCCGCTTGCTTAGGCCGCTGGCTGGTCGCGACCCGGCATAGCTGCTGTGGCTGCCCATGGGGTGGGCGTGGGTATGGCCTGGGGCGGCGGAGGCGTGGACCTGGTGGAAGCCGTGGTCGCGGTCGTAGACGGCGCGCTTGGAGGCGTTGCCGAGGACGTTGTAGGCTGCGGAGATCCGGGCGAAGCGTTGTCCTGCGTTGGGGTCTGTGCGGTTCCGGTCTGGGTGGTGTCGCATGGAGAGGGCGTAGAATTGTCTGGGAATTGTTAGTGTGGTTGAGATTGGGGGGGGGGGGGGGGGGGTTGTGGATGGTTACTTTTTGATTTCGGCGGCTGAGGCGCTCGTGGGCAGATCGAGGATCTCGTAGAAGTTTTGCTCCCGGGCAAATGTTGCTCGTGTACTGGTGAATGTGCGTTTGGGGAATACGGGTTGTGTGCGTGGTTGGGTGTGTGCTTGTGCTCGTGGGCGGAGGGGTGTGGTCACGATCACTACCCGGTGGGTGGGTGTCGGTGCCAGACGGATGGTAGGTACTCGAGGCATGATGTGTATGTTGTACCTAGGTATATGGTGCTGACAGGGGTCTGAGAGTGAGTATAAGTAGAGGCCCGCGTCGGCGGGGTGAGTGAATGAGGAAAGGAGTGGAATGCGGTCCGACGTGCGAGACGAAGATCGGGGTGGCGTCACCAGTTTGGTCGATCAGTCCAGATGAACACTACTACTTACTACTTGGTACTTTAGTATATGAGTTTAATTTTCAATTCTTAATGAAATTATACTACATACTACAGTCCTCACTAAACTACGAACATCAGATGAACTCTACTCACTGTGCTCAAAGTTCCCAACTGATGATCAGATTAGATAACGATGCGCCATCTCGGGCCTCAATTCCCCGTTATCCACCACTTCCTCTCACCTCCACTCTGCCTATATCGGACCTGGGATCCGCAGATCCTAGGATCGTCCCACCTACATGAGCTCTGCTAGCATGGCAGCCTATATGAAGTGGGACCTCGAATGAGTCAAATGTCTGCAAAGAGCCCATAAGTGGCCTATTTATTGGGCACACACTGGGTAGACACATCGCAGTGGACCGCCTATCATTACCATAAAGAGCAGTTTCGACAGTTCCGTCGCCCTTTGGCAAGCTATTGAGAGCAGTCATCGAGCTGCTTCAGTGATCGGTGTTGATGGCCCAGTTGTGGCATTCATTCCTGAGTCGGCTGTGGTGCATAGACAATCAGCGAGGGACTCATGAGTTCTGAAACACAGGTAGACTTGAGTACAACCCCTTTTTGGGAAAGTATCTGATTAACGGTGTGAAGCTATGAATATACCGTGGAATTTTAGCTGCTGAATCTGGCAACAGCGTGGACGCAAGATTGGCTCCTCTAGCACGAACTCGGACAAGATAGATCAAAGTCCAACTTGTGGGAGGGAATCTAGGCCTCAAATAAAAGGCATTCCCAGCTTATGTGCGGTTTCTCATCCAAGTCTGGAGATATCACTCGGCGATGGCCATGAAATATTCGATAAAGTCTTCATGTTCACTTCGTACGGCTCAGAGTGTACCATAGTGGTGCAACAAGGCTGAATCTCGTTGACACATTGAAGAGAATTTTAGGAATCGTGCGAAAGAAACAATTGACATTGGAGATTCGGCCTTTGAACTTACGAATACGGCCTTTGATCGAGGTATAACTTCCCGCATTCCATCTTCTATTCATCTACACAAATTACAACCTTGGAATATCACTAGTCACAATGTCTCATTTCAATACATTCAAACAATACCTTCCATGGATTCAAAAACCTCTCCTCATCAACGCTCCCATGAGCGGAATCGCCAAAAGCAAACTGGCTACCGCCGTGACCACTGCCGGTGGCCTCGGCCAGATAGGGTTTCTGGATGACCCCCAGGACCTCACAGACGAACTGGAACTCACAAAGAAGGCCCTAGCAAATATTGAATCACAAACTCTTCCAATTGGCCTTGGAGTGATCGTCTTCGGAACACCGATGAAACCCTGGCTGGACCTGTTCGCAAAATACAAACCCGCTGTTGCATGGTTATCATTCGCTAGCGCGGACGAGCTTAAAGAATGGTCGGAGGGTATTCGACGTGCCTCGCCACAGACGCGCATATGGATTCAGCTAGGAAGTGTCTCTGCCGCTGTGGAGGTGGCGCAAGCATGTCGGCCTGATGCGCTTGTTCTACAGGGTATCGATGCTGGTGGTCATGGGCATGAGGACGGGGCTAGTGTTGTGTCTCTCATTCCAGAGGTTACGGATACTCTTTCCGAGCTTGGTTTTGATATTCCCTTGATCGCTGCGGGTGGAATTGTTGACGGGAGAGGCTGTGCGGCGGCATTGAGTCTTGGTGCTTCCGCAGTAGTGATGGGAACTCGGTTCCTTGCTGCTGAAGAAACTGCCATTCCGGCCATTTATCGGAGTGCGATATTCGAGGCATCGGATGGAGGGCAGGTAACGGCGAGATCGAGGGTGTTTGATGAGATTTGGGGCCCGAACTTTTGGCCGAAGACTTATGATGGACGGTGTTTGAAGAATCAGGTCTATCAACAATATACATCTGGGGTTGATATACGGAAGATCCGATCGTGGTTGTCTAATGCGATGAATGGCCCTGATGCTGAGAGGTTGAGTGTTCAAGACATGGGGAGCATTTGGGCTGGGACGGGTGTTGGGATGGTCAAGAGGCAGGAGAAGGCGGCAGACATTGTTCAAGAAGTCAGAGGTGATACAATCAGGTACTTAGAGCGGGCATTGAAGTATCTGTGATTGATATTCACCCACCCTAGTACAAATATTTCAATGGTTGTTAAGTCTTGGATGAGGTCAGGTATATCCACTACATTGGGCTGTTTGTAACCGTAACTGTTGCGAAAGATATCTCTATCTACTCGATAATGGTGAGCAAAGCAATGACATGGGAAAGCGAGGGCTCCTTGACGAAGGGCGAAACGAAGTCTGGTTAGATTGACCGTGCTCTCAATTTGATCATGCAGGTGGGGGGTATACATGACGCCAGTAATAACGCCATATGAGCCTTTCGGTGTCTCGATTGATCCGGAGCTGGCGTTTCTGCTCTCGCTGAGCTTCTCGACGTCGTTTTTCAATATCTCGTGGTTCTCCAAGCCTGGCCTCTTCGATAACAGCATACATATCCATTTCTGCGAAAGCTCTTTCCTCAATTTCGGCAGTTAGCTCATCTTCCATTTCGTCGAAGTCTCGCCAGCTTTCGTCATCGACCCAGGCTACTCCGTCTTCGTCCTCTTCTGAGGAGTCCTCGCCCTCATTCTCATCTTGTTCACCATCGTTATCATCAACTTCTTCTTCTTCTTCTTCTTCTTCTTCTTCTTCTTCTTCTCCACCGAAATTCCCAAGGTTTTCCTCGATCATCCGCTCCTTGAGATCCTCCTCTAAGTTCTCAAGTTCGAGGTCTCTTTCGAGTCGTCGGCGAGAAGACACCTTTGGGTTGTATCTGTATCTGGCTCTTGGGTGCATAGTGCGGATAGAGGCGGCAAGACGGAGATGTGGCTCAATGGCACTGAACGGCACATCTTGCTGATCGAAAGAGCTCAGCAAAGCTTGAACCATCTCCATATCGTTTGAAACTGTTGCTATACACAACGGTGATCGGCCATGCTGATTCCAAAAGAGGGGATTGGCTCCTTTGTTCAAGAGGAGCTGTAAGGCCTGGACTCCCAAGTGTCGACGATACGCGGGATCCGGTGCCTCTCTGCGCAGGCTAGTATGTTTGTCCTCAGTGCAGTCCCGAAGAATGTATTCGACCCGGTTGACCAATGGTTCCATGGCGAGGAGAATTGAACCAGAGGCTGTTGCATATAGCGCGCTGCAAGAGCCCATGCCAGTTGGCTGATTGATCGACGCTCCACGCTTGAGCAGAAGATCAACGGCAGCTTCAGCTTTGGCCCTGTCCGTTGCATGGGCCGCATAGAGAAGAGGCAAAGTGAGCCCGTCCTCATGGTGGAGAGATACACAAGAATGGTCAAACTCTAGTTGTTCCATGTCCGCTTTGAACCCAGCGTCCAAAAACTTCTCGAGGAATGGAACATTTGCTTGGGAAGCGACCCAAAGGAAGGCATTTACATGGAGTTGAGAATATGGATCAAGTGTCAAACCATTCCCCAAAAGCGTTTCAAAGGAATCTTCGCCACCAGCAATTGCCATAATGATCGAATTCCCTTGGTCCTCAAATGCAATATCTTCCATTGGTGGAGCCGTCCCTCTGTCAAATAGCTTTTGAGCAAGATCAGAATACCCCAAGCCGAGTGCCAAGTCAAAAAGCAACTGTGGTCCTTCTCGTTCCGCAAGGGGTCCATCAACGCCACTTTCAACCAGAAAATCCACAAGCTCGTGGTGGCGGTTCAAAAGAGCCGTAATTATCGGTATATTTTGCTTTGGGGATAGAACGATCTCACGGCCATAGCGATCGATCGGCCGGGGTGGTCGCGGAGACGACATAGGCCCAATAATGATGTCGAACCCGTTTGCGAGTAGTATCTTGAGAATCTCAACCTTTCCCGACAAAATACCGAGACCCATGAGGGGTAGATATGAGTCTTCTCGTGGTGGGAAAGGACGATAGGTCTCGAACAGCCGTCTGAGAAGATCCTCAAAGCCGCCAGCGGCAGCTCCGGCAAAAAGCATGGCTCGTGCTTCGTCGTTGAACAGCATAGCTTGCTCTGTGTCAATATAACTTAGGAACACAGCAGCCATCTCGGGACATGTCCGGGCTGCTTCCTCGAACATCTTGAGGAGCCAAGCGGTGTCGAATGGCTGCTGCATGTTCAGTTTCAGATAGTTGCAGCTCAGTTCAATGAATCGAGTGTTCTTTCTTTCAATTGCATACCGAAATAAGCGCTCATAGCACCGTAAGTACCAAGAGAGCGCGCCGTGGTGAATCAAAAGTTCAAAGGCTTCATCGAAACGAGCACTGGTCGGTGATGCCGAGGCGAGGGCATGGAAAGGGGTACTGCCACGAGAACTGCATTTATTGGCACTCTCGGGATCGTACTCAAGCAGGAGCTTCATGATAGGAATGTTCAGTTTGAAGGTTGCCCATACCAACGGGTCTTCCCAGGTTTGTAGCCTGGCTGTCCCGACATCAACATCAAGGTATGCTTTTTTGGGCACATGGTCTTTGAAGAGCTTCAGAACTGACTCATGACCCTTTCTGGCCGCCAGCATGATCGGGTTCTCACAAATAGCGCGCGTGGTTGCCTCGGACCGGGATGAAGGAAAGGTATCTTCTTCTTTATCTTCATACCATCCACTAACTACGCATGGATCTTGGCCATGCTCCAGGAGAATCTTCACAACGTCTGCATGTCCATTCTTGGCGGCCAATGCCATCGGGTCCCCGGGAGCTTGCATGAGGTTGGGACTGAAATGCTCAGGAAACAGGGCCCCCAGCTTCAATAATCTGCGCACAGCGGCTCCATTGCCTTTTTTTGCAGCATGCAACAAAGCATGACGAGGCGACTCTTTTTGCAGGAACTGTTCAAGGCTAGATTGGACCAAAGGATGAAAGCGTGGATGGGTTTGCGAGAACGCGCAGAGGTCAGACGCGTATTCGAGACATGACACAACTTGCACCAACAGCTCGGTCGGAAAATCCACAAGAGACATGGTCGAGAGAGGTTGTCCAAGGGCGGCAGCCGGGAGTTTTGAAGATTGGGATTTCAATGGCCGTGAGGAAGACGAAAGGGAGATCTATCAGAAAGTGATAGATGATCGGTTAAACCCTTTGGGGACTAGCGTTTACACCCAGTTCTTTACGGCACGTCACATCTTTGGACGCGAAAGCGAGTCCTATGTACTCTACCTATACGTACTTGATCTGCTTTCCTATCTTAACTGCTGCCGCTTTGATGAGAGTCTAGAGTCTCCAATGTTGTCCTTGAATAAGTGTATAAGCGCGAGCTGAGCTCGCACGCATGTATAACCCATCCATGGATATACTCCGAACAGTAGCTGAGGTCTCAAGAGACCTCTGTTTCGTGGGATTCCAAGGTTGCCCTGTGAAGGAATGAAAGAGCGTCAGTTGATGCTCAATTTCATCTTCCAGATGGTCAATAACACCAAAATCAACAGCGTGAACCGTGTAGTATCAACAAGTGCCCAGGTGGCGATCTCCAACCCTTATCTCTTATCAGCAAAATTCTTTCCCCGACATCCGAATAACATTCCCCTCTTTCGCCTTTCACCCCGATCGACTTCAAAATGGCAGCTCAGGCGACAGAGAAATTGGACCAGCTGGACCGTAAGAAATCTTTGCATGCATCACCTTATACAGCGGAACTGATGTGATAGCAGTGAACGTCCAGGCCACTCCAGCCAACCCACCCCCCGCCGAAGCCGAGGACGACTCGGACGACGCCCAGGACGACACACCAGAGGCTGGTGCTGCTGGAGGTATGTGGCCCAAAACCAACTATCACTGCAAACTTGCCCCGCGCTCCGAGTTATACCCCGCAGATCTAGATGGCGCTAACTACCCACCGAATCAATGTAGCCGACAAAAAGAAGAAGAAGAGAAAGCCCAAGAAGAAGAAGAAGGCCAGTCCTAAGGTTCAAAGCGAGCCCCCTAGAGTGCCCGTTTCCAACCTCTTCCCCAATGGTCAATACCCCGAGGGTGAGATCGTCGAATACGTGAACGACAATGCCTACCGCACCACCAACGAGGAGAAGCGCTACCTCGATCGCATGAACAATGACTTCCTCACGGAATACCGCCAGGGTGCCGAAGTCCACCGCCAGGTCCGCCAATACGCCCAAAAGAACATTAAGCCTGGCCAGACCTTGACAGAGATCGCGGAAGGCATCGAGGATTCAGTGCGCGCGCTCACAGGCCACTCAGGCCTGGAGGAGGGTGACAACCTCAAGGGTGGCATGGGTTTCCCTTGCGGTCTGAGCATCAACCACTGCGCGGCGCATTATACCCCGAACGCCGGAAACAAGATGGTCCTGAACCAGGGAGATGTCATGAAGGTCGACTTCGGCGCCCAGCTCAACGGTCGCATCGTTGACAGCGCTTTCACCATGTCTTTCGACCCTGTATATGACCCTCTCCTTGAGGCTGTCAAGGACGCTACCAACACTGGTATTCGGGTAAGTACTTTGGCGCTTACAGATTGAGTCGAAATTAACCAGCATATAGGAAGCTGGAATTGACGTCCGCATGAGCGATATTGGTGCGGCTATCCAGGAAGCCATGGAGAGCTACGAAGTCGAGCTCAATGGCACTATGCACCCCGTCAAGTGTATCCGTAACCTCAACGGTCACAACATTGAACAGCACGTCATTCACGGTGGAAAGAGTGTGCCAATTGTTAAAGGCACCGACCAGACCAAGATGGAGGAAGGCGAAGTCTTCGCCATTGAGACCTTTGGAAGTACCGGAAAAGGATACGTCCGAGAGGAGGTAAGTGGATATCGTGACCATACAGCCACAAGAGCTACGCTAACACAGTATCAGATGGAAACCTCGCACTACGCTCTCAACAATGACGCTCCCAACGTTCCCCTCCGTCTTGCTTCCGCTAAGAACTTGCTGAATGTCATTAACAAGAACTTTGGCACTCTTCCCTTCTGTCGCCGTTACCTCGACCGTCTCGGCCAGGACAAGTACCTATTGGGCGTATGTCTACAACGAGCCTCCATCTTTGACCGAGAAGCTGACATTTATCTAGTTGAACAACCTTGTCTCCGCCGGCATCGTCAATGACTACCCCCCTCTTTGTGATATTAAGGGATCATATACCGCTCAATACGAACATGTCTGTATCCCTCTGTCATTACTAGGACTAATTACTAACCTTTTCAGACCATTGTGTTGCGCCCGAACGTTAAGGAAGTCATCAGCCGTGGTGACGACTACTGATCAATGAGACATGAGAGACATGAGCTACCAAAAGTACATTTACGATGTAAACAATAGTATGATGTCCATTAGTAATTAGTAGAGTGGCAAACAGGGACAGGAACAGGAACGCCAAGACATAAGTATTCCGCGTCGCCCCACGTGGAACAACCGGTTCCCGACTTTTTAAATTGACTTCTGTCCTTGGGAGACGGTGTTTGACCATATCATCTCCTTCACAGTATGTCCGCAGTCGTGGAAACATCGGCGCCACACCTTCGGGTGTCCGCTGCAAAGGCATCTACAGAGGAAGCCTCCAAAAACGAACAGTCAACAAGGATTCAGCCACCAGAGGCCCTGGTCGACGACCACTTCTTCTGGACCTATACTGAAGAGCCGCATCGCTCCAGACGGCAAGCAATCATCAAAGCTCACCCAGAGGTATGCCACCGTGTTTGCTGAGCTTCCCCCGAAGTAGGGATGAAGCAATGCCTCGTGCGGAGGCCTTGCGGAGATCCCTGGATGCAGGTCGCGGATCAGCATGACTATGTACAACTCCAATGCTAATCCTGGGCCGCCAAAATCACAGGTTACCAAGCTATGTGGCCCTGAACCCCTCACAAAATGGGTTGTCCTCGGTGTCGTCTCGCTGCAACTCACCTGCGCCTACCTCCTCCGCAATACCTCAATGCTCGACTGGCGATTCCTGGCAACAGCATACGTGATCGGTGCAACCTGCAACCAGAACCTGTTCCTCGCCATCCATGAGATCTCCCACAACTTGGCTTTCCGGTCTGCGTTCGCCAATCGCTTGCTGGCCATCTTTGCCAATCTCCCCATCGGTCTGCCATACAGTGCTGCCTTCAGAGTGCGTTTCTTATACCCGGATGAGAGAGGGGAAGACATTCACTAACAGCGAGTTTTTTAGCCGTACCATCTGACGCATCACAAATCCCTCGGCGTGAACGGCCTCGACACCGATATGCCCACCGCAGTCGAAGCCTTCCTCCTCAATTCCCTCCTGGGCAAAACCTTCTTCTGCACCTTCCAGATCCTCTTCTACGCATTGCGCCCAATGTTCATCTACAGCCCCCCGTTCACTTACATCCACCTGATCAACGTGAGCGTGGAACTGGCCTTCGACTATGGCTTCTCCAAACTGTGCGGTACCTACCAGCCAGTCTTCTACTTCCTGATGAGTTCATTCCTCGCAGGATCCCTGCACCCCTGTGCAGGCCACTTCATCGCAGAGCACTACTTCTTCTCGAAGGTCGAGAATGGAGGCACCGAGTCCCTGACTGAGCTGAAGAACGGCACAAAGACCAAGAAGCCCAGTCCTCTGGACTCTCTGCCTCCCCCAGAGACTTACTCTTACTATGGTCCGCTCAACATCCTTACTTACAATGTTGGTTTGCATAATGAGCACCATGACTTCCCCGCTATCCCGTGGACTAAGTTGCACAAGCTGCATGAGATTGCTAGTGACTTCTACGAGCCGCTTCCTTGCCACCGCAGCTGGGTCTGGGTTATTTACACATTCATTCTTGATAAGAATGTTGGACCCTGGTGCCGTGTGAAGCGCGAGCAGGGCGGCCGTGTCGTCGGCGGTGGAAAGAAGGACGATAAGACTGCATCCCAGGGAACTGGGCGTGGTGGTGAAGGAATCTCGGCTGCGTCGGCGGGTCCGGCGGGCGAAGAGGGTGATGGTTGGAAGGAGAGTGAGATTCAGTGCTAGGTCTTGTATCTCTTCGGTGGTGGTTTCAGCGGTTCAATCATACACCATGGGCGGAGTTTACGTAGGTATCAGTTCAAAATGTTCAAATAAATATTTCTTTTCATTCAAAAAAGCTCAATCTGTCACTTTCCTATCCACAAGTCTACGCAGCCAGGACGTGGGGAACGTCCACTACAGCTGGATATAGAGCTAGAAATTGCCGAACGGAACCGCGAGGGTATGTCTAGGAGTGTCGATAATAGCCATACATTGGGAGGAAGCTATGGTCAGCTAGGGCATAGGACTGATCAATCTAACGAGGACATGAATTATCTCGGAAGTTCGAGAATCATTTATGGAACAAAAAGAACCTAATCAAGACGCTGGGTCCGCCATGAAATGGGATTAGACAAGACAGGAAGGGAAGGGGAAACATAGGAAAGCAACTGGCGGAGAACAGACAGAGGGACCAAGCCTCGAGAGATTCGCAAGGGGGGAGCGACAAGATATCGATATCAGGAAGGAAATCAAAGCGCAGAAAAGGCTGATGCAAGAACAAATAGGAAAAGGCATGCTCTTCAGAGAGTAGATGGGAATTTGGGGGGCGTCAGCGACGTTAAACCGGAGGCGTGCGAATCACGCAGCCATATTAGACCGTTAAAAAGCGATAAGACCAGCTCAGAAGAAGAAGTAGGCGATCAAGAAGCTCAGCAGACAGAGTGCTGCAACAATCTGGATCGACACTCCGCTCTGCGTCTGCGCATGTGACTGCTGCATCGCAGCGGGGGGAGCGGAGCCAGCCTCGGTAGCGGTCTTGCGTTGCCGGAGGCCTTGCTCGGCGATGCGGTCTTTCAGGCGCTGGATTGTCACGTTGGCTTCGGCAAGCTGGGACTTCAGTTCGTCACTTGAAGGGAGGGCATTGGCAACGGCAGATCGGGCGGTCGAGATGACGGAGGCGGGTTCGCGCTGGGCGGAATCGTAGTTGGCTTTCTCGGAGAAATCGGGTGCGGGGATTGGGGAGGCTTCATCGGGCTGCGTCTTCTTGGGGGCAGGGGTCTGGAAGTTACCACCGCCGGGGGAGTTCTGAGCCTGGGGCTCTTCGTCGTGGAGCTGGGAATAGTTAGCTCAGATGTACTGTATGAGTATTGTCGCAAGACGTACCGATTCGTTGGCCTTCTCCGAAGAGGCATCTGTTGCGATGAAGACGACCCGGATCTTGCGCTCAACAACGTCGCTCTTGGCAGTTTGGTCGAACTGAGTCAGGAAGTTAGCATGTTTTGTTGACATTCGCGATTCGGTTCCACATACGATCTGGGAAACGGTGGCACCCTCTTGGCCCCGAGAGACAGGCACAGCCTGGACCAGGAACTTGTCCTTGCACTTGGCACCTTCCGCGGGCTCTTCTTTCATCGCCTGAAGCAACACTGCCACGGATGGTTAGCGTCTCTCTCTCTTTGTGCGATCCAATATATCAACATACCCTGAACTTCAACGGTCTGGCCCGGTTCGATGTGGCCGGAGTTGGGGCGCACACAGTAGCTATCACATGGTCAGTCCACCGCAAATGGGGTTGAAATCGCGCAGGGAAGCGTGGGGACGTACTGCTTGGGAGCGGTGGTTTTGACCTAATACCGAGGATCGAAGGTTAGGTCATGCAGTCTGCGACAAACGCTGGTGGGACATACCTTGAAGACCACAGTCTCCTGGTTGGGGTTACTCAAGCGGAGGACCTGGCACACCTCATGATTGAAAGGACCTATGGTGATGGTGTGAGCTTCGAGAGGAACCGTAGAGACATGTGGCACTCACGCTTGAAGCCCAGCTCCGAGGGCTCAATTTGGATAGTCATGGCGCACAGGGTCAGAAGAAACGAAGAAGAGAGGATAGCAAAGAGTGCGGTGAAGCAAAAGGGGTGTGTGCGATTTGCGACGTGCAAGTCCGGAGATTATCAGGTCCAAACAAGGCCGCAACACTTCAGGAGTCCACGGCCTCTACTTTGGGGATGCTTAGTCACCAGTCAGGTGATGTCACTCCGAGGTTCTCGATCTTCTCACTTCTGCTTCGCTCTTTGACTTGAGATGTTGGGTGAATTTACTTGTCCTGCTGGAGGTCTTACTTCCCTCACTGTCTACAAGCTGGCTGTGGTCCTATCAGCCTGTCTGCACACCTTCAGACACCCAAGTTCAGTCTGTTTGATCCGCATGTGCTTCGGTGGGGTCATCCCACTTTTCCAATTCTACAGATCAGATCCTATAGATCCTAGTTTTCGTCCCAACTGGGGCTTGTTTGCCATCCTCTGTGAGCTCGCGGGCAGAGTTTTCACCCATATCTTAGGGGCGGCTCATGCTCAGGTATGTGCTTGTTTGAGTCGGCATTTCTATAAAAAAAAAAGAAACTAAAAAAAAAAACTAACCCTACTGCCGATCCTAATATAACTGGATACAGACATGAGCAGCATCTATCCCACTCGGTCAAGTTTGCAACTGTACGGAGTACAGTACTAACACGATGGATATTGGGTAGGATGCAAGAAGAAAAATCAAGGCAATGCCCAAGGGAGGACCAGCCTCTCGAGGCTTTACCCTGCTTCAGGGCAGTGCGCATGATTGAACGTATGAGTAGTTCAAGGTTGTAGTGCATGTTGTCCTCGCCACATACCATGTCTAACTTTGGAAGAGGAAGTATCAGGATCAGCCTGCGGTATTCACGGCGAATACAATGAGCTATGTGATTTCAACCTGACCAAACTAGATGTTCACTTTATATTGCATATTCATGCCTGTGGTTGGCGTGATTGTATCCAAAATTTGGTCTAGAAGGGACACTCTTGTGTATATCGGCTCTGGGAGCTGGGAGATCAGTCAGACAATGATGTTTTATATCGACATAGGCTAAAAGCAATAGAAATTGCCAACCTCAATGTGATTTTGTCCTAACAAACGTGAATGTGATGTTGATTGTCGCATAGAAAGCCGGGGAAAGGAGTGGGCCTTATCACTCGCCGCCTTCCAAGGTTGGGATATGCCACCTTTTCGACACGCCGCCTTTCTGATACGTCACCGGCTTTTCGCGACTCGAAACTCTTCACCTTTCTTACCATTATTATAGTCCATTACTGCAGACTATTCCATTACTCCATCCACTCCAATTATGGCATCGGACTTGGACCAGCTCATTGAGATGGGCTTCGACCCGGAGCGTTCTCAGATCGCAGTCACAAAACCGGGCGGTTGTGAGTATTGGCAATTTCCAAAGTCCCGGTGAACCAGATAACCTGACCAATTATTAGTGCAAGGTGCATTGCAGTGGCTTGAAGATAACCAAGATAAGTCGTTGGAGGAGGTTCAGGCCCAGGCTCAAGAAGAGGGCCCCGCACTGCAGCCCGGTGAAGCACCACGAAGCTTGGTGTGCAATGACTGTGGCAAGAAATTCCGAGGCCAGTCACAGGCCGAATATCACGCATCGAAGACGGAACATGTCGATTTCTCCGAGTCCACGGAGGAGATCGCCCCCTTGACCGAGGAGGAGAAGAAGGACAAGCTGGCGGAACTGCGACAGAAGCTCGCGGCGAAACGTGCGGGACAATCTGAACAGGATAAGGTCGACAAGAAGAGAAACGAAGTACGCATCCGGATTCTAGGACTTGTAGTCTGCGTCGAAGGTCATGCTAACAAATTAACCTAGGAAATCCGACGAAAGAGCACCAAAGAGACCCAGGACGCCAAGGAGGACCTCCAGCGGAAACAGCAGCTGAAGGAAGCCGCGAAAAAGAAGCAAGAGAAGCAGGATGAAATTGACGCTAAGAAGCGCATCAAGGCGAAGATTGAGGCGGATAAGGAAGAGCGGCGCCTCAAGGCCGAGCAGCAGCGCGCCGAGCGAGCTGGCGTGGCGCCCCCACAGCCCGCTGCAGCTCAGGCGCCAGCACCATCTAAGCCTGCATCCGCTTACACTGAGACCCGTCTACGTTTCCAATCGCCCCAGGGCAACATCATGAAAACACTTCCCGTTGACACTACATTGTTCGAGGTTGCAGCTGCCCTGAAGGAGCAGGATGGACTCGAAGTCCAAAGCTTCACCCAGAACTTCCCCAAGAAGATTTTCAGTGCCGAGTTCTTTGGAGAGACCTTGAAGGAGCTGGGACTTGTGCCTAGTGCCAGTCTCATTGTCCAATGATTAATGCCACAAGGAAGCACTGATGAATGATTTTGCTACGAACGAGATATGAGACGAGACTATGCATGGCCTAGAGACCAGGAAATTACCCATCGTGAATGAATCCCAGGGGCCCATTTCAAGGGCTCAGCAATTCTCACACCGTACTCGTAGTCCACGGGCGTTCATTCTGTTTACTTCCCAAACTGGAAATTATATCCTTATCTTATCAAATTATCATCATGTGATGTCGTGATGTACCGCGTCCGGTTGCCTACGCGCTTGACACGACATCAAGACTCCCATCTCGAACCCGACAGAGTCTTCCTGAAATATGCCAGCGTGAGATCTAATGCCCACCATATCACCCACAATCGACCGAAACAGGCAACTGACAGTCAGACTCCCAGCGTTGGCGATCAACACCGCGGCGGTGCGGGATCCATCGTGATGCCAAACTCTACAACAACTACAGCGAATCCATTCGAGGAACCCCAGCGCCGAATAAACGAGTACACCGCACAAGAGATCGCGACACTGCAAGCCCGTCTAGACAAAAAATTGGGGCCCGAGTATATCTCCGCGCGCCCAGGAGCTGCGGGGCAGAAAGTACATTATCTCTCTGCGGATAAATGTATCAACTTGGCGAACGAGGTGTTTGGATTCAATGGATGGTCTAGTTCGATCCAAACCATCCAGATTGACTTTGTGCGTTTGCTGCAGGCCTTTTGCATACTGAAGGAATCCACTGACGCGCATCAATCAGGTCGAGGAGAACCAAAATACCGGCAGGATCAGCTTGGGGCTTTCGGTGATCATGAGAGTCACACTTCGAGACGGGACATTTCACGAAGTGAGAAGCGGCCCAACACGCAGAATTCGCAGAATTGTACTGACTGTGACCTCTAGGATATTGGCTACGGACATATCGAGAATTGCAAGGGCAAGGCTGCGGCATTCGAGAAGGCCAAAAAAGAAGGCACAACGGATGCATTAAAACGCGCTCTGAGAAATTTCGGCAATGTTCTGGGCAACTGTATCTACGACAAGGACTACGTTGCAAAGGTTACCAAGGTCAAGGCGGCACCAGTGAGACTCCCAGCACCTGCAGGCCCGAGTATCATGCTGAAAATTGAAACAGGGCAAATGGGACGTTGAAGAATTGCATCGCCATCCGGATTTCGCGCCGGCCAAAAAGCAACCACCTCCACCTCCACCTGTGCCCGAAGACGAGGAAATCTCTCTTCCTCAACCGATACAGCAAGCGAGAGGGAATCCGCCCGCGAGCCTAGGGTCATTCGATGTCGAGGGAGAATTCGGGAGTATGTCAATGAGAGGGACGCAATCCCGAATCTGGCTAACGGTACTCAGGTGACTTTTTTGACGAAGCCGATTTTGGGGTAGCTGAGACCGGCAACCCTGACGAGATGGTGATAGACACGGAGCCACAACGACAAGCTCCTATATCAAAACCCCCGCCAGTGCAGACAGGACCACCATCTGTGAGGCCGACGGTCAACTCATCGATTGTCACACCCTCGAAGCCCGAGCGATGGAACCCCACAGGTGCAGCTGGACGACCAAACCCCGTAGCCATGGCTTCAGCTGCAGCACAAGGCCGGCCAATTCCCGGACAAGGCCAATCACCGAATGTTTCAAATTCTCGAGTATCAGTCCCACCACAGAAACCAGCTAACCCGCCGAACCCTGTAAATAAAATGGCACAAATTGCGGCCAAAAAGGAAAGCCTGCTGGCAAACCAAGAAATGAACCCACCAACCGGCACACCATCTGCAGGATTCTTTTCTGCCAGGGCCGTCGATCTACTGCGCGATAACCCCAACGCGGTTCCTGCGGGGGCTCCTCAATTCGACCCCCACGCAGAGAGCCCATCCATCCGCAAGACAGCAGGTGTAGATCACACCAAGAGCATCCCCATATCCAGACCTATGCTATCAACCGCCTCTCCCGCACCCAACTCCAACTCTCGGGACTTCGTCAACCCTACCGCAGACCTTCAGCGCAGAGTTGGCGCTCCCGGTGCCGGTGCCGGAGCCGGTAGCCCCATCAACAGAGGCCCATCAGTCTCATCATATCGACCTCTGACCCGACCTAATCCCGACAAAAGAAGCGTTTCCAACCCGGTAACCACGAACCGTCCTGGTGTTCCGCCCGCACAGAACATCAATGGCAAACGCCCACCTTTAGCCGATTCCAATCACAATGATTCCAAAGGTGCTCCGGGGGCGCCAGTACCCGGCATCAACGATCCAAAACGGCCCCGTGTCGTGAACGGAAACATGGGATCTTTTTCGGGGCCTAAGGGACCCTCCCAGTAACGAATTCTATCCGACCCTTCGTCTAAGACGAAGTATTACTCTGCATTTTGCTATCATTTCGGCTTTCAACACATCATCACAGCCTTTATTTTCTTTCGGTCTCTTAACTACGGGGAAGATATGGAAGGCGTTTCGGAGTCAAGTGTCAATGGTCCACGGGATCTGGACCACGAAACTGCAGACTCATTCTGATACCTACTTATTCTTGATGGCTGTCGCCGTGTTTGTTTTGTTATTTCTCAGGCTGGATCAAGATGGAGCTCAGCGCTGTTATCACTAGACAGCTTACCGTAGATCAAATATGGATTGTACCTTGGTCTCTGTAACATGTTGCCCTTGGAAGCTCTCGGCGTCGGACATCGTTTGTTCATACCTAGGTATCCTTGTGCTAGGTTTCGTTCTCAGTAGCCACGGCCCCTTCCATAAACAAGCCGCCAACCAGTATTGTCGGGCTTGCAGGGGGAGCAAAGTAGGGCAAATGATACCGTTGCCTTTTGGGCCAAGCAGTACCTAGGTAGAGGAAGGCGTCTAGGGCATCATCAAGGAATGAATTAGGCCTGGCTCATTGAGCAGAGCAAAGTACGTGTTCTACAAGGCAAAGACGTAGTACAATAAATCAACATTAATATTACATATTATCACTAAAAGCCGGCAGATCACAGGACAAGTAACCAGGGACAGACATGTAAGTAATTTCTGGAATATCTCAAAACACAACGAATCACTTTTGACGATTGGCGGGGTTGTAAGGCTGCACCCCAATCACCTTAACACGGTTTGCAGCCTCAGCCTCGGCCGAACCAGCAAACAAGGTGTTTTCAGAGGGGCCGGGCTGAGGGCCCAATGCACCGTGCTTAGCCTTCTTCTTGGGATCATATGGGGCCGGTCCGACAACCTGTACTCCAGCGGCTCGAAGATCCTTTGGCTTCCGAATATTACCGCTGAAAATTCGAGGGCGCGGCACAGGTAACGCTGGCATGCTTGCGTAGACGGAATCAAGGAGACCCTGTTGCTTTGGCTTAGGGGCGGGTTTATGGGCAGGAATTGCAGCAGAGCTGGAAACCCCTTTGGCAGAAATGGGAGCTGCCCGAACAGGAACAGGAGATACCATGGGGAGACCAGAAGCTGTTTCGGGAGCTTCTTTTGCGGGAATAGGAGGTAACCCAGGGTGCCGAGAGGCCACTTCGGCAAGAGTTGAAGATGCCTGAGTTGAAGTACCTTGAGTAGAAGGGTTGCTAGCCAAAGGAACATCGTGGCCAAAAGCCACAGCAAGAGCCGAAGATACCTTAGTGGAAGTGTCATCGACGGAAAATGCGCTGTCCGCAGAACGTTTGGTATTAGTTAAATGAATCGCAAAACCTTCAGTCACGACTTCGGGTGAACTAGAGGTCCTTTCTTTAGGTATTGGAGATGGCTCTGGGGACGAATCGCTTAGCATATCATTGCGGGGTGGCGAACGGTGCCTGGTAAAGCTGTCCTTGCGCAGTGCTTCTCGAACGACAGTAGCTTCCGCTGCGTCGGCCTGATCAAGCCAGTCTGAATAGCGCGCAATATTCCTGCTTGGGCATTTGAGGAGTTTGAGTGCATGCTCAACTCGGGTCTCGACTTCCTTATTCACGCGCTCGTCGAGGATTCGGTCGAATTCCTCTCGAGAGATGGCTAACTGACTCGTCAGAGCGATGACTCCATCGATGGATTTTGGTGAATCCTCAGCCTGAATCTCCAGGCCGAGCAAGTCACTGGCACCCGGACTTTCCACGGCCACTGTCTGAACAGCCGGGGTCATAGTGTGGACAGGAATCTCAAGTGCGTCTTCACTGATTGGTTGATTATCCGTATCCAGAAGAGAGGCTGGTTGAGTCTCCTTGGGCTCCGCGGGTTTGGCCTTCTTTTTAGTTCGTAGTTTGGGGGTGCTTGGAACGACCAGCTTGTCGTCCTTCTTCCCAGTCTGTAGCTTAGGGGTGCTTGGAACGACCGGCTTGTCGTCCTTCTGTTCATTGTCTGTCAAATCGATAATATTTTCTTTGGCCATGACCAGAGAATGAGCAGGCGTGGTTTGAAGTATGTTGGTTGAGATTGGAGAGTTGGCGGTATCCAGGAGCGAGCCGCTTGGAGCCTTTGATTGCTGGGGGGTGAGGTCAACGGCTTCAGCCTTCTTTGCTTGCCCAACGGCCGCGGCTGATACATTTGAAGTGACCTTCTTGGAAGCGGATGACTTCACAGGAGCTGCCAGTGAATCGCCAGGGGTCTTTGTCTGTTTTGGAGTACGAGCAACAGATTGTTTGCCTTCCCCGGCAATCTTGGCTGTCAATTTCTGTGCCACGGGCACAATAGGCCGACTGGTTCGCGGATATTCACCGGGGGAGAGACTCCATTGGATCTCCTTACTGGCAGGCTCGACATCTGCAGGCGGAACAGCATTGGGGCGCACAGCTGAAGTATTGGATTTACTCGACCTGAGCGTAAGGACTTTGCTGGCGCCAGTCACCTTGGGAGCTGGGGTGGGCGTCTCTACTCGATAGGACCCCATCATTCCAAGAACAGATGACTCAGAAATGACAGACTGGGCCCTTGCTCTGCCAGGTTGGATCGGTGGCTTAGGAACTACAGCTGGAGCTGCGGGAGCTTCTGACTTCGGTGTGTTTTTGCCAGGCTTGACACTGGGAGAGCCTGGGATCGTAGGTCCCTGAGATGCCTTAGTTTCTTGACTGGCAGGTGGCATCTCAGATGTTCGTCGATACGAAGTCATGAAGTTCGCAGGGTCCGCCATCATGCTGGAGAAGTTAACAGCCGGATGCGTTTGCTGCCGAGAGGGTCGCTGTGGCTGCTGCTGCTTTGGCTGCTGCTTCTGCTGCTGCTTCTGATTGTGCAATCGCTGTGGCGGGGGAAGCTGCTGAAGCTGGAGGGAAGATGGAAGTCCCTGGACGCTCATCTGTCTCCGAGGTCCCCTTGGACCTCTTGGACCTCTTGGACCCCTTGGAGGGCGTGAGTCGTTCTGACTGGGGTCATTGTTGATGTTCAAAGCAGGATCCAATCCGTACGATGCCGTGGCCGAGCGCTGGACAGGACCAGGGCGACCAGGCTTCGAGATCGCCACCATGGTTGTTGTGTTGTTGCGAGGAGGCAAGAAGCCACGTCCTCGAGATCCGGCAATGTCACCACCACGGACACCGCGACCACTACCACGACCAAAAAAGCCAGGAACTTGGTGTCCGACGGATTGATTCTCCAGTGCTCTCATAGCAGCATTCAAAGAAGCACGGTGGGACTGCCCAGCAGCAATGTCGGGAAGAGCTTCCATGTGAGTGGTGTCTCCAAGAGTCTCGTGTAAGGCTGGTGATAAAAGTCAATGCCATGGTATAACGAAAGCATTGATCTCCAAAACTTACTATTCCATTTGTTTAACTGTTCTTCGTCAATTTTAAACTGACGCTGCGCCTCACTTCCTTCAACATGAATCCATCGTTGGGACTCAAGTGTGCTTGCTTGGAAGTGCGCCCGTTTGTTGTCGACGGTCGTACATTCATTGCGACGAGCTGTGCCTAAGTCGGCCTGTTGGAGTGAATTAGAATTTGATCAAGAGAAGAATGAAAGTGACGAGAATGACTTACAAGCATCATAGCTTGGAGCATACGCCCTCGCTCGGCCGCGGCCGCGTCCTCGTCTTGAGACATGGCCGAGCTTTCGAAGTCCGACCGAGGGTTTAGTGAGATTGGTGTTATTCTCGCTTTGTTGATGTGAAGAATCTAGTGGGTGTTGCCTGAGACAACGGAAGGCCTAGAGCGAAGGAAAGGAAAATATGAGCTGACTCGATGGCACGTTGGCGGCTGCTGGTCAAGTCAATTTCAAAGCGGCGATGTGGATAGAGTTGGGACCGTGAGAGCGAGTCTCTCGAAAGAAGATGATACAGGCGCAGACGCGTCACAGAAGAGAAAGAAGACCCTTGAAGAGCTCAAAGCTCAAACAAGTGCCTTGCACCGACAGAGTTGGTCTGATCGCTGTGACTCCGAAAGGTCACAGCAGGTCAAGAACTCGATCGGTGTGATGGATACCAAGCTGAAGAGCAAAGCGAGGGGGGGTGGGCGGAATGAGCCCAAAGGGAGAGAGAGAAGGAAAGAGGACAAATGCCAGCTGAACGCGGACGTGATGAAAACACAGATGTCAACAATCGCCAAACCTTTTGAAAATCACTCCTTCCCACACGAACGAACCTTCCCAAAATGGCGCTTTGTCGCTACAGGTGTGACCAGAGCGAGCCCTAAAAGGTCCAGACTGGAATGACTGTATTTGCACTATGCATATGTACATGGGTTATTTGCATCTTCGAGTGCCAGGAAATCTATATCCTTCAACAGAACCTTCTAAACCCCACTGCAAGAATGGGATTCACCATCATCTGCGAGGGGGGGGGGGGGTTCATTAGTATGTCGCGGGATAACAGGACTCGAGTAGACGGGGATAACTCACTCCGAATGATCTTCGCCATGGCTTGAACTACACTCACGCCCATGACAACCAGACCAAAGCAGACACATAGGTAGGCAGGGATCTTTTCTCGTCGTGAAGTACTGCTAAGCTTGATGTAGCACAGCGGGGGAAATATGTAGGCCAGTGCCGCAGCACTAGTAGCTCCGATGAGTTCAAAGACGCTTCCCAGGTCGCACGTTATCAATGACAGTGCCATGGAGGTGACCACCAGTGCGGTCGTGAAGAGGATGTGCCGGACAGGGTTGTAGGGTTCATCGGGGAAGTAATAAGTGGTCATGACAGAGCGACAAACGAATGCCTCGAGCGGGAGTGTGGTGAGCATGTTGAGGCCAAAACAGCTAGTCACAGTTAGCAAGAAGCCCTATTTCACGGGCAGGGGGGAAGCTCGTACAACCGGGCTATGTTGACGACAATATTGTTGGATGGGAAGTTATTCAGTACGTTGCCCTGAGTCTTCGACCCGAAGGATAAGAAGCCTGCAATGCCCATAGCAAGACACATGACTAAAGATACTCCTGTCGAGTAATGGGTGACTCGGGTAAAGCGATCAAGGGTGGGCCTTTTGAGGGAGCCATAGATGAGAAGACTGTTGTGATCTGTGGAAGTTAGTGACGTAAATGGCACCCCACGGACATTGACCTACGGCAAACAAAAGCTGCAGCACGTTAGTAATATTCTGGTTGTCGTCAAGAACGGCGGCCAATCTTACCGAATGAGATAACACCCACAGCCTGGAAAAAGCCGACGTTGAATATGAGATGACTTTTGATCTCCCCGCGTGCTTCAGGTGGAACCCGGAAACCCTGAGTGATGACCGTTACCACAATGACGATCATGCTGACTAGTGCTAATGCAGATGCCTTGGCCAGCTAGCTCTGAGTTAGCCTCGCGCGTATTTGTCGAGTAAGATAATCAAACCTTGGCAATATCTCTGTACAATGAAAGAGGATAGGAAACCCCCAAGACGAAGATGACAATCACAGCCCGACGATCTGTGAGTAGCCACAAGAAGGACATGTCCCGAAGAGATGGGAACAAAGCGCTCAACACATGCGGGATCGTATCACCGACAATGATGCAGAATGCAACCATGCCGCCAAATGCAAATGCCCACTGCGCAATCGAAATTGCAATCAGACCACTTTTTCCAAAGCAGTATTGCATGGTCGCTTGGAAGGAGTCTGCGCCACTCAATTTGGAGTTGATCACAATCAACCGAATGGTCCAGTCCACCGTGACTGTCAAGGCCGTCAAGAGTAAGATTCCCATGGTCATGCCGGCTTGGCGCAGCGCGTAAGGCTGACCAATGATTCCAGCCCCGATGATGCTGTTGGCCATGTTCATAAACGCCATCTTCATGCCACTCCGGGGCCGCGCATCTTCCAGGTGGTCTTCGGGGAAAAAGTCGTCCGATGTGGCCAGAGTCACACTAGGTGCTTCAATGTTCGTGAGAAGAGGAATTGATTGTCCATTGTGATGTGTTCCCGATCCCCGGGTGCCCAGCTCATAGTCTTCGGCTTCGACCCATAAGTCGTCATCTGGACTCAGGGCACGATCAATGGAATGTCGCTCAAAGCTCTCACGATCTTCTTCCAAATCAAAGCGGACGCGGTTCATGGTACGGGGTGTGCGGCGCTGTCCATCGGGTGCCGGCTGGGAGATTGAGGAGTGGCGTTTGGCGTTTGTCGCGTTGCGTGAGGGGATCGGCGGCGGCACGGGCTCCGGCTGGAATGCTGAGTCCGGTTCATCGTTTGCAGCCAACAGTGGAAACTGTGCTTCATGCTGATCTGGACCATCAGTAGGCCACTGGTCCTCTGACTTCTCCTCCCCTGGCATCGCTGAGCGTGAGTAGTTGGAAGTTGTCAAATGCCGTTTACCTTCAGGCCACCCGGATGGGGCCACACGTGATCCTTATCGATAAGATTGCTTTGATCCGATAAGGCGATAAGGCTTCCCCTGTTCCATGGTTCCACGGTTGCAGCTGCCCGTGGATCTCCGCATTGGTCTACAAGTGGACATTCCACCATCCTCCCGTCCTCAGCGAAACGTATATAAACTAGGTATCCACTTCACTGCCTAAGGGACACTGGAATTTAGTTAGATACATCTGATGGAATAACAAAAATATGGTGGGGGATCAAGCCCAAAGGATATAGTATAGTCAGTCAGTCATGGACAAGCATGTCTTGACGAAGAAGTGAAGTTCACCACCAAAGTTATCTAGCTAGACAGACTACTTGAAAGTAGTGGTAAAATATACTAGATCTCCCAGTATCTTGAAATATTCCACAGTTAGTACTATATGTACGGAAAAAGGATATGGATAAGCGGATACCTAGTATTTCCCTTATATTAAACAGCACTTTAGAATGAAATAAAATGGATGGAAGGCCATCGTTAAGCCTAGTGAGTGAATGTTTGATTTAAATCGGATAAATAGGTGGCTCCTGGAGGTATAGGCAGAGTCTACTGCCACCATGAATGGTCACACTTACAGATGACCCCAATCATTTGTTCATAGATTATCCTATCTCAGGTTTTAGCGAGAAGCACAGTCGCCTGGCTTGTATTCATGCAAGGTTTGATATACCAATGCAAGCGCCAAGGTGCTAGCCTCCAGGGCTTGGAAGTGGGATGACTAGCTGTAACAAAAGAACCCGTGGACACTTTCCGGGACTGCATTGGTTGGCTGAGAGAAACAAAGTAGGTAGGATTATCTTCGCAGATTTAGTGGTGCTATGGTCTCCATCATTGGGTTGTAACTCTTCTGTCTGAAGGAATTGCCAATCCTGGAAGTGACGTCTTTTGTAGGGCTGAAGTCATGTGCCTCAGATCCCCGTTTAAGGTTCGTGCTCCGTGATGCCTCGCAGAATTTGACTGTTCCTCAATCATGAATCCCAAGCTGTGAATCCATGGCCTAGCGATGAAACCATCTTGCAATGGCTCAGCTTGACTTGGGTCAAGCTACCCTCCGAGTCCGAGATTCACGACTGCAGCTCCACCTCTTCGCCAGAGCCAATCTGTGCCAGTTACAGTGTCAAGACAGGACAATACATTTGAGGGACGTGATTCATCCCCCGGATCTGAAGGATGTTTGGATAACAGGGGCCCCAGAGATGGAGCTACGTTTTTTCCTTTGCTGCGATTGGAAGTTGAGGAACGCAATCGACATCTTGGCCGCGGGATTGAAAGACAAGCTTTGCAGACTAAAGGCAAGATTTCAGAATGAGCTGTTACAACACAGGGCTTTAATGCTGATTTTGTCATCCAGCTTTGGTCGGAACTCGGATTCTCCGCTGTACTCGGCACGACAGCTGTTGGCGAGATCGATGTCCCTGGGACGTACCACTTTAATATTGGCCTACGCAAACAACATATTGTGCAAGATCGCAAGAAGCACTGGGGTCTTCCTTCTTCAATGGCCAACCCCCCAGAAATATCCCCACCTCGAGAGACACCAACGGCGACGTTGGCTTCGGTTGACATCTCTCTAGAATATTGCTTCTACGAAGAGGATATCCCTCGGCCCTCACACTCTTTGGTCTCTGGATTCGTCTTCAATCAGAGAGGCTGTTCGTCTGTTTCGCCATTCAACTTGGAGCTTGAGCTTCAAGAAATGGCGGAACCAAGGCTCCCAAGCACAGATTGTGACTTCGTTTGGCTCGAAGAAACGCTACACGAAGCATTGCCTCGCCACACTGAGCCTCAAATCCATCACACGCCAAAAGTCGAGCCGTCGACTTCTCATGGTGCTTTACAACGACTGTTTGAGATTGGGATGGAGAGACTGATGACATCGAAAAGACCAAGAGACTCAGAGATTTTTATCTTGGAAGGAGCCTCCCTTACCAGCCTTGCAGAGATTGCCCCTGTGGTATTCAAACCAGGATACCGAGAGGTAAGTCCAAATCTTCTAAGCAGCTACATGTAACATACTGAGCCCATTCAAGGCAATCAACCAACGGGGTGTTGCTATGCCCATAATCAACAAAGCGATTTCTATCATGCTTCAAGGAAGTCAGAGTATCTTCCTCCCTACCAAGCTCACACACTCTATCCCTGACTCTTCTGACTATCCAATCAAACGCCCTCATGGGGTCGATTCCCAAGCAACAAATCTGAAGACTGCAATCCATTCGAAGCTTTGGGATATCGCCCAACAAAACACAAGCAAGCTAAAGATCCCAACACGGAGCTCATTCTTGCTTCCAACAAATCTCAACAGAATGACTCATATAACAGAGAATAACATACCCCCAATGCTCATGAGCCAAGGTTTTGATGACATGTTACCTGGAACTTTCATAGACCGCCAAGTCAATTCAGTTGAAGGAGAGGAAAAGACACCCGCAAGCATTTTGAGCGAGCCACACTCTCAAGGTGAGTCTGAAGATCACCTGCTAGACAACGACAGCGAGACCAGCTTCACGGATATCTGTGATTCGACCCAAAGTTCCCTTGATACTTTGTTCTCGGCCGCTGCTTCCTCTCAAACCGTCTTGAGTGACGACGACAACATGCTCCTCTCGGATTACCGGGATCCAAGTTGCGAAGAGGCCTATGTGACATATTCATACCCCCTGGAGAATATACAAACCGGGGACGAAGATCTCATCATGATGGATGAAGTTTAAGGCAATCATATGCAAATTTGGCTGTAATATAACATATCCAAGAATCAAGGCACTTACATTCATGGGTTTAATACGCTTTAAGCAAAATTTGAATTGGGCTCTGGACCGTCAATATCTCCAGGCCTCGATAATGCGCTGTGCACCATGACCAAATATACCACAGGGTTTGCTCCTAGCAATAAACAACTCCACATCTATTAAACCTGGGGTTCACCCAAGCCGAACATTTTGATGGAGTTATTCCAAGCACTGTCATAGAATTAGAATATTAGCAAAATCCAGGGAACCAAGCTTGGTCTCTTACGCTTCGCAAACCTCCTCCACGGTAATACCCTTCACACTAGCAATAACATGAGCCACACGTGCGATCGCAATGGGCTCATTTCGACCCTTGACCATACAGCCCTTCGCCCACTTCTCCTTCTTAACAGCCTTAGGCAACTCCGGCGCGCCATCCAAATGCTTCGCGGATGCATGAGAAGGACGAATTTCGCACTGAACAATTAGCCAAATTAAATACCAACCAAGAGCAAAACACATACCCAAGGCCCATCAGTTTCAATCTGAAGTCTATCCAACGGAATAGCTTTGACAACTTCCAAATTCTCCTCAGTCTTCATACTACACCCGTTGACACCAACGTCGAGACCCAGCGCAACCATCCGATTCATCTCCTCCATCGTGCCGGTGAAACTGTGCACAAGACCGCGCTTAGGAAGCTTCGCAAGTCGTGGCGCGAGAAGGCGCTCGAAATCCTCACTTGCAGCACGCGAGTGAAGGAAGAGTGGCATTTGAATCTCAACGGCTAGGTCGAGTTGGGCTTCGAAGTATTTCAGCTGTGGCTCCTTGGCACTTAGGAATAGTCGGTCGTAGTCTAGTCCTATCTCGCCGAATGCGACGGCGTGCCCGGCTTGCTGGGATTCTATCGCTAGGACGCGAAGCTCCTCGAGCATCTTTGTCGGACCGCCTGGATATTCATCGAAGAGCTTGGCCTGGCATGGATGCACGCCGACGGTGGAGTAGCAGAATCCGGCTGTGCGGATTGTTAACCGAGTGCTTCGGGATGTTGGGGGTTTACTCACGGTATCTGCTGGCGATATCAACAGCGTGTTTCGATTCTTCCAGGTCGGAGCCTGTGACCATGAACTTGGTGCATCCTACATCTTTGGCACGCTGGATAACGTCGTCCACGTCATCTTCGTGGGACTTTTTGCCGTGGTATTCACCGCGGAACATAGGGTCGCTCAGGTTGATTCCAATCTGAATTTGATCAGCTTCTGGGCTGAAATTTTCATCCTCGCGGTAGATTGAGAGAACGCACATCAACATATCGGAGGGTTTTAGATTCAGATTCAGCCATGTTTGATGTGGGGGGTTGTCGTCCCAGTGAGCTAGCTTTGCGACTTTGTGTAGAAATCGAATACACGGATGACACCCAGTCTTTGTTGTATTTTTTACTTAGTACTGGCAAGGTCAGCTTGGATTCTGTATTCATAGACAGCCTTGGTGGTATGTGGCTATCTATGTTTTGAGACGCGACACCAACCCAGAGGGGATCTATCGATCGCTGCCGTCCTCACAGTTGACGTAAATCGACTTGAAAACTTCGAAACACTGTTTAGGACTGACAGTGCCTGCATGAGAGTATTCAAACGCTCGTGCTTTTGAAATGTTGAACTGATTCCAACTTGAGAAGGTCCAACGGTGATTCATTTGTGTTCGTGAGCCACACTAGGGCTGAGTCCCGTGGCTGGTGTCTCTGCCTTAGGTTCCTGGCATCAATCGATCCCCGGAGAGAAATCCGTTTGCCCAGTCGGTGCGCCGCCGATTCATGTTGCATTCATGTTTGAGAGGTGTCACAGCAATGAAGGCTCTTGTTTGGATATTTTGTTTTCAAGGATGTGCTCCCTGAACCCCGTGGGCACAGATATGATCCAATGAGTCTGTCTGAAACTTGTTATTTTCCAGCACTAGGAAACCACTTCATCCCTAGGTATACGCAGCCAACCCAGTCGAGTGGAAGCTTTGAGCCAAGCCCGGGGTAAGTCCGGGGACAATACCGAAGCGTTGCGGCCCGGGACCCTGGAGTATTTAACTTGCGGTGACCACTGACGACTTGGGCCTTTCAGTCTTGGACACCTAGTTCTGTGACCAGCCGCCGAGCCATTGTGCAGCATTACTACACAATACGAAAATGGCAGATTCGAAGGTCCTATCTGCCCAGCAGATCTCAGAGCATAAAACGTCCGAGGACTGTTGGGTGGTAGTGAACAACCAAGTATGGGATGTGACCGACTTTTTGGAGGAACACCCTGGCGGATCAAATAGTACGCATCTGAGCAGCCTGATCGGTATGATGAATTAACGCATTCGCAGTTATCTTGAAATACGCAGGCAGTGATGCGACGAAAGCCTACTCAGAAGTTCACGCCCCAAGCGTGATGAAGAACAACCTCGACGCAGAGAAGTTGAAAGGCGTTCTGGATGAATCTACAATAGACGCCGAATGGGCCAAGCCGCCAGAGCAGAATCCCAAAGTGGTACTCGAGAACGAGAAGGCCCCCTTGCACACTCTGATCAATTCGCATGACTTCGAAGTCGTGGCGTCTAAGACTGCCACCAACAAAACCTGGGCATTCTACTCTAGTGCAGCTACCGATCTACTCACGCGCGATGCGAATAAATCCTGCTTCGACCGGATATGGTTCCGGCCGCGTGTACTGAGAAACGTCCGATCCGTCGATACACGAACGAACATGCTCGGTGGAAGTTATAGTCTTCCGCTGTTCGTCAGCCCGGCAGCGATGGCGAAACTCATCCACCCGGACGGAGAGTGCGCCATCGCCAAAGCTTGTGCGAGCAAGGGAATAATGCAAGGTGTTAGTACTCCCCGTATTCACCGAGTTTCGAGCTGACCGGTAAGATTTCGAATAACTCATCGTACACGATGGAGGAGCTGCGCACCGCAGCACCCTCGGCGGATTTCTTCTTCCAATTATATGTCAACAGAGACCGGGCCAAGTCGGCCGCATTACTGCGCCAATGTTCCGCCAACCCGAATATCAAGGCGATCTTCGTGACCGTGGACGCTGCATCGCCCGGTAAGCGCGAGGCGGATGAGCGCGTCAAGGCCGACGAGAGTCTGTCTGTGCCGATGGCGCCGTCGAAAGCTCAGAATGACAAGAAGGGTGGCGGGCTGGGCCGCGTCATGGCGGGATTCATTGACCCCGGGCTGACCTGGGAGGATTTGAAATGGGTGAAACAGCACACGCACAAGCCGGTGTGTTTGAAAGGTGTGATGTCCGCGGACGATGCCTTGCTCGCCCTGAAGGCGGGCATCGATGGGATCATGCTCAGTAATCACGGCGGTCGTAATTTGGATACCAGTCCCCCGTCCATCATCACCCTGCTTGAGATCCACCGCCGGTGTCCCGAGGTCTTCGAGCATATGGAGGTCTATGTCGATAGTGGGATTCGGCGCGGCACTGATATGCTGAAGGCTGTTTGCCTTGGGGCGACTGCTGTTGGCATGGGCCGGAGTATGCTTTTTGCTACCAATTATGGCCAAGAGGGCGTCGAGCATCTGATTGATAGTAAGCCGATTGGTGGATCCGTTTTGACTTGTGCTAACGCGATTGCAGTCATGCAAGATGAGCTGGAGACTTCCATGCGCAATGTTGGCATCACATCCCTGGCGGAGGCGTCGCCCGACCTCGTGCACACCGGGGATGTTGACCACCTGGTTCCCGCATCCCGCTCCCATCCATACGCTCGGGCCATAGCCAAAGGACGGGCGGACTCCAAGCTCTAAGCACCTTGAGATACCTAGGTAGGGGCCTAACCTTGGAAGGGTGTGGCGGATCGCATAGCATGTGAGATTTTCAGTGAATCTGTCGAATCTTGGAAGGTAGTAGGCAGATACATATAAAAGTACTAAGCTCCATGCAGATGCATGTTTACTAGGTATCTTACATGGATGCTACCCCTCCATTAACCATGAGGCAATTACTAGTCCACACCGGGCCCCGAGTTCAGATAGAGAGTACGGAGTACGAAGTACAAAGTACAAAGTACCCAAAGCCAGATTCCAAGTTCCTCCACCCCTGGATTCTGCAGAGGAATTCAGGAGAATAGAATGCCAAGCTTGATGGGCACAGCCCTGCCCTTCAGACCTTTATTGAGGCATACTACAGAGTCGATCTGCTGATCTCATTGCGGGGTTGCACTCAACGGTTTACAGACGAACACGTATCCAGTGCATGCATACGTATGTATCATATTGTCTGTAGATAGTATTCCGTCTACCGAGTACTCTGTGTACTGTAGAAACCTTGGAAATCAACAGATCGGAAGGCGGACGCAACTCCGGACTCACCGCTCCACTTAGTGGGGATTGACTAGATACGATCCACTTGGTCATGGGATTGCAGATCGACGCCTTCGAATCATAGGGGGAGGGTTGGTAATATGAGTTTCGGGGAGTGAGCACCGGTCGAATAGGACGGAGTATGTTCTGCAATGTGCTGCAGGAGTTTCCCTAGGAGAATATGTAGGAAAGCTCAACATGACTGGTAAGCGTTTCGGGAAACATCCATAGATCCAATAATGGCGTGGATAATCCAGACTCAATTGGAGGATCGACAAGATAGGGTAAAGATCACCAGGAGGGGAAGACAACGCTCTCATGCTGAGGTGTACGAAGCACGGAGTACAGGGGAAAGTGATGTACCGGGTACATCTTGTCACTCCGTGTTCTGGTGGGTACGGGGTAGCTCCCAGTCCCGACGGCTGGGTACCCGGTACTTACGCCGTAGATCTCCGAACGAGGAATTGTTGAGCTCCTGTCTGGCAGGTATAAAAGAGGGATATCTCATTAACTGGTGGCAAAAAGGCTTATCTCGACGTTTCATTTGAAAATATCCATTTCCAGAACGAAAAGACAGCAAAAAGAGAAAAGGAGCGACTGTTGACGTCGACTACTCCGGACTATCGATAACGGGTCCAGACCGCCAAGAAGTGGCCTCATTAGCTCAACGACTCTCAACTATAAAGTCCTGTACTCCCTGGGCCCTTCGTTACTCTGCATTCCCAACATACACTACTACTCCGTATACACTACACACGCACACCCACACCACATCACACACCACACATCACACTATGTCTGCTCCTCGTTCATCTCTTCGCGCGCTTCGCGCCGTCTCTAAGCCTGCAGCCACTCCTGCTCGCCGCAACCTACACATCACCGGCGTGCAATCTGCTCAACCAGCCAACACAGCCGAGAAGACCATGTCCACCCATGACATCCTTCAATCCCGTGCTTTGAGCATCGCCATGCGCCGAATCAACGGCAGTGCCTTCTCAGAGTAAGTCACTCATACACTTAATACTCTCATACATTAGGAGAGATCCAGCCAAGAGAACCCAATCTAACATCCTCCCAGCTCTCCCTCAACCCGCCAATTCAACACCTCCCGCTCCTCCAAGGCCCTCAATGACTCCTCCACTGTCGACTTCGTCTACATGCCCACGATGGCGGACCTCGACGCCGCCCCTCTGCACCGCGGCATCCAGGTCCCGGTCCTTCCCGAGCTTCCTTCAATCCGGGGACATGCATCCCCCTCTACCCCACCCATGAAGCCACTGATCTACACCGTCGCCGGTGACGGCGCCGACGTCGCTGCCAGCGCGATGAGCGAGGTCGTCGACAACCATGCCGTTGACCTGGACCCCTTCTCATTGACTGAAGCCGTGGGCCGCTCCCGCGTGGGCGAGGAGATCCAGCGCAGTCAGAACGGCAGTGCCCAACCTGGTGCTTTTAAAGAACTTTGGGCTGGCTTCCTGGATGATGTGATGGGTCCCAAGGAGACTCTCCGGAAGTAATTCCTGCCTGTTGACGGGCTTATGATGAGAATTTTGTTTGTTTTCCTAGCGTTTTGATGTACTATTTTACCAGGAGTGATAATTCCTCCTTGAGCCTGTCGGCTGTTCTATTCTATTATTTACTGCGATGCAAAGCTGATGCTTGCCAATGGACCACTTTCAATCCCTTTGATCTTCTACATTCTACCACTTGGCATAAGTTTGTACAATGTCCGAATTAAACCAAGCATTTCGGCCTCCCGAGGTCTGAAATAAACAGTCGGATCATATGAAATCATCCATGCAAGACCTGTGAGTTCACATGCAGGTCCCAATAACAAATGCATAACGGCACCGTTTCACCTTGATCTGGTGACCTCGGAGCATTTGTCTGCGTCGGAGGCTAACCCGGGGACTACGGAGATCTGCTCGTAGATCATGAAGGCGGCAATCTAGTGCCTCGGCACGGCGAAAATCGCGGTTTCGCGTACATACAAATTGCAATGAGTCATAGGTCTTTTCCAAGAGATTCAAATATTGGCAAAAAAAAAGATCCAATTCAATGTACCCTTAGCATTGAGTCTGTTAAAATCCCCTTGGAAGCGCTTTCATTCCTACTATGTAGTTCGCATTAACACCCATGGGCCATGGATGTTGTCGGCAAAACACATTCGGCATATAGTCCGCAAAAACGCCGAGCTATACCCTAAATAAACGGACATGACGAGTCTCGCTTCCCCGGGTTAATCTCTTTTGCACCTGTTCCGACATTTGACACTACGGAGCTCGGAAGGGGGAGATCGGGGGCCGTTCGGGCTGTTTCGGGGATGTCTGGGGTCATTATCTGATTCATTTATCAATCGTTTTTCTTGCTGGGACCTTGTAGGTTATGCGTCATTGTGGCTTTTATTGTTCAGAACTACTTTTGCCACTAGGCCCATAGAGCTGTGGCTGATGGCTGATCATCGTGGTTCTGTAAGGGACACGGCCGGGTCTACTCCGTACTCCGTACATTATGTATTAGTTATGTGCTCTGATCGAAATGAGGCATCGTATGAAGGCGTTGGAATGCTGTCATTGTGGCTGAGCATTTCCCCCCAGCTGTTGGGACCTGGAATGTCTATTTGCTGATTCTTGCGATAACCCAATGATACCTACTCCGTATACATACTCCGACCTATGTACATACATACATACATACAGGTAGCACAAGTCGCATTGTTGCAGTCGGGTCTCGCATTACTCTGTCGAGCTTCGACCTCGGGGGTATGAGCTAGCTTGTTTCTAGGGTCTCTAGAGTAGTTTATGGAAGAAAGCCAGATCATCATAAATTATAGCCGGGTAAACATATCACTAGCTTGTAACGGGCCACAACCTTGAAAGAAGGGTTTGAAAGTGAAAGCAGGTAGAAGAAGAAGCAGATCGGTCGTAGCAGAGAGCCCTGGAGGACTCTGGTGGCACGGGGACATCCTCAAATTGCCATCCGTATGGCAGAGCAGACGATTGCTCCGAGACCCGGAGTCTTAGATGCGTCAATGTCAACGAAAAGCTCGTGTAAGGTGGTGTAAGGTGTCGTATGTGTCAGCCATCCCAAGATCTATGTCTTGCACTGAAGGGAGGCCCCCGTAACATCTCCCACTGCTTGACAAGACGGTGCATCACAGCACGTGTGATGATGGGCAGGAAAATTGAAAATAACGCGGTGTCATTGTCCAGATTATGGCCCGTCGAGCTTCTGTGGGGCCGTCGGAATTCGCTCTGCAGGATTTCGAACGTGAACATCTCTTCCGCCGTAGGGTCCAGTAGCCGGGCTTGCTTGTTGAAAGTCTTCTCAGAATGACGGCTGACATGGGGGTTTTTTTGGGAGCCTGACGGTTGGGTTCCTGTGGGAACTGTGGCTGGCGTACATATGTACGGATGGAATTCCACGTCGCTCCTGTCATACCGAGATAGGTCTCGAGATATTGGCAAGTGCGAAGAATAGCCCCGAGATGGCCTCGAGGCGCTCATCTCTGATCAGGTTGTTGTCAGGGTGAAGTTATCCACCTATTGTCCTGGCATGACAATGTCGGGAAATCGAGGAATGCTTTGTCGGGATGGAGAAAAAGGTCAAACCAAGTTCGTGCAGGATGTTCAGATGAAGATCTATGTCAGGGGCTGCAATGACTCCCAACATGACTGAGACCCGAATGAATCTCAGCCAGGGTAAGTTTCTCACTTCTACCAAGAAAGCCCTGGAGGATCCTTGCTCTCCGTGTTCGCAAGCAAAGGCTTGATTTCCCTAACAACGGCAGCAGCCAGCAACCCAGCCTCATCTCGCTCACTTTCACCTGGGCAGTGACTAATATGATACAGCTGAAGAAGTGAGGCAAGCTCAACAGAGAAGTGATGCGGTTCTTAGCAGATAAGAGGGAATGATTCGGGCATTGGCCAATGACGCCTTGTTGAATATCCCATCTCTGCGTGAGTGCTCCATTCTTGAACTGAAGATGAAATCTCAACCAACAAGCGAGCCTGACAAGTGACCGGGAGACTTCAAATTTCCAAAAGAGGTGAAAACGAAACGGATGCAGGTAAAGGGCCGAGTGAAGGCGACTCAGGTGAAACCTCTGTGCAGGGAGCGTCTGGGGTAGAGGCCTGCGAGTCAAATCTGCCACTGGCTAGCAAAAGCGCACAAGCTCCAACATGAAGCCCTCTCCTCCAGCGTCTGGAATAACAGGTCCGAGCAAGAGAATGATAACATTCGAACTTCCAGGATCGTGAATGGGCTAGACCTTTCACTCGACCCCAATCACACATCACAACAGCGAATCAATGCCGAAACTCCAGAAGTTCGTTAACCCGAGGGACGTGTCAGACTACCCATTGCTGGCTTCCCGCATTGTGATGTGCAACAAAGACCTTGAGACACCCGCGGGATCATTAAGTGGGCTCTTGTAGACGCGAGCACCCAAGAAATACTTCCGCGCCATCAAGGGAGAGCGACGAGTCCCAGAGAAACAAACTACGAAGAGGGCCGAAATGTGGACTTCACAGAATTTTCGATTGAGCTGGACAGTGTCGTGGAAGGCGGCTTACGCGCCACGAGTATGACGCTCCAATCTTCGCTGATGACCGATCACAATCGCAGAGGCTGACAGTCCCTGTCAAATGTACGGGGTAGCTCGAGGTTTGAAAGCACTGCACAAAAAGTTCACACAATGTAACATCGATTTCTTCTTTACTCCTTCACCTTACAGTTCGAAGGTCTCTCGCTTTCTTCGGAGGTTCAAACGCTCAGATGGCTCCAAAAGAGAGAATACCGACCGACAGTCTTGGAACGTCGCCCGGCGACCGTTTCAGGAAAATCAAGATGTCATCGAAGGACATATCGCAACGAGTATGGGATCATGCAGACGTTGGGCTCACCCGCAAAGGACTCCCTGTCGGCACGCTCAAAACTGACGATTTGGTCGCGGACCGAGAGTTCTCCAATTTGGCTACAGTACCTGACGAGCGGCTGCTCACGTTTCGGAGAATCGTGATGTGAACATCACCATTTCAAGACTGGTCTCCTAAGAGCTCTCACTCTATCCCACTATCAACGTATGGCTCAAGATCACCTAGGTTCGTATCCGAGATAGGCACGGAGTATTCGGGCGGGATTATGCTCAGCGATGCCAGTTCGCGGGCTCATTGGCAACTTGGGGTCAATGATTGGGAAGGCTTGGTGAAGAGTACCATTTTTCGAACCAATTTGATCATCTGGGCACCGAGGAGAGTTCGTGCAAGGCTGACTGCAACGGCCCAAGTCATTGCTATGCCTGGGAGTAGGCCCACCTGGCACTAGACATGTCTGATAGTGTGATCTGGATCAGTGTACGGCGTACTCCGTACATATGCGGATCTTCTATAGTGGCATCTTGGCAAGTTTCATCTGTCAAAGGGCGGAATAGGGCCCTGGAGAAGATAATTGATTCGTAGATCAGGGCTGTAGCTGCGCTGTACTTTTGTCAACGGCTCCAAAGCCAATGCCGCGGAACGAGACAATTTGTTCGCAGTCCATGCGGAGTGGGAATTGGGAGCTTGAGCCGATGCAAGGCCTGGTAAACGATGGGTTTATGTACTTCCTGGACCATTATGATCGGACTGCTCAGAAGCAGTGTACATATGTGCAGTTGTGACAGATCGAACTGCAGATCCAGTCTCGACTCAAGTGGAGTTAGTCTAGACCGTCATGCTCGGTCGCATTTCCACCACAGTTGCACATCCTGTGTACATACAGTATTACTGTACGGAGTAAGTATGTAGTTCATCCTAGTCGAGTGGTATTAACGTTTTCAGCTCCGGTGTGGACAGGGGATTTCTAGGTTTCGCCGATACTACGGAGACATGGAAAATCTCTCCTTTTCCCAAATTTGCCCCCAAGATAGATTTGCAGTCGATCCAGATGTTTCAGAAAATGAATTGAAGCATACACATATGTTAGTACTCCGTACTGATACTCGCAATTTGCAATTGGCAGAACTAAAATAGAAGCCCAAATCAAGGATACCAGAGCGGCTAGTGGGCAACTAGTCCCGACGAACAGGTCGATCTGGACTCGAACGAGGGTCAAGTGGAGAATAGTTCCTCTGCTAGTGGAGAGTCAAGCTCCCCGAAGTGGTTTAGCCCTGGGGTGGTAGTACTTCGTTCACTTGTCAGGGGGATTTTCTTCACTTCCGCCACTTTCCCCCCTCACGTCTTCGCTTCTTTTTTTATATTGCATTTTAATTCACTCGCTACATTTTGTTCTGTACTACTATACAGAGTAGGGACCACGCACAGCAGAATTCATAAGGAACGGCAGCAAATCCGCCAATTCCTCTCCTCGGTTCAATGCAGGATCATACCATTCGCAACTAAACCCCGCCGGGACGATGCATCTCTCATGGCTGATCGTCAGTGCCATTACAGGCGTACAGGCCTTCTACCCGTGGGAATTACGGGTGGAATTGCGTGACACGGACACCCTCGAGCGTCGCTTTATGCCCTGGAGTTTGATCGAGGCCAAGACCGATGACGACAACATTCCGACCCTCAACCTGAAGAAGGTCCCGGTGCGCCGCGATCATACTTACAAGATTGTCGAAGCCTACACACCGAAATTGAAGAACAGTGCACCGCTGGACCAGGATGGCACGGACTACTCGTATTTTTGCTCCGTGCTAGTGGGCTCCGAGAAGACCGAGATGTGGATGGCACTGGATACCGGCGCTCCCAACACCTGGGTCTTTGACTCCGAATGCACAGAGGAAGTGTGTACCCGACACCACACGTTCGATCGCTCCAAATCAACCAGTTATTCCACCGAGGACTCGACGTTCAGTCTCGGCTATGGAAGTGGGAATGTAACCGGAAAATTGGGCACGGATGTTCTCTCGCTCGCAGGTCTCGAAGTGGAACAGGAGTTTGGTCAGGCCAATTACGCCTCCAAGACATTTGAGAGCTATCCTTTCGACGGAATCCTAGGCCTCGGTCGATCACACACGAATGGATGGAGTCTTCCCTCGTTCATGGATATGGTTGCAAAGAAGAAGCTTCTCAAGTCGAATCTGGTCGGATTCAGTCTCTCGCGAGCGGCAGACGATGCAAAGGACGGAGAGGTCAACTTTGGGGGCGTGGACACCACCAAATACGACGGAACGATCTCCTACACCAGCACGGATGCCGACATCTGGAGTATCCCCGTCGACGATGCCTATGTCAATGGCAAGAGCTGCAACTTTACGGGAAAGTCCGCCACCATCGACACCGGCACGACGTACCTCCTGATTCCCCCATCGGACGCCGCGACTCTCTTTGATCTTGTCCCTCACGCCTCGCAACAGTCGGGCAATCCCAACAACTACATTATTCCCTGTAACTCCACCGCAACCATCCAATTCGAATTTTCAGGCGTCAAGTATTCGATTTCCGCCAAAGACTACGTCGGCAGCGCCGTTTCAGAGGGCTCAGACTACTGCATCTCGACCATTGTCGGCTATGCATCCAACGGCGCCAACTGGCTTGTGGGCGATGTCTTCTTGAAAAACGTGTACACCGTGTTCGATTTCGACAACAACAAAATTGGATTCGGTCAGCTCGCCTCCGCTTCTCAATCCTCGAACTCCTCCACCACCACGGCCACAGGAAATGGCACCTTCACTGCACCCCCAGTCACTGGCACTGCTACATCCGATGCCACCGGCACCACCGCACCCTCCACCGTGCCCACTATGGCTGTCAGTTCGGCTTCCCACATCCGCAGCATCAGCTGGTCTATGCTTCCGGTCGCCCTCTGCGCCTTGATTATTTGAAGTGTCCTTTAGCGCTTTTCTTCATTTCTTAGCGACTTTGACTGGCAATCATATCTTGCTCCATGTATTAATGCTTCATATCCGTGCACATCGATCGTTCATGCACATCTCTTCATTTCTGTCTATACACCGGGTGCAGATCACCCACTGCAGCATATGTTGGCGGCACTTGAACCGTCTTGCTTTCGTTCCGCTGCACATATCCCTCGTTACATGCTGAGAAACATACACAATCTAGCTTGGCTCAACTGCAAACTTCAATACACTTTCAACATAGACAAACACTTGGATTGTTTTGTCAGTGCCACATTGGCAATCAACAGATCTATACTCCATATCAATAGAAGACCATTGACTATCTTGTTTCCCAATGCGTGTATCTACAGTGTCTTCTGCGGAATGAGCGAGTAGTTCTTCGGGTCCGACTCTGCATCTCAGATCAGCAACGAGTTCAGAAGTATCAAGTATAACCTTGGAAGACTCACCGAGAATAGTTTTATCAAAGTCCCCAACCCCATTAAACCCAGCAACACCCATCAGAATATCCAAGTCCGCCAGCAACGACTTCATAACATGTCGAACACCATCCTCACCATGAATACTCAGTCCCCAGATCCAAAGCCTGCCAATAAACACAAACTTCGCACCCAGCGCCAACGCCTTCACAACATCACTCGCCCCCCTCACCCCAGAATCAAACATCACAAAGATCCTGTCACCAACATCCTCCGCAATCCTCTCCAATGCATCCAAACTCGCAACAGCCCCATCAACCTGCCGTCCGGCATGATTACTCACAACAATCCCATCCACCCCAAGCTCAACACACTTCCTCGCATCCCTCACCGACTGAATCCCCTTAATCGCAAATGGCCTCCCCCCACTAATCGCCCTCCAAGTCTCCATCAACCACGGGATCTTCTCCCACGACCACGCCCGCCCATGCCAAACGGAATCAATCCACTTCGCACTAGCAGGCACAACATCAACGTCAGGATCAAGGCCCTCAGCCCGACACCGTTCCCGGAACACAGGATCCGTCAGACCGAGGTCCGCCCCGAATCCGCGGTAGAAGGCATAGTTCGACGAGGCTACGTCGTCGTGTCGCCACCCAAGTTGCCATGTATCTGTTGTGAGGATCAGGGCGTCGAACCCGCTTTGCCATGCTCGCGTTAGTAGCGAGATGGTCAGCTCGTCGTCGTGGGGCATGTAGAGTTGGAAGAAGCGTGGGCCGGAACCATTGGCTTCGGCGACTTTCTCGATCGAGGTGCTGCCTGCTGTGGAGAGGCAGTAGGGGAGATTGAGCTCGCCGGCGACTTTGGAGACGGCGGCTTCGCCGGATGGGTGGTAGATCTTGTTGATACCGATTGGGGCAAAGCCGATTGGGGCTGAGACCTTGTGTCCGAAGATGGTTGTTGTGGTGTCTCGGTTGTTGGTGTCGATTAGTTGATTGGGAATCAGACGGTGTCGGTAGAATGCTTGTCGGTTCACGAGATGGGTGTTGGACATGCCGGCATTCGAGGAGGCATAGTACCTGGATGCTTGGATTAGGCGTGTGCTTGGAGTTGGAGGATGTATACGTACCATCCACCTTCGCTGAGCTTCTCTTTGGCTCTCTCTTCCATCTTGCGTGGGTCTGTCTGATGTTAGATTGGGAGATGATGTATGGATTGGAGAGACTACCTGTGTTGAACAAAGGGGTCTTCCCTTCATTCTGTTTCCAAAAGTTCTCGCGCTGATACAGGCCCCATTGGGGCGTAGTTCGCTCTTTGATATGAGGGTTGGTAGGGTCACTCATGTTGGACAATTGAGATATGTCTGCTCTCAACTCGATGTCTTCGTCACTTATATACTTCGGTATCTTATCGATGACTTCATTTTGACCACCTGGGCAGCCGCTCTCGGACGAGAGATCTGTCGCCCTCGGATGGCCTGACTTCGGTCCGAAGCTTCCAAGGTGACGATGCATTTGGTAGATGATCTGCGTGGTTATTCGTGTTAAGCAAGGCTAGCGCCTTGGTGCATACCCTAGTCACTTCTCTCTATCCATGGATAACCGTCTAACCATGAAACTGGCTCTCTGGAGCTCAAATGCAGGTTTGAACTTGGAATGATTACCAAGTTCTTGTATCCAGGTGCATTCCAGAAAACAATATTGGAAATTGGTGGCAATGTTGTATTCGATCAATGCCAATCTACAGCCTGGAGGCTCCCGAGGTCGTTCACAGTATGCGACCTAAGAGCTTCGGAAATACCTAGGCAGCTCTATGCTACGCTGCCTAGGTTTTCGACAGAAAGATATTCTTTTGAAATACTATTTACTCCCCCAAGACGAGAGTCTCCAGACTATCGAGATATCCCGAGACATCGGTTCATGGTGACTTGACGCCCAACATGGGATTTTCGGCTGCGGAGTGCAGACATGATAGCTTGGCATGAGCTCAGGTCAACTCTCTACTTCCGAACTTTCAACTCCAAGCGTTTAAGAGTCTTCTATCGCCATTGCGAGCGAAGTAAAGGAGACATCGGGAGCGGTGACACATCTCGGCAGTAATTTTCGTCGGCAGCCGAGAATCCCCGCCGACCAACCACATCGGGAAACCCTCGGGACAGCGTCATCTTTAAAGTCGGAATTTCTTAGATTCCCTTTCAAGTACTCTTGACACAATGCTCGCTCTCAGGTCAGCGCGTCAGCGCTCATTAAGTTCCGCATTGCCGGCACGAACTGCAATTGCAGCCCAGCGGTCTTGTATCAATGTACAGGACTTCCATTCCACCCCGAACCAGGCGGCATCCAGAGCTACATGGATGCCCATGCGGGTCAAAACGCCATGGATTGATGCCTTGAGCCAGAGACGCGAGGCAGAGAAGATTGATCCTCGGCAAAGTGGCCAACAGACCATCAAGCGTGATCTCACGCCGAAGAGGATGTCAGACAGCTTCTACAGTGCGGTATGGACATCTTCTGCTCTTCAAGAAAAAGGAAAAGCAGAAAGTGTATTGTTTCATGTCTGACTCCCTTGCAGGTCCTTCCTCTGGCCCAGGATAAATGGCTTCTAGATTCTTACCTCAACGCGGATGGACACATCAGGTAATTCTCCTATCATCGACTGGGAAACACGTCACTGACATGTCAAACCAGATTAGGGTCATTGCTGATGGACCTGGACGCCTTTTCCGGCGTGGTGGCCGCTCGCCATACCGGTGATGGTGTCTCAACCGTCACTGCAGCTTGTGACCGAATCACCATTGAGAATCCACTCATGGAAATCTGTGACCTGGAGTTGAGCGGCCAATGCACATATGCCACCGGTCGATCAAGTATGGAGATTTCTCTCCAGGTCACCAAGGCACGCCCAGAAGGCGTCGAAGCCAAGCCTGAAGATGTCCTGATCACCTGTGCTTTCACGATGGTCTCGCTAGACCCCATCACAAAACTGTGAGTCGTGTCTTGCCGAATGATCAACTATATGATCTAACAATCCCACCAGACCCGTCCCAGTACCTCCTCTGATCGTGGAGTCGGAAGAAGAGAAGCGCCTCTATCTGAAGGGAGAAGAAAACTCCAAGGCCAAGAAAGCCCTTCGCACCCGCAGTCTCCTGCAAAAAGCACCCGATGACGAGGAGAGTAATCTGATCCACTCAATGTGGACAAAAGAAATGTCCTACCTCAGTAAGTCCAGGCCACACCCAAACGAATCCCCAAACCAACCGTTCAAACTCAGACCCCCAAATCGCCACCACCCGTCCCAAAAACCAAGTGTTCATGAGTGACACCGTCCTCAAATCCGCCATGATCATGCAGCCCCAAGATCGCAACCGCCACAACTTCATGATCTTCGGTGGTTTCCTGCTCAAACAGACTTTCGAGCTGGCATTCTGCTGCGCCGCCTCCTTTGCACATGCTCGACCGAACTTCGTCGCTCTGGACCCTAGTACTTTTGAGAACCCGGTTCCCGTCGGCAGCGTGCTTTACCTGCGTGCGACGGTTTCGTATACGGAGCCTGAGGAGCGCGAGGGCGATAGCACTAAGTACACGAAGGTGCAGGTTCGCGTTGATTCTAAGGTTCGTGATGTTGAGCATGGGACTAAGAAGTCTACTGGAATGTTCAACTATACTTTCCTTGTTGAGAAGGATGTCCAGGTTATGCCTAAGGGGTATGGTGAGTTCATGCTCTGGACTGATGCGCGCAGAAGAGCACAGAATGCTGCTGCTATTGATCCGGCTCATAAAATGAGTGCTCTGAGGAGTATTAAGGACAGTGTTACCGAGTAGATTTGGGCACTTTGGTTGTGGTTTGTTTGTTATTTAAGATGCTTCCAACACCTGGTTGAAACAAACCACTTTGTACTGCATTAATAAAGAAGTTTCTGTCTTTCTTTCATTGACTTTTTTAATATCCAGAGTTCTTGAGTGGTCAATCGATAATAGGCTGCTGCTACCTAGTATGATTGATACAGGATATGATTCAGGGGTTAACGAATTTCTCCACTAAACTACCATGTAAAATCTATATGCAACGCCCTCCATTCGCCCCAGATCCACCCATAGGTATAAAACAAGGCAGGGAATATATGTAAAACAAGAGGCAGAACAAAAATAGAGGCGCAGATATCCAGTCCCTCCGAGTCGAACCTGGAAGGTGATGAAACCGACTTGACTCCATGTAAAAAATGACAATGAGAATCGACAAAACCTTTCCATGTCATTGCAATGCAACCGGGGTATACACAGAGGTGTTCAAGATTCAATACAAAGACCCCCTTAACCCGACGTGGACTCCCGTTCTCTCCTCTTCCATTGGGAGAGAACTTAATTTCAAAATGTTCGTGGATATCATGATTCCGGGTTTGCCTTCGGCTTTTGGATGTATGTTGATCAACTTCGAGTTGTCGAACAGGTGTTGGGTTTCGCTTTTTTTTTGGTGACTGATGCCGAAGATGTAGTTGTTGAGGTTGTTTCGTGGTGATGGACAATGAGATGAGAGTGAGAGTTGAGTGGAGGATGAGATGGATAAATGAATTTACCAGACCACAATCAGCAACATAAAGCCGGTTGTTGAGTACAGCCATGATGCACCAGAGGCTCAAGCGAAGCCCCGTGAGTTGAATGTTATTGCTCACTGAGAACTTCAGAGATAGCATTTGACGTCAGACTCTTGGAACCATTGCCACTTCGATCCAGAGGCTCTGGGGGTTGCTCTTCCTTCATACAGGCATTCTCCAGGATATTGGTCCACTTCCCACTGGTACCAGCATGGCTGTGCTTAAGGTGCTGGCGGAAGTGATCGGCGCGGAAGAATTTCTTAGCGTTGTTGCACTCGCCGAATTTGTGGACCGTTGTCAAGTGATCGAACCGGCGATCCCAATCTGGCTGTGGGAAGTTGGGGAATTCCTCGCCGCAATAGCCGCAGGTGTCGTGCGATGATCCGGCACTAGATTGGCAATTCGGTGCGCCAGACGCGTGAAATGCGGATTGGAAATTCACCAGCGCGGCACAAGACCAGGAATGGCGTCGGAGATGAAGAGAGTTCTGGTGTCGCTCGGCCTCGTTTTTGTTTTTGAAGCGGTTGTTGCAGTAAGCGCATGCGTATTGTTTTTCCATTTCGTGCGAACTGTCTTTAAGTTAGTTCGGGCGAATCTTCAAAAGGTGGTATTTGAACTAACCGTAGATCTTCGGAGTTGTCAAACTTCTTAGGTTTCTTGGGACAACAATCGCAAATGAACAATCCACCGATTTTGGACGTAGCGGGCTTTGGTATGCTCACGATGGTTGTTGGTACCGTGAGTTTTCCCGTGGCATCTGTTGCTGGTGGCTCTAAAGACGCAGGACCAGGTAGCCCTCTGGGAAGGGCGGGCTGTACCAGCGCTCCAGGGGAGCTGGGATTCAGGATGGACTTTTCGTGGAATGTATCAAGATCGGAGCTCGGAGAAAAGCCACCCGGAGATGGCCGGTCGTACGGAGAGAGACTCGTCATGCTACTCCCACCAATAGACAGTGTTGATGAATAAGATCCTGATGTTCGAATGCTCAGAGACGAGGCTGCAGATAGTGTCCGTTGGCTTGTCGGGTAATTCGGGTTGACGGACAGGTTGTTCGTGAATGAGTGGCCGCTCAGTCTTCTCTGCGATAGATCCCCGTTGCTCGTGGCCACATGCAGAGCATGTTTATCCTCGCTGATTGGCTCGCGTGGTGGTGAGGATGCCCGTCTCTTCATACCATGTCTTGTTTCCTGATATGGCGGAGTGGGTTCTCGAAGGATGAACTGCCGCGGTGGCGCCGGCTCATCCGCCGAGAACTCGCCCTCAATATCCGAGAACACTCCATGATCATAGCTTCCGCGATTTGATCGACTGGGCAAACTGATGCTGTCCTCTCGCGAGGGAGTTGCTCCACGACACCGACGTCGGCTGATGTCCCGCAAAGATCCTTGGTCGTAATCGAGTGCTGATGAGGGTGCGTTGCTCTCCACGCTTGGGCTCCGACCTTCGCCATAGTCCCTCCATCCAACTCTGGTTCTGGGTGAAACAGTGCCCGACTGGGGGCTGTTGTACCATTTCACATCGAGATTTGGCCCCTCGGATGGCCCTGGTGATGGTAAAGTCCCCGGGCTTCGTGTTGGAACTGCGAGAGCAGATAGTGAGTTCCGATTTTCAGCCCCAAAACTGATGGATCCTCTCGGAGAGATCGGTTTCGCGATCTGAGGCTTGCCGATTTTTGACAGTAGATGTTGATCATAAGCATTTGATGAGTCCTTGACGCTTCGTAATGAGAAGTCGCGCTCGCCACTCAAACTATCACGCAGTTAGCAATCAAATATCAATACCAGGCAGGGGGCGCAATGCTCCAATTTTCTGCAGCGTTCGCGCGATGGGCGCATACATTGAGCCCGCGGGATTGGGGATCGAATTTGGAAATCCGTCGGTGACAGGCGGTGGGGGATCAATGGTGATCTGTGTTTCGGGGCTTCGCGACACGGGTGCGCCGCTTGGACGCCCCTCGGTTTCATCAATCTGCATTGGATCACCCTGGGAAGCTGCTTCGGGCCGTCGGTGGCCTCCCAGCAGGCTTGAGCCCGGGTTGATGGGTGGGAGCGAAGTCGAAGATTGCGAATTCGCGTGCTGCCAGCCTGCATCGTATCCGATCTCCAGATCGTGGATTCTAGCAGGGGGCGGAAGTGGCGGTGGTGCAGTGTTCATGATACCTCTGGAAGCTATAGGTAACGGGCCGTGCGATGAGAATGACAGCTCGGGCATAGCGTGAGTAGACCTTCCGGAGAAACGGCGTCTGTTTCTGCAATCTTGAAGGCTCGAGGGAACCCGATGTTTCATTCTAGAACTAGAACCCGGACGGAAAGATGGTCCACATGAAACCCCGGCTAGAGTCGACGGGGAGCCTTCGAACAGCGCGACCACAAACTTGCGCGAGGGAAAAAAGATAAGCAGGTCAAAATCAGGATTTGGTTGCAGCAATAACCCAATCCAGTTGGGTGCAAACGTCGGCCGTGAAACCAGCTATTGTTAAGCGGGCCGTTATCCAGCTTCGCGATGGAGAGTTCTCAGAACAGCTCTATACTTCATGTGCGACAAGCCGCGATGCAGTGTAAGTCTGCACAAGTCAGATGGCGAACATGGAGGTAATAAACCCGGGGGGGCTGTAATAGGGCTGAGGCCACCTACCTCGGGACCCGTCGGCGATTCGCCTCATAAGATGAAACGATGCCCGCAAGAGTCACACACGGAGAGTCGGGTTCTGTGTCCCATGGAACTTGGCCACTTCGGTTCAGACGCGCGCGCACATCGTTGCAGCTGGGGGGGATGGGAAGACGGGAGATGTATGAAATCAGTGCGATCACGAAAAGCCAATAAAGAGACTCCACCCCGGGGAAATAGAATTGAAGCTCAGCTACAGAAGAGCTGAAAGAAAGAAGTGAAAAGCGGCAAGAAATCCAGGCGGTGCAAGCGATTGGATCCAACCAATTCAGAGCGAGAGGGGGGCAATTTGGGTGATCTCATCCTCGCCCAAGGGAGAGAGAAGAGAAAGCGATGGAGAGGTCCAACTAATCAGAGGCAAAGAGGCAAAAAGAAAAGGGAAAATAGGAAAAAAGAATGAAACAGAAGAGGGTCTCGGACTGGTATATGTATGTATGGTATGGTACCGTGACAGTACATCAATACTCAGTTGTACTGGTAGACACCCGTGGACTATACTACGAGTACTATAACTATACACTTATACTCTCTCAACTACCGCATATCTGAGTTGCTAAGCACAGTACACTCACACAGTGTGTACTATGTACTATAGTACTTAGTACTGTACTGGCATCAGCCAAGGTGAGCGCCCGACATCTATCTGGACGGACCGGCGCTTTACGGTAGAGGCTCCAAATGAAAGACATGGAGAGCCCGGTAAGGCGAAAGGGGCAAACCACATGGCCTAGCCCCATCGATACGCTTCATGCTCTGTGTACCGTGCTCTGGTTTTGGTGGAGCTCGTATCTGAGTCTCCCAAATGCGACCCAGGGCATCGTGTGCTCTATACCTAGGGAGCAGTCATTCCAATCTGGGAAGGTTTGGCTCGCGGCTCGTCTCAATCTGGGGAATCTCGCATAATCACATTGTTTCTCATTGGCATGCGACGGTCCTGCCCCATTTCACCAGAACGGCTCGGGGCTCCCAGAAGCCACAAAGGCTACGAAATGGTTGCAAAGAGACGAGAGGGGTACCTGTAAGAATAAGGTATAGATTGGCAGGGCTTTGAGTCGAGTTACAGCCAGTGACAAGATACACCGGGGCTTGGAGGGCTTGGCATTTAGGCTTAATATTTCCCGCACACGCGGTGGATCGTAACACCCCTTTTCTCCATCTGCACTCTGTCAATACCAATACCAAGATCTGTCGGAGGCATCGGGCGCTACAGTCAGAACATTCTTTTGCCTCCACAGCAAAAAACGCGGACAATGCTGAGTCGTTGGACGTGTCCCCACTGATTTGCTAGCGTACTCCACTTGGCGCCTAGCATTGCATGCACTGCCACAATGCCCGTCTGTCATTTGGGTGCAGGGGTTGGGAAACCTTGGGATGTTCAAACATTCTAGCTCGCGGTCACGCCTCGGGACCGCGCTGGCGTCACTAATCCCCGTCCCCTCCGCGCCGGTCGGGGAGCCCTCGGACAGGAAGCATGAACGTTAGAACAACCGCCAAGGGGGAAAAGTAGTCTACGGAGGACCCACCCTGTGGACACCGGGGCAGCTTCGAGAAACGAGGATTTCTTGTTTCCCATGAATCATGTCCGATATTTCGGTTCCCAGTAGGCGAGACTAGTTAGAATGGTTCGGTAATTATGGGGTTTCAATGAGATGAACTCTGCCTTTAACCCTAAACTCTACTATACTACCGTACATAATCCAATATTAGTATGACTTCATCTTCCCAATGATATCAGATCTCCTGATCCGAGCACGGGATTCTCTGTAGTAGTCTACAGTATCTACAGTATACAGTACGACTCCCAAAATTCAGACATGGTATGATGCCCACATAGCGGAAACTCACTCGCAGCCGAGTGGCAGTGATCTTGGCAATCGCGTCGCAATATTCGTATACCAAGGCTAGCCCAGTAAGGTTTGCAAGTTTCCCGATCGTCGACGTCAAGCCCTCGGGTGGTGTTCCAGCAGACGCCCTTGACCCATTTAGGCAATCAACGGCAAATCATGTCCATCCAGCAAATACCATGGCGCGTGTGTTCTGCACTTCCATTCCAGCAGTGATTGTCACAGGCAACAAAGCCACTCACGAAGAGGCGTCATTGGAAATGAGGTTACGTAGTCTCGCTGACAGTCCGAGGGATTTCAGGTCTGGGGCGCAGCCAGCCTTAAGCCTTAGAAGGCTGCAGGGCATGTCACAGCGAGCAGTCAATAAAATGACGCGACGCGAGTCAGCCCATTACAGGGTGCTATCCCCATGTCTCTACTCCGTACTCCGTACCCCCTCAAACACTGTATGGGGCATGCTCTTGTTCTTACGCTAGCTTGCTCGACCTGTGATGGCCCCTTGCAGGAATGGCAAATCAAATCCTGAGGGAGTGCTGGAGCTGCATCGGGAATAAATCGCGCTGTGTACTCCGTACGCCGCTCGGCTAGACTTGTCTTTAATTTGCTTTACGGGGTCTACCCTGGGACTGCAGAAGACCCAGTTATGTCCAATTCCAGTCAACCCCGCTGTTGAAAATCGACGATCTAGACTGATCATTCCCAACTGCAGTGTCACCAGTTGGGAGAACCAGACACTCAGATTCATCTGGCGATCTATCTTGAAACCGGATTGCAGGTGCTACATTGTACGGTGTACTAGCATGCAGTACTAGCACTAGTAGTCGGATTCCAACGTACTAGTACTGTAGACACTTGAATGGATCTCCAGATGAAAACGCATAAATTGCATGTGCTTGGCTGACCGGAATAATCTAGAAATTGCACGCGATCGTGTCCCCCGGTCACTTGAATCGATTGGTTTCTGAGATTTAGATCCGAAACGGGAATTGTGCCTGAGGCATCTAGTCACATGCCCCCACCGGCCCTTGCCCTACTTTCTTTTTTCGTCGTTTCGACGTTTGACAGGCGCCGAGGCTCGACCTCCGCCTTTGCCTCGGGACTCGCAGTGAGATATCTCGACATTCCAAGATGGCGATGAATCAGATAAAAGGCCACAATATCTACATCGGAGGGTCGGTCTTATCGCAATACTAGAGGCTGGAATCTCGGATCTGAAACCGCCAGCTCGATGCTTTGATGGATGCTGACCACTTGTAGTATATTCAGCCTCAAGAACAAAGCAGCTTTGGCGCGGGCAGACATCTCCCATGTCCTGTCCGTGTTGCATCTGAACGAGGCCGAAAAGCAGGAGACTTTTGAGCCGTATCAGCATCTTTCCATAGGAGTCGATGATGTCGACGATGAAAATTTATTGGAACATTTCCCTGCCGCTATCAAGTTTATCCAGTCCGGTCTAGACAGCGGTAGAGGCGTGCTTGTGCACTGGTAAGTCAACACGAGTTCTCGTTTCAGGTTTTTCCATCGGCTTTGCGATCAATCGATGCACAGTGGTTTCAGGCCTCCTACGTCATTACGTGTCTTTCGTGATCTACGCGCTGGAGCTTCATGTCTGCTGGACCACTGGATCTGGGTTGTTTGGTCGTGGCGCCTGGATCGCTTGACACGGAAGGATATGCAGTGGCTGATGTGACGATCCAGTGCTATGGGAAAGTCCCGCTCCGCTACCATCTGCATCGCCTACCTGCTCCACCTGCAGCCGGCAGCTCTCACACCGCAATCTGCCCTTGAGCTGGTGCGTGAAAGCCGGCCACTCTGTGAACCTAATGAGGGCTTCATGCAACAGCTGGAAGTGTACCATGAAATGGGCTGTCCGGATGATGTCACAGATCACCCAGCATACAAGCGCTGGCTCTACCGTCGTGAGGTCGAAGACAGTGTGGCCTGTGGCCGTGCCCCAGAGCTGAAGTCAGTGCGGTTCGAAGACGAGGAGCCCATGCGCTCCCAGAATGCTACAGGTCCAGTAGTCGAGTACAGATGCCGCAAATGCAGGTCAGTTTCACAGCCCCAAACACAGGAGTCAGGCTCCGGAGATCACGACTGATCCGGCACGCTCTAGATACAAATTGGCAACCAACGCGTTCGTCATTCCACATGAAGAGGAAAAGAAAGACACCGCCAAGACATCGGCAAGCGCCGAGTGCGGTCACTTATTCCTTCACCCCCTGACTTGGATGCGTCCGAGTCTCTTCCCCTCCGAGGACCACGCTGATGCGGATGCCACTTACGGAGCGCACCCCGATGATGCCCCGTTGTCTGGGCGTCTCACTTGCCCCAATCCTGTTTGCGGGTCCAACGTCGGCAAATTCGCATGGCAAGGCCTGCGGTGCAGCTGCGGTGGCTGGGTCATACCCGCCATCGGCCTGACCAAAGCTCGGGTTGATATCGCCAACCAGGTCAACATGGCTCGGGGCCCACGAGCCAACCCTGCCATCCGCCTTCCTCCGGGCATGCGGGCGCCAGAAGCCAATGACTCGGCTGGTCGGGGGAATCTATAAGATCCCCCTGCGTCCGTAAATAGTTTTACGATTTATGAAAGCTTGATGTCTCAGCTTGCATTTCGCCGCATCATGCCGGAGCCTACGGGGTAGGGCTCCTGCGTTGCCTTTTCCATTCCAGATCATCAGGTGCCAGCTTTTCCGGATTATCATTTCTCGTTACAGGGGGCGCCATTCACCGGACCTGAAGGACCCATGGAAGTCCACCTGGCATGCACAGCCATATCGCCAAGTGTCTCCCATGCGGCAAATCTGTCGTACCTGGCCTAGGAGGGCCACGTGCATTGGACCGATGAGTATCGGTGTCCATCGAAACCCGCCTTTGCTGTGGGTTTCTGGTCGAGAGGTTGCTTTGACGCCCAAGCCTTCTAAACCCGCCGAACCTAGGTTGAGATTACTCCGTGCCGATACCTTGAATTGAGACATTAGGCAGCAAATGGACTGTCCCTGTCGATCTGGATGACAGACGCCCTTAATTCCCCTCTCACGTGGACTCAATAAACCCATGCATAAACTTCACGAGATAGGGTATTACAGCGCAATGGGTCTGTTTCGAATGCATATTTCCGACAGGTCCAGCTTACAGGGCTGCACATAAGACATGAGAGTGAAATACATCCTAAACAGGTAAACAGGCAGGCTATAGCAAACTCAAGGCCCCGCTGTGAGTTATGACTTTTTTCATTTCCCGACCAAGGTTTTAGCAGAAGGAGGCTGTGCAAAGCGGGTCTGTTTCCTGCCCTTCCCGGTTGGCTGGGGATGTGTATTGGTATTACCAGTATGGACGTGGTTCTGGTTTTGTATTTCGGTATTTACCTATATCCTGAAGAGCGCTGTCGAACTATGAGTATCTGTTCTCCAAATCTTTGTTACAATCTCCCAACATCAATGGGCTCTACTCTTATACAGTACTGTAGACTCCACAACTTGGAAGAACAAACGGATCATACTATATAGTATATTGTCCTCTCGACGTGATTGGCGGCCCCCTTCCCAGTGGGGGTGGGGCAGTGCACTGCCTTGCAGCTACCGGGTGGAGTTCCTATCTGGGCTGAGAGAAGGTATTCCATTCCCGTTACATTTTTCATTTGGGATCGCCTTGCGTCGATCGCCGGCATTTTAACTTTGTTTCAGGATTGTCTGGGATTAGGCTATGTCTTATTGACCGGCAGTGGGCTGCCCTATGTAGTATTGTCCCAGGAGCTCAGTCAGTGTTTTAACCAAGCCTAGATGGCACAACTGTCCCGAGGTCTCAGCACTCTCGTTGGAACACCGGCGTTGGGATGTCCTCTACTAGGTAGAAGAGCACATCACCGTCGACTCTCGTGTCCATCGTCAAGAGTCATCGAGGTAGCCTGCATGGATGACTGGGCACAGACCTGTAAGCCTTATGGCCAACGTATCAAACGATCAAATAGACAGAGCTAAATTGTACGAGTATAAATATAACCCCTCTTCTGCCCTACACAAACGGCGTGGCGCTAGAGACCTCCTATATGCATCTAAGGCAGATAGTTTCAGTCTAATCTACCCCAGGCGCCTTAGTGTGGAACCTCGACGGAGTACGGAGTAGCTAACCTCGAGACCCGTTAGGCAGCGTTCTACTACAGTATCCAACGACATTGGCATTAGGTATCCAATCCAATTATAGATTTAGGATGTGAGATAGCCAACATGAAGGGTGCCTGTCCCTCATACTGGATGCCTGGTTTGTCGTGACGACTACTTTTCACATGCACGACTCATGTGGATACACCCGTGGACTATACTGCCTGTTGATAATGACGAAGAGGCCATTACACGACAGCTCCGCCCCCACGCAGGCATCCATATTGAGAGTATACCTCCAGCCACGGCATCAGACAGCAATGAAAAGTAGATCTGAGAAGCAATGAAAGCTCATGAGGCCACACAGATGTGCCCAACCTTGGAACTCTATCGCCGATCGTGCAACCTATACTATGATACGCGTCGGGTCTCGGGGATCTGGGATCATGAATAGTATACTGCAGCTTGGTATATAGTACGCTTGTAGGCTGCAGAGGCCTGTGCGGTGAGAGCCAGCCTCGTGTCGCCATTAATTAGGTACTAACGACTCTGGCTGCTATCGTAACCTGCTCAATGGCTCATGAGCATCGCCCCAGTCTCACACGGGGGCCGAGTAATGGCTTATGATTCCCTATCTTGCGAGGATACCAAAATACCTAGGTAAAAAAGGTCATACGATATGCGCGGTCTATTACAGTACCTATGTTAGACTGATGCCCAGGGGCTTGCGAATCCAAATATAGACTGGAGTCATACCTAGGTACTTAGGCATGTAGCCAAGAAAGATTGCAGCCTAGGTTGAGAACTTAAATGTGTCGGTATTCAATGCTTTTGATGGGCAACGCTATATTGACAACTGGAAAGGGTTTCAATGATCCCTCGAGACCGCTTGGCTGCTCTTCCATCCACCATACTTCATTACATTTGGGATGGCGACATAGCAGAGTGCTCGAGAAAGATATTGATGGACTATACAGACCTTAGAGAATGGCTCTAGATATAGAAGCCAGGTGAGGCAAAGATCAGGGTTGTCAAGGATTCCCTGATGGCACAGAAGGAAATAGTGAAGGATTCTTCATTCTTTCCTGGTTTCGCTTGGCCATTTCTATGTTCCGTAGTCGATCAATGCGCATTTGGTAGAAATTCCTATATCATGGTTAGAGAACAACAGTCACGATGGTGTCCTGAGTACATACTTGTGCAAAGAGAACACACGAGGGGATTCATCCGGCTTGGCCTCTGTGCTAGTATCCTTCCGAATAGAAGCAATCTATCAAGTTAGCCCAATGTTCCGATACACCCAACTTGAGTAGCGCAAAACGAAGAGACTTACCTTATCGTCTCTTTCTTTCTCGTCAGTTTTGTTGGTCTCGGGGGTATCCTTGCTTTTGTCCTTCGACTCGTCTTTGTCCTTATCTTTCTCGTCTTCATCCTTGCTTGAGGCCTTCTGCTCTTTTTTCCGACGTTGTTTCTCTTCATACTCCTTTTTTACCTTTTCTATTTCTTTGGCCATCGCTTCTTCTTTCTGGCGTTTTGCTTGGCCCTCTGTGTCGATAATTGGAGAACAGAAATGACGGTCTTGGAGATGTGCGGGGCACACGTAGAAGAAATCCTGATGAGCAGGTTAGCAATTTCATATGTACGGAACTTGCCTCTCATAACACATGGTAATACGAGTGATGAAATGCATCCCACAATTAGACGTAGTGTCGCATACCTTGTTATCTGGGGTAATCATCACAGTGGTCGATGGTTTGTAGCAGATCATGCATGCCTTAGCGGAGGTCTCTGCGACACGGCGCACATGATAGACATTGGTCAATGACATGATGCAAAGAGTTGGACTTGGATAGCATTCAATGCTGCAAATGCCACCTAGTTGCTTTGATTTGCGTCCAAGTTCAAGTGTAAGTTGTGGAGTCGGTCCACGGGTAAGACATGTGTCATGTGACCTATACTTCCATCTACAAGATCTCGGTATTTCAGTATTCGACAGTCCTATTGACAAGGTATTGATTCACTAGACCTGCATTCAAAATTCCAGCCAACACCAGACACCTATCTGAAAGAACGCCTGACCATGCACTCGTCAACCGAGACCAACCCCGATGGACACTACCAAAAACAATACACGAACAGATGGAAGAGATCATGAAATATACTGAGCATTAAAGAGCTTGAAGCAAAGGAAATCATAACGGCAGCTCCTCTGATTCAATACCAACTGCCTCCTTGGCGAGTCTCAGATCCTTGCCGGCCACTCCAATATCCCGTAGGTACGGTTTGAAGGCCGTCAGGAGGTCATTGAGATTGCCGCGAAGCGTAGTCAGCAGAATCTCGACATCCGGGATCCTGCGAGCTTGCTCTTGAGCCTGGGGATCGCTTGATGATGGGAAATTGACATCGGTCCAATGCGCGTCAAGGCCTCCGTGGTGGGCAAATGCATCCACTGAGAGAATGGTCTGCGTAAGAAGGCGGACTGCAGCTGGCAGATCAGCCTGAACCTTACCAAAGGTATCCTCTGCCAGACTGGCAATGAGTAGGCGGGTCAGACACTCGACAGCGTCCACGATAGCGCACAAAGAAGACTCAGGTGTTCCAAATACGATGGCACACAGGCGCTGGGCATAAGTCTGCCGGAAGGGCTGGCCGATGGGGGAGCGAAGGAACTGCACTAGAACAGGATTAACGTCCTCAGGTTTGTAGGTCGTCGAGGGGCCTCCCGTTAGAAGCTTGAGCTTCTGAGTAGAGGCGAGATATTTCTGCTTCTGTTCAGGGCTGAGAACGGCCGAGGATGCTCGATCAAAGACATCACGGACTCGGGCTCGCGCAGTCGGTGTCCAGTCTTCTGACCCACCGAGGGACCTGGCGGTTGAGCTAAATGCATCACCAAAACGGTCCTGGCGAGAGGTGGCCTTGGGGGCAGTGGTGAAGATGTTTTCGTCTTTGATCGGGTCGGTCAACCGTGGGAGGTTGTGGAGGACAGGCTCCGGCTTATCAGTCTCTGGCACTGGCTTCGCGGCAAGGGCAGGGTTCTTGCTTTCTTCGATGCGAATGCTCACACCCTGGATGACTTCAGTGATAGAAGCAAGGACTTGTGACCATGCTGATCCATTCGCGCGATCAATTTCGTTGAAGATTGTCTTCCGGCGATCAGGCATGCCCTGACTGATCAACCCAAGTTCCCAGAGCGCGAAAGTCTTCACTACCTCCTTCTTGGCACTGAGTCCGTTCAAAAGACTGCCGTTGGGATCCTTGGCATCTGAAGTAAGTGGTTGGCCCCGCTTGAGTGGCTCCTTGCCGATAAAAACGGAATAAAAGAGGTTGGAACATTGCCAGGACATGACAAGGAGAAGGCCCGGGAGCAGAGTTCGGAAGAAGAAGTATGGGAAAATCGTGGGAACGAAGCTCGAGGGCTCAGCTGCCGACCTTTGGAAGCTCCAGAACAGTTTGGCCATGTACAAAGACCAGCCCCAAGCGGCCTGTCGGAAAAACATAGGGTAGACCACCAGTGTTGCAGCTGCAACAGTGATAGCACGGAAAGCCCCATCTGCCAATTGCTGCGGCAAAGCGCCCTGAAGATACTTGGAGGTCTGTTGCACTGGATGAGTACGCTTATCATTCGTCTTTGTGCTCCGTTCAGCGATGGGCACAGGGACACGGTCGTAGTCGTAGTAAAGGTGACAGATTGCCTGGACGCATGCGAGAACGATGTGGAATGAGTGGAGGTAGATCGGCCGTTCGTTCAGGGTGGGGCGTTCATGTGGCTTGCCCATTTTAACGAGTTGGAGATTGGCACTGGGTGAAGACGACCAAACGTAGATCAAGGTGAACCACCAAGCGGAGAAAATGTACCAGCCGAAGGTTTGCGCAACTTGGAAGTTTTTGATGGAAAATGACTTGAAGATCCCCAATGAGGAGCTCGCTGTCCTCGGACCGATGTGCATTTGACCAACGCGCAGGACAAAGATGGCGAGTGACGAGATAAAGATTAGGGCGGTTCGAACACCGCAGCTACCAATTGGGAACCATGACCAGAACACTGGTGGACGATCAGAGTTAGTGTGTCAATTCTTGGGTTCCCCCAGCGTAAGCGGGGGCAACGCGCCGACCCTCGACAGCCAATTCGAGGGTTTTTGGAGACACTTACATGATGACTTCTCCCCGATCGCAATTGCGATGATGTAGCTCACCAGGAGTGAAAGCGCGGACGCATGAACAAATCTTCGGTGTAGAGCCGAGGTGAGGATTCGCCTATACGGTCGAGTTTGAGGTGCAGCCATGGTGCAGGCTTGGGGGTGGGATGCGCTCGTGAACAAATGATGTGAAGGATTAGAGCATGATCAGATGAACTGTTCTAAAAGAAAGCTTCGGAAGCTGTAGAATGTCGATGGCAAGCCAGCGACAGTGTCGACGAAGGGTCACGGCTGAAAGTAGGTGGTGGGCTTTGTCGGACAGAATCAGTCGACGGCTAGGTCCACCCAGGAATATTTTGAGGCATCAAAACACACCAGCCACACCATGTCATGTGACAGATGTGGCAGCGATGTTGTTCCAGCCACACAGGCTAGTCTCAATTTGGAATGGCGCGTTGGTAAATAACGTCATGTGAGGGCGGTCTGCAGTCCAATCATCCGCCTAGTCGCAGGCACCGAGGACCTGCAGATAACTCCGCTCCTCTTGACTTTGCGTTTGATTTTACCTTAGCACTCATCTTCGACGTTTTGAACACACGCAAGATGTCTTATGACCGCCTCGACTCGCTGGAGTCCCAGCCTACCACTATGCGCAGGGATGAAGACCCGCAGTACCGTGACGATCCGGACTTCGACCGCCTGGCCGTCCAGCTTTCAGACCACTTATTTGAATTGACTGCGAATATTACTCGTCTATCCAGCCAAATCAGCCTACTCGGAACCAAGCGAGACACCGAGCGTGTGCGCGAGCGGGTTCATAATTACCTCCAAGAGTCCCGTACAGGGTTTAGAGATGTGGGCGAAGGAATTAAGGAACTACAAACATGGGAGGACGTCAACGTATGGCAAGCCTGATTATATATTCATCTGCGATTTCTTACTGACCGGTCCTCATTGCAGCCCTCCCAGAAGTGGACCCAACAGAAGATATCGAACGAGTTCAGGAGCACCTTGGAAGAGTTCCAAATAATCCAGCGTCGTGCAATTGAGAAACAGCGCGCTTCAGCCGCGGCCGCACGTACTGCAGTCGAGGAGGAGGGACAACCAGCAACAGACAATGATTTACTGCTACAAGAGCAGGAGTTGGAAGAGCAACATCGCATGGCTAACCAAGGCGAAGTGGATTTCCAAGAGTCGCTGATTATTGAGCGCGAGACAGAGATCCGAAACATCGAACAGAGTGTTGGGGAGTTGAATGAGCTCTTCCGCGATGTCGCGCATATCGTCACAGAGCAGGGAGGCCAATTGGACATCATCAGCGAGAACGTGGAGAACGTCACTCAAGACACCCGAGGCGCCAATGTCGAATTGCGCAGTGCCAGCAGATATCAGAAGAACGCACGAAACAGGGCATGCTGCCTCTTCGTGATTCTTGCTGTGATCCTCCTTATCATTGTACTTGCAATCGTCCTCGGGTAAATGGCTCCCTTTGCTCTTATCTGTCGTGTTTCTTCACCTAGCACAGCCTTGTCTCTTCTCATGTCATGTATGCGAACGATATCCCTCCTGCCCTATTTCACGTCATTAGTGAAGCATCGCTCTATTCTCTTGCCTGTACCCTCCTGCTTCTGACTTTTTACGTATCCACTTGGCAACTTTGACTTCCTGGGGATTGGAGAACATTAATTCATGGCTATCTCTCGATCCTCTAGCTTTATATTGTACAGAAGAGTGTTATACATGCAAAATACACCCAATTGGGTCCCAAATTCCTGGCCATGCTCCGTTGTCGCCTTTTATGTGCAGTTCAAAAGTAGGTGTGCCCTATAATCCATATTAACAGAGCCTCAAAGGCCCGTGAAGCGGTTGAACCTCAGCCTCCAGCCCTCGTAAGAGTTCAACTTGGGTCTCACGTCGAGGAAGAAGCTGAGTTTACCAGGGCCAGCATTGGCTGCCAAGCCAGAAGTACCATGACCCGATGGTTTGCCTTGATAGAAATCAATGACATATTCAACTCTCTCTCCCCCGCAACGCTCCACAACCCAATCGTGTCGATCGAATGGGTGCTGGTAGCCGAGCCATCCATTGATCCGCGCACGCGGGCTCAGGTACTGGGGATCGACTCCCAGACCCCGGAAGGAGTAGAGCTTAGGTCCTCCGCACTTCTTGCTTCCTGGGTCCGATGAAGGGCCCTTCTTTTCCCAGTCAAGAATCTGGTCCCATGCGCGCTCGTTGACGGCGTTGTGGATTGGGATGATGGAGGCTACCGACGTCGCGAGTTCAGTGGCGGTTTCGGTAGATCCGGGTGTGTTGCCCTTGCGCATGAGAGCTTCAAAGAACTGTTTCTCGGAAGGATAGATCCAGTTTCCACTGGCCTTGTCGTGGCCAGTCTCGGCTTCGGCATTTGATGGGGTGCCATGCGACGCAGCGTATGGGGATGGGGCGCCTTTGTTGGCTTCGGGACAGGCACCCTCTGCACTGAAATCACCTGCGCGAGGAATAGTGCTCACTTCGCGATCAGTCGACAGTGGACGTTGCGACTTGCTTGGTTGTGTCTGTTCGGGTGTGTCGGAGTTCGGAGGATGAGGCGCCTTGCCGTTCTGTTGCAGCCAAATTTCGCGAGTCTTGTGGTCAACGGGACATGTTGCTGCAGGTTGCTCTGCAGGAGGAGCAGAAGGGGTACTGGCCGCGGCTCCCATTGTTGAATAATTGGGGGTCAATGACTGGAAGAGAGAGATCGGCGCGTCAACAGAGACTAATCTTTTGCCCTCTCACCGCCTGGGAACAATATCAACGATTCCCAGGCCAATTTCCCCTTTTGCCTTCCATTGCTGTCTGGATATTTTTTTAAAAAAATTAAATATTGATCTGTCTTTCTTGACCTGCAGCTAAAATGGCATCTGCATCCAACCAGTCCGTTTACCGGGCTACCACCACTGCCCCCGTCAACATTGCTGTTATCAAGTAAATCCCATGCCCCTCATTGCTTTGTTGCCCAGCAAGTTCCTTTTCTGATTGACCTACTTCAGATACTGGGGCAAGCGTGACACTACTCTCAACCTCCCAACCAACTCCTCTCTCTCCGTCACTCTCTCTCAACGCTCCCTCCGAACCTTGACCACTGCCTCCTGCTCTGCTGAGTACCCAACTGCGGACACTCTGAACCTGAATGGCAAGCCCCAGGACATCCAGTCCTCCAAGCGTACACTCGCATGTATCTCCAACCTTCGTGCGCTGCGCAAGGCTCTTGAGGATGCCGACTCTTCGCTCCCTAAGCTCTCCGCTCACCCTCTCCGAATTGTGTCTGAGAACAACTTCCCCACTGCTGCGGGTCTGGCCAGTTCCGCTGCGGGCTTCGCTGCCCTAGTCCGCGCCGTTGCCGACCTCTACCAGCTGCCCCAGTCCCCCAAGGAGCTGAGTCGCATTGCCCGCCAGGGTTCCGGATCTGCCTGTCGCTCTCTAATGGGCGGATACGTCGCCTGGCGCACAGGCGAGCTTGCCGATGGCAGCGACAGCTTGGCTGAGGAAGTTGCTCCTGCATCCCACTGGCCTGAGATGCGGGCTCTTGTCCTTGTCGTCAGTGCTGAGAAGAAGGACGTCCCCAGCACTGAGGGTATGCAGACCACCGTGGCTACCTCGGCCCTCTTCGCCGAGCGTGCCCAGAATGTGGTCCCCCAGCGCATGACTGCTATTGAGACTGCCATTCAGGCCCGCAACTTCCATGACTTTGCTGAAATCACCATGCGTGATTCAAACACTTTCCACGCCACTTGCCTCGACTCGTGGCCCCCTATCTTCTACATGAACGATGTTTCTCGCGCCGCTGTCCGTCTTGTGCACGATATCAACAACGCCGTTGGTCGCACTGTTGCTGCCTACACCTTTGATGCCGGTCCCAACGCTGTCATCTACTACGAAGAAAAGGACTCTGAGCTTGTTGCGGGTACCGTCAAGGCCATTCTCGGCTCCAGCTCCGAGGGCTGGGACGGTGTGTTCTACGAGAGACTTGCTAGTATCACAGCCCCTGGTGTCTCTTTGGAGAAGATTGACCCTCGCGCTGTTGAGGTTCTGAAGGACGGCGTGAGCCGTGTCATCTTGACTGGTGTGGGCGAGGGACCTGTCTCCGTTGAGGATCACCTGGTCAGTGAGACCGGCGAGATCCTCAGCACCCTCTAAGAACATTGAAAAGAGCAACGAGCATAGCTATATTGGGTCCTGGTGGCAGGCTTTCTAGCCTCGAAGATACCCCACCGGTTCATTTTTTTGCATCAGGTCAATTTACCTTGAGCTTGCAACATTTGATACAGAGACTATCTTCACTGTATCTTTTTTGGGATTTAGAACATAATAATATCATCGCAGCGCGATCAAATAATGAACCATTTCATCAAACATTCGACTCGCAACTGACATGGCATACAATCCAATCGCAGCAGGATCGACCAAGGACAAAACTTGGCCGTTCAGGAATATCCAACATTCTCAGCATGCAACACAATCATCGCAGCGCCTGAAGCCATACCCAAGTGCCTGGCAGATCTCAATAAAGCTAGTCTGTTCAGGCCCTGCATACACGCAGCAACCGGTAAAACCACAGCCTCCCTCACTAAAAACGCCCCCACTCGAACGACATGCTGAGCGAGAATTCTCTGGAGTGCCGCTGCAGACACATTTGATGGCTCGACGTGATGCCGGTGGTGCTTGCTGGGCTGTTGAGAGTACGCCCAAGGCTAGAGTGACATAGGTCGCAATGCGAAGATGCATGGTCAGGACTATAAGGGGCTCCTGTCAGTTGGGTGCATAAAGAGACAACTAAGCTGCTCACATTTTGACAGACAAATGTGTCCTTGATCCTCTTTCTAAGAGTGTTGATGGTGATGAGAAGGCACCTTCATTTCTTATATTTCGACTCAAGGGAATCCCCGCATTGCCTCGAGCGTTTTCTATTCAAAGGGACACAGCAGATTCATGTAACGTCCTTGTGCAATAGTGACAATATTGATGTTCAGTGTCACTCTACCCCGATATCACCTCTACCTACAGATGTAGGTATGTACCTATGTATTCCCGAGTCGTTGGAAATGCCCCGGAGATTGAAAGACAGTCACGCCTGCTTTCAAGGTTTTAATGTGAGACTCCTGTCCACCTAAATTTAGTAGGGCTCTTGTCTCAGGAGTATCTAGTTACAGCCAGGACTCTTTTTGGCTGCGCCGATTTGCCACTCCCCAGGTCGTCAGGACTATTCTCCTTTTGCTTCATTCTTTCCCGGCTATACCTAGGTAAGAACACATAGAACAGGACCAGTCAGATTCAAATCATAATTGGTCCTGGCAAAAGTCCACGGGTGAGACCCGTGGACGACATGAGGCGCGTGAGAATTTTAACGAGTCAAAGCTCCCAAGGTTGTGTAAACTCCTGGCGGTCAACCCTGGAGGCTTTGATCCCGAGGGCCCGAGGTCTTGGTGGATACCTAGGTAGAGTAGGTATGAAATGGATGCTACTAGGTATGCCTTGGAACAGAAACAACTTTTTTTCCTTTCTACAAAGAATTTCATGATTGTGGATATATAAATGGTCATATTGAGCCAGTGACGGTTACCAGCTCAGGCAATAAGAGATGACTTTCTCATCTCCTTGACGACAGGGACCTCCTTGACACGAGCAGTCCCACCTCCCTCAACGATAGCGATGCTTTCCGCGAGGACGTTAGCTCCTCCAGTAGCAGATGGCATGGCCTCAGCATTCTCGTCTTCCTCGTCTTCATTCTTCGGTTTGGGAGGGGGAACCTCGAAAACTTCGTCTCGGCACTCAGCACCCATAGTGAGGACTTCCTGCAGTGCTTTCTCAATGGCAGCTGCCCGCTCACGCATGTTGCGGCGCAGCAACGCATCGACAAGAGTCTCAGCCTCGGGGATGCTCGAGTTGACTCGCTCGATGAGTCGGCGGATACTGTTGACCAGATACTCCTCTTCGTAAACGGTGCCCTTCTTACCCCGAGCCCGCTTGCGCTCTTCACGACGGCGGGTCTTGGAAGTATGCCGGCTCATTCCTGTCTTGCCGGTCTTACCGGTGTTGCCGGTGTAGCGGGTGAACATAGAGCGGCCAGCAAGAGTAGATGCGTCTGTGGGAGCAAGTGAGACGTTGTCTGGGATGTCGACGCCGCCCTCGCCGCCGGTAGGATCTCCACCGTAGAAGGCGAGTGGGTCGGCTGCGCGAAGCTGACGCAGTTCGCGCAATCGTGGGACTTGGGCATTGAGCTGAGATCTGCAGTCCGCAAGCAGGTCAGTCATGTTACCCATAGCTTCTGCGAGACCTGAGTCGACAATCTCAGTGACCATGTTCTGCTTGCCGTGCAGGGTGAGAAGACGAGCGGCATCGGCGAATTTGGATCCACGACAAAGAAGGCGTGCAGCGGTGATGTAGTCTTGCAGGTGATCAGCGTAAATGGTTGCTGCTGAGACGTAATCCTTGTTCTCGTCAACAAGGGTATTGATGAGGGCGTCAATGTGGTCAGTAAGCTCCTCCTGTGGAAGAGATGCCAGCATGGCACAGTAGAGCGACTCGCGCCACTTGTGGGCTAGGTTGTAGCACTTGTAGGCGCTTTCGTAGAGTTCAAGAGACTCGTAAGCTGTTGCCAAGGTTAGCGAGATTCCAGACCTGGGGGGATGGAGAAGCCTCTTACCAATCGCAGCGTCCTTGTACTTGGACTGATCCTGGAGATAGTCTGCATAAAGCTCTGTGACTTCCCGTTGTTGCTCATTTTGGTACTTGTAAAGTTCTAGGGCCTCCTTGTACAAGACGTGCTTGACGACATATGCCCGAATCTCATCATGAGCATTGAGAGCATACAGATGATTCAAAGCCTTGGTGAAGCGAGTGAGATGGTTGTCGATTTCAAATTGACGTCGAACTTCAGGCAGCTGCTGCAGTTTACGCAGGAATGGAAGGTATTCACGAGGATCCTGGGTGGTTGTTAATGATGACCATGGGATGCGTACTTGTCAATCTTACCATTTGAGCCTGTTGAGCAACGAGTAGAGTCAACTCCAGATCATACACACCCAACGCATGGGAGTAGAGTCTGTGTGCATCCGTCAAGAAACACATGTGCTCAATGGCGTCCTCAGCTTGTTCGGGATTTTGAGCTGTTAGGTGATTAGCTGGGTTTCTTTTCATGGGCTGGAAGAGGTATGCTCATACTTCTCAGACCTGCTGCGAGGGCAAGGCCGGCCTCCATGTCGGGGGGAGACTTGCAGACATGGGCCGTGATCAGATTCTGCAAGTTAGTATCAATGCGTGGCTGAAGAGTCACCAAGAAAGCATCGCAGATCTTGTTGATCTTGCTTTCTTTCTTGCCCAAATTCAATGCCGGAGCGGCGGCTTGGCCGTCTGGCTGCGCTACGGCCGCGGATACAGTTTGAGAGATTTTGAGTGTATCTTTGTATAGCGTTTGGGAGACATCATCCTCACTATGCGAGTATTAGTAAAATTTCTTCTGTCAATGGAGTGTTCACATACGACAGGCGTGAAATGAAGTCGTCAATATAGTCAATCTTTTTCACTTGGTCGACGAACAAACCGATGTTCTCCATGAACTGCTCGGGGGCATAATCATGAAGGATATTAAGGTCAACCATCTGGCTGCGGCATGCAAGGAATGCAGATCGGTATTTCTTTTGGTCGATGAATGTACGAATTCCAGCCAGGACCAGCGCACGGGGATAGATAGTCTCAATATTTCCCCGGGGAGCTTGGAGAACCACCGCAAAGACTGAGGGTATGACGGAAACAAGCTTGGAGCCACGCTCAATGCTTCTGCAGCGTTCATCGGTCTCAGGAGTGTCATCAGGGACCTCCATCTCTGCATGTATTGTTAGATAGCCCACGAACTGCCGAGAGAACTGATCTTACCATCCACGTGATTGAGATGAACAAACTTCAGTAGGTGTTGAGAAGTTGTGAACAGGAGATGAGATGGAGTCACCAGGAAAGATGTGCAATTGCGCGCAAGAACTCTCTTGTTTGCGTACAAGCCACCCGTTCTCGTCATAGTGATCAAAATGCGCTGCAAAAGTCAGTGATAACATCGGCGGGTGGAGTATTGTTCAGCATACCTCCTCATCAGAGATAGAGACGGCCCGAGCCCAACGAGTGTCAACATTGGGGCTTTCCGCCCAGGGAGCGACACTGACGCCCTCCAGTGAAGGTTCTATGCTCGAATAGGTCGCAGGGCGAGATGGCTGAAGGGTGTGTGAAAGCCACAAAGCTTGGTGCCCAATGCCGGCGAATATTGACGCCAATTGTTCAGAATCTGCGGATTGATATGCTAACTCTGTGACCCGAGTCTCCAAATGAGTACGCTCGATATGACTGGAGTTTGGCCCGTCATCCTTGAGAACATATACCTCATTCTCATCCAAAAACGCAATTTGGCGAGGACGACTTGCTATGGCATCAGATAAGGGGTAGCTCGACTCAAGGATCGGAATTGGAACTGGTCGGGTTTTCAGAGACCAGAGATAGATGGAGAATCTGTTGTTCATGAGCACAGCAATTCGAGTACCCGATTTGCTAAATGCAACATCGATGGCATTGGAATCCAAGGCAAGTTCATTGTGTGCCATGGGAGGGGGAACACCGGCGAGACGCAGTGGGGTCAATTTGAGGTTCTCTGGGGGTGACAGTCAGTGGCATCCTCATTTCGGTTGCTTTGTAGTACTTACTTCCATCAATGACCGCAGTAGCGCCAACATCGTCTGGAATGGAGGTAGATCCATGAGTAATATCAAAAACGTACTCCAAATCCATTATCGAACCTGACGCAATTAGCTCTTTGGTTCCTCTCTTTCCACTGTGAGGATTGAGCATACCTGGGGAGCCGGCGACTAAGCGCAATGCCTTCTCTTGGTGCCATTCGAGGGAGTAAGAGAGAGGAGAGCTCGAGTCAATTGAAATGGGAATTTCTTGTTTCAAATACCAATGGTAGTTGCCTGTTGTCCAGAACTGCACACGATCCTGGAACTTCACAGCAAGTACAGTCGAATCCACGTTCCAAGCAAGGTCGATGCTAGAAGCCCAAGAGTTCATCTCAGCCTCAGTCAGGCGGAGGGAGAACTCGCCATGGCGAAGTCCATTCCGCTCAAAGAATACAACATCAACTCGGTTCTCGAGTCGTTGAATTCCTGCAATGAGACTTCCAGAGGGACGCCAACTCAAGGCACCTTCCAGCCCATCGACAGGCTCACTCACGCTGTCTAGGGTACCCTCTCTGGAGTATACTCTGATCACACGACGAGCCCCAGCTTCAACAGTGCTCACTGCAACATAGGCACCGTCTCCACGCCAGCTGATGGTAGTGTTGCCATTGTCGTTGCTGCTCAAGATTCCTTGATCAATCTTCTCTGGCACAGTCGGGTCTCGAAGAGCCTTGGCTCGCTTTCCGTGGAACTGTGTCTCTTTCTTACCCCATCCAACGGACACATGCTGCGAACTTTGCATGTCTTTGGGGGTGAGAGTGACATCGGCCACATTCTCGAAGTCTCTGGTCATGTACAAGAATGTCTGGGCTCTGGTAGTAAGGACCAACATCTCCTCATCAGGAGACCATGCTGCAGCGGTGATTCCCACGTCCACTGAGCCGACAATCTCAATTTTGTCCTCGTTGGGGAGAGGCTCTTCGCGAACGACGACGATATCTCCGCCTTCCAAAACCAGACAGGTAGTCAAGCTGTCGGCGAAAAAGTGCAGAGAAAGCACATGATCACACGCCAGATCTGGGAGAGGACATGGTGCATCCCAGGATGCAATACATTCCAGTGCTTCAGGCGAGAGAGGGTCAGTTGCAATGACCTCGGGGCGCTTCCGCCGCACTTCTATGATTGGGTTGTTCTCAGCGGGACCAAAGGTGCACACCACTGAGTCTGACGCAGTGTCCCATGTCGTGGCAGTCAGAGGAAGGTCGCCTTCAATCTGCGTCTCGACGAGGCGCACATTTCTCAGGTTGCGCATCTTTCAGGAACGGGTAACTTTTTTTACACAGCGTTCGTTACCCCACCATCAATCGATAAAAAGTGCCAGGTACGGGACTTTGGCAAGTATTCGAAAACAAGAGAAAGTCCAATACCCGAGGACAAGTGCTTGATACGTTCGGCGAGAGGACGGAGTAGTGACTGATATGAACCGCGCTTGACCCAGAGATTTTTTGATTTTCCACAGCCGCTCAGCCAATGACTTCATCCATATTTCAACGTCTGGCGAACTACGTCTTGTCGCCTCTACACCACTACGATGGACTTGTTCGGAGGAACCAATTGTCAATAATACTCTCTAGCTTTGTACATGATATCCAGCTGTGTAAAAGCCAGTCCAAACTTCGACCCAATCGCCCAACGCTGTCTGCGAAGACACAGTGTATTAGGCAATTTATTTGGTCTTGCAGGTTTGCCAGACTGTCGGAGATTAGAGCGAATTCGATTCGAGGGGTCGTAGGGTGAGACTTACCAGCAATGGCGAAGGGAGCACCGAATCCAGCGACTGAAAGATGTCCAAGTCAGTCATGGCCATGCGCATAAGTCCATTGAAGATCACTCACTCATGAATCCCCAGTAGCGGAGGAAGAAGAACTTGGTGAGAGGGTTGAAGGGGATGTTGGTGCGAGGACCCTCGGCGTAGTGGTAGGGGCTACCGAGCTGGGTGCGAGTGGTGGAGAAACCACGACGGGCAGCAAAGGAGGTGGCCATACGGGCCCGGACAGCGGAGGTGTACATCTAAAAGTGACAATGAATACCGGCGAACTAGACTTCAGCAATTGCGGTCAGAGACACCTACCTTGGAAGACGGAGGGGAGAGAATGGACGTTCGGAAAGGGACGGACGAAGCCAAAGCGAACATCGCGAGGTGCGGAATGGGATGATCGAGGGTCACGTGTGCTGGTGCTTGTCCAGATCAGGTTAGCGTCCACTGATGGGATCTCCCCACCGCTTACCCCATCAGGAACTTTCAAATTTCTCAAAAAAAGTGCAGATCGAGATTCGCTATACGCTGCTCATTCTTTTCCTGTGGTTGATTTTTCAATCCCAACCGCGGAGATGGATGAGCTTTTCGATGTCTTTGACGACAAACCTCAGTCGGCCCGGCCGACTGAGGGTACACCCAGACGCGCTAGAAAAGACAGAAGCAAGAAACGGCAGGTGAATGGCGACGTGAAGAAAACCGAAGACGCCCAGACTGAACCGATCGAGGACGAATCCATGCCAGATGCGCCCTCCGCGAAATCGGAGGATGTCGATTCCGCTCCCCCAACAACCTCGAACCAGGATCAGCCCGATGCGAAGCGGCTTCGTTTGGAGGATGTATCGGAACCAGTACTTGCTGATTCTTTCGAAGCCGAACAAGAGGTCCAGTTCAAGCAAGCACAGGATGCGTCTGGATCTGGCGAAACTGTGACGGTGTCTCACCAAGTCCGCCATCAAGTCGCATTTCCCGTGGATTACCCTTACGTGCCAATCGACCAGCACAAGCCACCTGCGGAACCAGCGAAGACATGGCCCTTCCCGCTCGATCCTTTCCAGCAGCTGGCGGTCTCTTCAATTCAACGTCATGAGAGTGTGCTTGTTTCCGCCCATACTAGTGCCGGAAAGACCGTTGTCGCAGAATACGCCATTGCGCAAAGTTTGAAGCAGAACCAGCGTGTCATCTACACCAGTCCGATCAAAGCGCTCAGTAACCAGAAATACCGAGAATTTGCTGCCGAATTCGGTGATGTTGGACTCATGACCGGTGATGTGACAATTAATCCTACTGCTACCTGTCTTGTTATGACCACGGAGATTCTTCGCTCCATGTTGTACCGCGGCTCTGAGATCATGCGCGAAGTCCAATGGGTTATTTTCGACGAAATTCACTACATGCGAGACGCCAATCGCGGTGTGGTGTGGGAAGAGACCATCATTTTGTTGCCTGATAAGGTCCGGTATGTGTTCCTGTCCGCTACCATTCCAAACGCCATGCAGTTTGCGCAATGGATCGTCAAAATGCACAACCAGCCTTGCCACGTCGTTTACACGAACTACCGTCCGACTCCACTTCAGAACTACTTCTTCCCCGCTGGTGGGGAGGGAATGCACCTCATCGTCGACGAGAAGGGTGTTTTCCGTGAGCAGAACTTCCAAACTGCCATGAGTGCTATTGCGGACAAGGCTGGTGCGGACTCAGCCGATCCCAACGCTAAGCGCAAGGGCAAAGGAAAGGATGGACAGGTGAACAAGGGAGGCAACAAGGGCCCATCGGATATCTTCAAGATTGTCAGAATGATCATGATGAAGAGCTACAATCCCGTCATTGTTTTCAGTTTCAGCAAGCGGGAGTGTGAGGCCAATGCGTTGCAGATGGTCAAAATGGCATTCAACGATGACTCCGAGAAGGAAATGGTGAGCAAGGTCTTCGAGAGTGCCCTCGAAATGCTCTCGCCGGAAGACCGCAAACTGCCCCAGATCGACAACATTCATCCACTTCTGCGACGTGGTATCGGCATTCACCACTCAGGTTTACTTCCAATTCTGAAGGAAACCATTGAGATTCTATTCCAAGAGGGTCTCATCAAGGTCTTGTTTGCAACCGAGACTTTCTCCATTGGCTTGAACATGCCCGCAAAGACTGTAGTGTTCACGAGTGTTCGCAAATTTGATGGAACCAGTCAGCGTTGGGTTACTCCCTCTGAGTTCATCCAGATGTCCGGTCGTGCTGGTCGTCGTGGTCTTGACGAGCGAGGTATCGTGATCATGATGATCGGCGAGGAGATGGACCCTGCGGTTGCGAAGGAAATCGTTCGCGGTGAGCAGGATAAGCTCAACTCCGCATTCCATCTAGGCTACAACATGATTCTCAACCTGATGCGTGTCGAGGGTATTTCCCCTGAGTATATGCTCAGCCAGTGCTTCAAGCAATTCCAAAACCTCGGGAGCCTTGGCGGGTTGGAGAAGAGTCTTCAGGAGCTGGAGGAAAAGCGCCAAAACATGAATATCGCTGATGAAGGCACCGTTCGTGAATACTACGATCTGCGCAAGCAACTCGATGGATTTGCGGATGATGTCCAGCACGTTACCTCACACCCTAACTATGCTTTGGCGTTCCTCCAGACTGGACGACTGGTCCATCTTAAGTATCAGGATGCCGACTACGGCTGGGGTGTAGTGGTCACTACAAAGAAGCGGGCACAGGGAAAACACGATACCCAGAAGCTAACGGACCACCAAACTCACGTCATCGATGTCTTGGTAAACCTTGCGCAGGGACCTTCCGTCGGTACCAAATCTTTCCAGGACATCCCCTCTGCCATTCGCCCTGCGCAAGAAGGCGAGGAATCTCGCCAAGAGGTTATCCCTGTGACTTTGAACTGCGTCAGAGAACTCTCTCATGCTCGCCTCCGACTCCCCAACGATATTACAGGCAAGGACGCCCGGAAGGGCGTCATGGCCAACGTTGCCGAAGTGAAAAGACGTTTCCCAGATGGTCTTCCACTTCTTGACCCGATAGAAGACATGGGTATTAAAGACGATAGCTTTAAGAAGTTGCTACGGGTAAGAATCGATCCAGTCGCTCCAGATGATGGACACAGCTCTAACTGTTTACAGAAAATCGAGGTCCTCGAGTCCCGTCTCCTGAGTAACCCTCTGCACAACTCACCTCGGTTGGCCGAGCTGTGGGAGCAATATGCCGAGAAGTTGGAACTCGGCTCGAAAATCAAGGCTCAGAAGAAGGAGATCGACGATATCCAGTCCGTTCTGCTGCTCGATGAGCTGAAGAACCGTAAGCGTGTGCTGCGTCGTCTCGGATTCATTGACGACGCCGAGGTCGTACTGCTGAAGGCCCGTGTCGCTTGTGAAATCAGCACCGGTGACGAGCTCATGCTCAGCGAGCTTCTGTTCAACGGTTTCTTCAACGACCTGACCCCGGAGCAAGTCGCTGCTGTTATGAGTTGCTTCGTCTTTGAAGAGAAAGTCAAGGAAGCCCCTCCATTGGAAAAGGAGGAACTGTCGAAGCCCTTGAAGGAGATCCATTCGCAAGCCCGCATGATCGCCAAGGTGTCCCAGGAATCCAAGATGGCTGTGAATGAAGACGAATATGTCCAAAGCTTCCACTGGGAACTGATGGACGTGGTCTTTGCATGGACTCAAGGCCGGTCCTTTGCCGACATCTGGTAAGTATCTCTTCCGATCTCCCCACCCTTTGCATACACTAACTCGTCGCAGTGGAATGACCGATGTCTACGAGGGAAGCTTGATCCGTGTCTTCCGCCGGTTGGAAGAGTGTTTGCGACAGATGGCGCAAGCTGCCAAGGTGATGGGCAGCGAGGATTTGGAGAGCAAGTTCGAGGAGGCCCTTACCAAGGTCCGTCGTGACATTGTTGCTGCCCAGTCTCTGTACTTGTAGATACGATATCCCCCTGTTTTATTCAAAAGCATCGTTATGACAACATAAATGGTTTGAAGTTTCTTTAGGATCGTTACATAGTAGTGTCCGGGGGACTCCGTAGATCAATAGATGATGCGGGCACATTGTCGACCCCCGAAAACAGAGAACCCAGTCTAACGTTTCATAAAAAAATTCTCAAAGAGCCCAGTTTCTTTCAACTTGTTAAAAATATTAAAATACCCCGTTAACCAAATCCCCTGTTACAAACTTGCACAGAGGGAGTGCGTTGCCGCCCGCAACGCCTACTTTTTTTCTCCACCGCTTCTCTGCTTCTCTACCTTTCTCTCCCCACTTCAACCCTTTGAGCATCACTTCTCGAACACCTTGCTCTGCTCTTTCATTCTTTCGGGTTTTTGAGTCCTGTGGACTCCCATACACTTGACTTGCCATCCAGCTGTCATCATGAACAGTCTGGTGGCCACACCTCCTGTTCCTCCTCATTTCTACGAAAACCGCTTCTCTCCCTGTATGAGTAAGACATCCCTTTTTTCTGGTCGCCACAGTCTGGAGTCTTGGTCGCTCGGCTCAGGGCAAGCTCATGGTGAACGTCAAACTAACAAAGCCAGTGTCTACACCCTCGTCTTCCTACTCAAACCGTAAACGGAAAGCCGATGACGACTATAATGACCATGACGGACGCATGTCCGCTTCGCCCACCAACTCCCCAGCTTTTACACCTCGCCAACTCCCCAACAACTACCGCAACATCAAACGCTCCCGGCCAAATGTCTCTGGTCGACCACTAGCTCTGCCCCGTCTCTTGGAGACCCTCGACACCGATGCCTTGCGGACCGTCGTGCGGACCATGTGTGAGCGCCACCCTCAGCTGGTCGACGAGGTCGTCCACACATCTCCACGCCCAAATGTGTCTTCGACTCTCCAGGTCCTTCGCAACTACCAGGCTACTCTCCAGTCTTCCTTCCCGTTGGGTGGCAACACCGAATCCGACTACGCCTACAACCGAGTTCGGCAGCCACTCACCAACCTCCTCGACGCTCTGAGTGACTTCACCCCGAACTTCCTTCCTCCCAACGAGACTCAAGCATCCACTTCTTTGAGCTACCTGGACGGTGCGACCGATATCATCCACGCTCTGCCTCGCTGGAGCACGCCGCAGAACAACATCGAACGAGACGCCGCCTACGACGAGATGTGCAAGGCATGGATCCTGGTGATCCGCGAAGCGGCGAAGCGTGGCGGTGGTATCCAGCTGCAATATGGAGGCTGGGACCAGAAATTGGCCAAGCACAACCAAACCTCCGGTGGCAAGCTCCAGGGAGCCGTCAACGAACTCGGCCAGAGCTTGGGCTGGATGGGAGGCTCCGATACGCCTTCCCACGGACCTAACGGCGACATGGGCTCAATCAGAGATCAGCTCTTCTCCGGTACCTATGGGCTGGGAACCCCCGTTAAGGTTGGACCCTGGTGAAGAACCCACTCCGACCTCATTATGAACGACCACTACACATCCCCACCATGCGTGCCGGCCTCACGTCTCATATTCATGCCGGCTCACGCTTGAGACCGACGCGGACCATACCCCCTTCGACCGCACAACTTCGACGTATGTCACGATCACGAATACCTGCTGCATGACCTTAGAATCGACATGGTCTCAGATGGCGTTATATTACTCAAGGCGAACAACTTGACAGCTTTTTTTCTATTTTCTTCCAATTTTTATCTTCTCTTGGCTGTTACTCTTGGGGAATGCATATTCCTATATCCGTTTGTTCCATCTCAACGGCCCTGAAGTACTAGTACTATTTCCCCCAAATTTTCTTGTCCTTTGTCATTTGTTTACGTGCTCTCAATTCTCAGTCATTCTTTACCAGCCCATTGAGGCTTGGCAATTTCCATCTGTACTGCATCCAACCTCTGATCCTTTCGTTCATATTTATCGGCGCCGCGAGCTCGCTTACATTCCTGTCCTTCGTCATTTTTCATTATCATTTTCTCCTGGCTGTTTCTTCCCTGTTCTGTGCTGGGATTTCCCATTCTCAGTCTTGTTCTTGTCGTTCTGTCTACTGCAAAATTCGTGTATTCAGAGGCCTTGAAGCCTCTTTGTGTTTCGGTTTTTCCGAATATTGGCGGCAAATTTGAGTCTTTCCCGTGGGAAAACAGCGAGCCATCGTCGGGCACGGTCCTGCCATCTACAACATGTTCTGTGTTGTGCATTCTTGAGGGCGAATTCATTTACAGTAGCTTGTTGCATTGGAATTCAAATAATTTACTCAAGAGAGAATATCAACTATATTTTTCCAAGGTCCCCAACTACACAAGTATCCTTTATGTTTATACCTACCCGTGGACATACATAGGTAGTAGGTATCGAGCCCTGGGACCTTGAGGGGCAACCTTGGAAGATACTGCGAGTCTGGCATTGAAGTCATGTTGCTAGATCGACAGCTTCCAAGGATTGACATCGGCCTCGGTGACTTCGAGAATATACAACCGCTCACAGAACCTCGAAATTCTCCACAATTGTGAAAAAAAAAAAAATTTAAGTCGAGGCCAGACACATTGGACATGGTGAAGCCCATGTTCATGAACATTCTTGTGAGTATTAAGCTATTGAGTAAAAGACAGATCAAATAAAGGAACACATGTACAGACAGCCGAGCCATCTCGCCATCTCATGCAAATCGTAATTCATACCAATGCTCGCTTGACAACACGGAACAACCACCCAGCATCTTCCCACCCACCCTGCAGCCCCGGTTTCTCAGGGGCTTCATCCGACGAAATCTCATCGTGAGAAACACTCCCATCAGAATCCACCTCCTCAACCAGCGAAAGCGTATCCACATCCCTATCCCACTCCACAGGCTCCTCAAACGTAACAGTCGTAGTCGTATCCGCAGATCCAATCCGCGAATCCCCAGATCCAGCAGGCGGAACAACAGGCCAGTCATCAACCCCAAACAAAGTCCATTCAACCAGCCGATCAATCCAAGACCCGAGCCCGAATCCCCGCTCCCGCGTCAACTGCTGCAAATCCGCCTCATCGAAATCAGGCATTTCATCCGAATCCTCAGACCCAGACCCAGACTCAGACCCCTCCCAATCCCCATCCAACCCACCCAGCGTCGCCATCTCGGCGCGGATCCGCTCGTCCACAAAATCCGGCACTAGAGCCCCGCCCCGCTCGGGACTACTAGCTCCCGTACCTGTCGAGAATCGCTCTGCCGGAGACGATGACGTAGTCGGAAGCGTAGTCATGGCCAATCCAGCCCGACTCCCCCGTCTACTGGCTGCGCGGGACCGGAACGGCGTCGAGGCCCCTGAGCGAGTCTTGCGCGACGGACCTGACTTCGTCCGTCGGTGGTGACGCGGTTCATCGAAGTGCTCGGACACGAGGCTCGTGGAGCTTTCGCGCTTGTGCAGCCAGCTTTGGCCCTTTTCTTCGCGCGTGGATGAGGCCAGCGCGATGCCGGCGCGGAGCATCCATTCTGCGTCGGATTTGGACTTGGGGGTGGAGATTGGTGGCGGGCGGGGGCGGCCTGGGGCTACGGATATGCTGTTTGGGTTTCGGTGGTGGAGGGGGTGGCTGAGATGGCGGCTTTGGAGGTTGGTGTCGCTTAATGGGGCTAGGGTTGAGCTTTTACTGCGTGTGTGGTGGCGGGTGCGGGAGTTGCTGCGGGAGTGGGAGAGAATTGGGGGTGTGCTCGGGACGGAGATGCTGGATAGATATGATTCATTGTCGTGGTGGTTGAAGTAGTCTGCTTCTGTGTCGTCGTCGATGGGGAATCGTGGGGTCAAAGGTGCCAGAGAGACGTGGTTCAGGTTGGGATATGATCTCCTGGAGCGAAAGCCCCCCGAAGTGGATGTAAACTGTATCCCTTTGTTAAATGAGGTCCCAGTTGTCTCGTCTTGTATGCTTACCTCCATGGTGTAGGTGAAGGGAAAAGGAGCCCTGGAGGATCGGAGAGGTGAAATGCGGAGGCGGTCCCGACTAACATGTGAAAGCGGCCGAGCGCCGGCTTGTTTTCTTCTCTCAAATTTATTTTACATTTACTCAGTGGAATGATCTATCATACGAGAGTGGTCTGACCTCAAAGTACGGTGTAAAGACATTTCATGCTACAGTGCAATATATACAGATGTACCTAGGCACGGACAAAACAAATCGTTCACAGGTGCGACTCGTGGAAGTCCAAAATCCCTTCTCCCTTTATGCGCAGATCTTCCAACACATTGTACTCCATAATCCACCGCATGCGCTCGGTCAAAGCCTCGGGGTTGAAGTTGTCAGTCATCTGATCGGGACTGTCGGCACTCGCCAGCCGCCCAGCCTCGTAACTCGTTTCCGTGACACGATCTGTCCGGGGCTTGCGCAGGTCTTGGTAGAATTGGAATGCAGCCTGAAGGTCTTGGGTCTTCCAGTGGCGGAGAATAGTGGCAAGGGCAATCCCAGACTCGATAGCCATACATGTTCCTTGGCCTGCGAACGGTTAGTGTCCAAACCATGAAGGTCGCAGATCAGATCATACCTTGATGAGGAAGAGTCGAGTGGGCAGAGTCACCCAGCAGGATGATACCTGCATCCTTTTGTCCATCCTTCATCTCATACCACTTGGCAATCGGATCCCGCACATACAATGCTTGCTTGAGCATCTTGCCATCCTCTGAGCTCTTGCGGAGACCCGCAATGATGTCCTGCACCTGCGGGCACCAGTCGCGCACATGCTCCTGCAAACTATCAATATCAGAGCGGGACATCCAGCTCTCTGAGTCCCAGGCCTCAATGGGCTCGGACATGAATCCAATCACGGCGGCCCGATCAGTCCCCGTTTCCTGGTTGCCGATGGGCAAGATCAGGACATGGCGCTGGGGGCCACGGAAGTTCACGGTCTTGCGCAGCAGCTGCGCCGTCTCTTGTGGGAGATCCTTATAATCGACGAAGCCGCGGTACACCACTTGGCCCGAATAGTTGGGGTCATCGCCCAGACCCATGTCGCGGCGCACGTTCGACTTGATCCCGTCACAGCCGATGACGATGTCTGCTTCGGCTGTACTTCCATCTTCGAAGTGAAGGGTGTACGGCGCAGCACCCGCTGCGGTGTTGCGATCCACGGAGGCGAGATGCTTTCCTAGATTGAGGCTTGATTGGGGAACTCGCTCCTTGAGAGAGTCTAGCAAGTGTGCGCGGTGCAGGAGACGGGCATGAGGCTCGGAAAACTCGCCGATCTCGCCGACATAGTCTCCGGTCTTGTAGTTGTGGTATTCCATGTAGCAAGGAAGTTTGCGGGATGACTTGCGCATCATGCTTTCTTGCAGACCGAAGGCATCGAGGACACGGTTGGCATTGGAGGTAATGTTGACGCCGGCGCCAACTTCACCAAACTGCGGTGCTTGCTCGTATAGTTGCACATTCTTGAGTCCTGTGTAGAGTGCAGCATTCAGAAATGCCATGCCTCCCAGGCCACCGCCAACAATGGCGACTCGCTTGTCTTCAAAGCCCATGGCGAGGGAAACTATGTATAAGAAGGATATATGAAGTGTGTGAGAAAGTAATGGCCCCCGCGTCGAACATGGTATATGTATGTTTGGCCATCGGATTTCCCCTGCAGCATTCACCTATCCGATCAGTCGCCAGGTTGGAGATGTCGTCGGACGTGGAGTAAAGAGTGGGGACATTCAGCCAACTTCCGAGGCCTTTACTCCGGATTTCCCGCGCCTTGAGACCCCGTTGAGTAGCCCCGGACTACTATAGAGTATAGTAGGTATACTATACCCTCTACAGCCTACAGGCTCCATTGACTGTCGGAGTTTCAGATTCTCCCGATCTGTGGCATCTGTACATAAGTTCGAAACAGTCAAGTACAACATGGTCAGTTGTACGTAGTCGGTAGTTTATGTATTGAGACTAATACTAGTATGACATCAAGCAATCAGACATCTACAGCCTCGCAGATTCGGGAACAGTGATCTGCGATGTCGCCGGGTACATGCATACTCCGTACAAGCACTGCGTACATCGGAAGTGGCTAATTGTCCCTTCCGACGACCCCGCGGCCATCGGAAGTCTTATCTAATCCGGAACCGGAGGCTGACAACTGCCGAGAATGAATAATCAGCGTGTGATTGGTCAGTTACTATGAGCTTATTTCGTCATTGCAAGGTACTTTTGATTTTTCGATATTATATATACAAGCACTGGCAATTTACTCGATCTTGCCCTTGTTCACGACGAAGCCCTCAAGAGCCGCAATAGCCGCCCACAGGCGGTTCTCGGCCTCGGGGAACACCAGGGAGCGCGGGCTGTAGAACACCTCGTCACTCACCTCCTCGGGGTGACGGGGCAGGCAGTGCATGAACTTCCAGCCCTCCTTGGCACCACCGCGCTTGGCAAGATCAGCAGTAATCTGGAAGCCCTCAAAGGCCTTCATGCGCTTCTTGGACTCCTCTTCCTGGCCCATGGACACCCAGGTATCGGTGACCAGGATGTCGGCGTTCTGGACGGCTTCCTCGGGGACATTGGTCTGAGTGAGCTTGCCAGCATTGGGAACACCCTCACCAGCGCGCTGGATGATGTCAATCATGTCCGCGGGGATCTCGTAGCCCTTAGGGGTGGCGACGGCCATGTCGACACCCATCTTGGTGGCACCGATAGCGAGATCGAACAGAACGTTGTTGGCATCGCCAACCCAGGCGATCTTAAGACCCTCGAGGCCGAGACCGGAGAGCTTGTGCGCCTGAGGGGGGAAGGCCTCGTAGATGGTAACAAAGTCGGCGATGATCTGGAGGGGGTGGAAGGAGTCGCAGAGGGCATTGATCACAGGCACGGTGGAGTGCTTGGCCAGATCCGCAACGTCGGAGTGCTTGGCGACACGCGCGACGATGCAAGAGACCATGGAGGAAATCACAACGGAGGTATCGTAGAGCGACTCGTTGACGCCGAGCTGGATGTCCTCCTTACCGAGGAACATGGGGTGACCGCCCATCTGGACAGCGGCGGCTTCCGTGGAGACACGGGTGCGGGTGCTGCGCTTGTTGAACATCATGGCCACGGTCTTTCCGGAAAGGGAGCCGATGAGGCTTTCGGGAATGGCCCCGGATTTGATGGCGCGCTTGTGCGACGTAGCATTGCGGACCAATGTGGCGAATTCCGTGGGAGTCAGGTCTGCAATGGAGAGAAGGTGACGGGGGGCGAAAGGAGAGGTGGGAGGAGTGGAAGATGTCTGGTGGGCAAATCGTCGAAGTCCATTAGCCTGGAGTGTTTGACGCAAAGAAGTAGAGCCGGCCAATTGAGTTACACTTTGGGTGCCATAGCGGGCCGCAGCTGTGAGACCACTAGCCATGGTGGGTGAGAATATTTTGGTGGGATTGGGAGCGATTGAAAGCGATGGGAGTGGGAAAAGTAAGGAAGATTATAAAGTGGGCAATCCGATGGATGACTCAAGTGACTTTAGATAGGCGGTGATGCCTTGGTGCCTGAATATGGTGCCTTATGGGTGAGGCATCCACGGGGCGATCTCTCCGCACTTGGGTTTAGTTTATCTTCGGGCTTATCGTCATAGATCGCTCCCCCTGCGTCTTGCCCTTTTCATCTCATCTTAACTTCCCGTCATCTCCAGAGCTGATCCAAGTCTACATCCATTCGTATCATTAAGAGCAGGCCGTGATGTCTGAGAGGTATCAGCCTTTCCTGGAAACGGACGGCCACAGGTCCGAGAGATCGTCGAACGAGCCCGGGCCGTCATATCAATCATCAAACTCAACGATCATTTCCGCGCATACGGCCCGCACCACCCAAGGAAGATCAATCACGAGTAACACTGGGCACCGAATGTCACGGTGCTCGTCGGGCGGGATGTCATCCACCGATACATTTCAAACAGCCATCGCCGATCACGCCCACCGGCCGCTATTGGGTGATCAGCCAGCCACCGAACGACCGACGCCGTCTTCAAGACTGTCATCAGTGTCAACAAATATGTCTAGTCAATTCTCACAGAGTCAAGATAATTTGACGGTCTATAGCTCCGAGCAACGGTATTCGCGATCATCTTCCAGCGAGGCTGGTTCCAACCACACGTCATCCCGGACTGTAACAGCTGATGATGTGACTCAACATTCGGCGGAAGAACCCAGACCGTCTTACGAACTTTCATCAGAGTCGACCCCCTTGTTACATCGTCGTGAAGACGGATTGACACTATATGGCACCGAGCAAAGAGCTTCACGAACGCCTTCAATTTCATCACGGGCACCGTCCGAAGGAGGCACATATAAGAATAGAAGTCGAGTCCCCTGGCCGACCGTCATTTCCCTCGTCACTCTGACGCTTGCTGTCTTGACAATACTCGTGGTTGCCTTTGCTGCCCCTGCAGCAGTGCAGGAATATGGACAGCAAGCTGCTGTATTCACACCCAAATCCATCTCGATTGATTCAACCACGCCAGATGGCGTGAGAGCTCGGGTTCAAGGGGACTTTGTGATGGACTCAAACCGGGTCAAAAACAAATCGGTCCGAGGCATTGGTCGGTTGGCCACCTGGATTGCGAGGGAAATTGAGACGAGTCCATCGAACGTCGAAGTGTATTTGCCGGAGTACGGCAACGTTCTCGTCGGGACCGCCGCACTCCCTACCATTAAATTCAACATTCGGAACGGTCACCATACTACCGTCGATTTTCTTACCGACCTCGAGGCCGGGGATATCAGAGGAATTCACGCAGTTGCCCTTGATTGGATCGAAGGGCGGTTGGGTCGCCTGAGTGTCAAAGGAAAAGCTTCGATTTCACTCAAATCGGGCTTGATTGCTTTGGGAACTCAAGTCTTGACACACAACGTCATCTTCGAAGGTAAATTGGGCTTTCCCTAAACTTGTAACCATAGCTGACCTTTCATCAGAAGAAGATTTCCCCGCCTTGCCGGAGGTCGCGATCCTTAAGCTGAATGTCCATGATACCAACGCTGGGGCCATGGCTGCTGATATCCTCGCGGAAGCCCTCATTGAGTCGCCGGTCGATCTCACTATCCCTGCTCTAGGATTTGATGTCCTGGTTCCAAATTGTTCACCTGGAGATCCCTATATCTTGGTCGCCAATTCGAAGACCAGTCAGATACACGTGCAATCTGGTCCCTTGCAGCCAACCATGGCTGGTGTGGAGGCCATCATCAAGCAATTGCCAGAGGAATTGACCTCTAGCTGCCCCGGTAAAAGGGATTCACCTCTGGACATTCTGGTTTCGAGCTTCATGCAAGGGCTTGAAACCACAATATATGTCCGTGGTTCTGACGCACCATCTCCAGACACCCCGGCCTGGATGGTCGATTTGCTACGCAGTGTGACTGTGCCTTTACCATTCACCGGCCGCGCATTGGATAATCTGGTGAAGAACTTCACCATGTCTGATACTCATTTCTCTCTTCCGGACCCATTTGCGGATCCCGACTCCCCAGAGGCGCAACCCACTGTCTCTGCGTTGGTCAAGGTTCTTATTGCTTTGCCGGAAGAGATGAACTTCCAGGTCGAGGTTCCACAGGTTCGCGCCCTCGCAGACGTCTTTTACAAAGATGAGAGATTTGGTGTTTTGAATATCAGCAAGTGGCAAGACGCCAACTCTACGATTGTTGAGGACCAAGATGGCTCTTCTGCTCTCCTTGTGGAGTTCGCAATGAAAGATGCCCCATTGGAGGTCACTGACGATGGCCTCCTGGCCGAGGTTATCCAAGCCATGCTGTTTGGAAGCAAAGGGGTCGAACTTCGCGTTGCCGCCACCGTAGATACAAAGGTCTCCACGGCCCTGGGTCGCTTTGCTGTGCGAGGCATTCCCGCAGAAGGGAAATTTCCAGTGAAGAGTATGTTTTCATGAGCTAGATTATAGTACAAATCAAGGAATATTTCGTCATTAACAATGCCATAGCTTCCGTCGGAAATCAACTTGGCCAAGTGAACCCGCGTGTGGTATCACTGCAGCTAGAAGACACAACTACATCCTCCATGGTGGTCTCTACGTTGGTGAATTTCACCAACCCGACCCAATACACGGCCACGGTTCCATTCATTGACTTGCTTGTACTGTATAATGACACGGCCGTCGCTCATATCGTCGCTCAGAACCTGTCAATAATTCCCGGCAACAACACCTACGTGCCCGTTGGCTTGCATTGGTGCCCTTTGGCCTCAAGTGGGCCGAATGGAGTTGAGGCTGGACGGACTCTGCTCTCATCATATATATCGGGTCAGTATTGGGTTTAATGACACCCCTGAAGTCTTATTAACTCATAACACAGGTCTCAACACGACGGTGGCCCTAAAAACCCATCGGGAAACGATCCCAAGCCTCCCGCATCTAGGCGAAGCCCTCTCAGTTCTGAACATCACCGTCCCAGTTCCTCAAATAAACTCTCCAGCTTCTCCGGGGAGCGGCGATGAGAGCAAGCCGCACTTTATCCAAGATGCAACGGTACTGATATCTCATTCAAGCTCTTTAGTCAACAGGAAGTCCGCTAATAGCATCGATCCTAGTTCTACCTTTGGTCCTCAGCAGCACAGTTCACGCTCGCTTCACCCCTCACAGAAACAGATGTTGTTATAACTTCCATCGATGCCACGGCATATTACGAGCAGAAAGAGCCTATTGGTCGGATCAACAGCCACGATCCTTTCAAAGTTCCCCCGGGCATATCTCAGTCCCCTCGTCTCCCTGTCGATCTCAACATGGGTGGTGTTGGATACGATGCTTTGCGAAAAGCACTGGGCCAGTCGTTGGAGATGGATGCCATTGCCAATGTTGGGATTCGGATTCAAAACTACGTGGATGTCATTCTTTATCATGGGAAGGGAATTGCGGCCAAAGTTCGATTCTAGTGGGGAATGTGCTGCAGTCTTAACTAGGTAGAGAGGTGTTTCAAAATATATTTTCGGGTTAGTATTTCCACTTGTACACCTTGGCTTCAGATTGCGAGTTCCAAGATTCAGTTCCAAGATTCAGATTCATTGATATTACATTATGGCGACTATCATGCTGTTCTTCCACTGACCTCGGGAGGTACCTAGGTACCTACCTAGGTAAGTATTGCGTATGCTCGTGCCCACCTGGGCATGGTGGCATGATGGCAAGGGAATACAATTTATGGTTTCTCACTTCCCAGCAGAATACTTGGATTGTACAAAGTTCCGGAGACTCCAGAAAATCAATATTTGTGTCATTTTACATACAAAGGCTTAGCCGTTTGTTTCCAAGTCGATCAACTCCATAGGAAAGGTAGAAAAACATAAAGCCAAGAAACCACTCGATCCGATTCGGGTATGTATGTTTTTGAATAAGGCGCTCAAGGCTTTTTAGCCGGGAGGAAGGGTGCTGGCATCGACAACGTCGGCAGCATCCTTCTCGATCTCCTCGCTGACCTCACCCAGGGGCGAACGGGGCAGAGCCATCAGACCGGTGCGGGTGGACTCAAGGATACCGAAGGGACCAATCAACTTGAGGAAGGAGTCGATACGGTTGGGCTTGGCAGAGCTGAGAGAATTATGAGTCAATTGTTATTACGTAGGGAAGGGGGGCACTTACACCTCGACAATGCAGTTGTTGGTGCTGATATCCAGGATCTTACCACCGAACTGGTGAGTCAGGCGGGTGATAGCGTCCAAGTGCTCATGCTTGTGGCGCAGGGCTTGACTCTGGGGAAGGTGGCGAGGGTGGTACTGCTGGACAGAGTGGTCATGGTGTTCCTGGTGGGCCAGGGAGTCAGGCGAAGTGGTGATCTCGCGGTGGTGCTGGAGAAGCTCCTCAAAGAACTCAGGACCAAGGATAGAGACCTTGGCGAGGAGCAGCTCACGCTGGACAAGAGCGGAGTCAGTGTAGTCCAGCACAGCCCAGACGGGGACGAGGTCATCCAATTGGCGGCGAGCCTGCTCGACGACGCCGTCCTGACCTTGCAGCACGATGGTCATGCGCGAAAGGTCCTCGACCTCAGTGTTGCAGACCACCAGACTGTCAATGTTGAATCCACGGGCGGCCAGGATTCCGGACACACGGGACAGCACACCGGGCTCGTTCTGAACGAGGCAGTTCAGGATGTGACGCTTGGGAGGGTTGGTGGGGGTCACAGGAGTCTCGTAGAGAATAGATGAGACAGCAGTGGGGGCATCCCACTGAGGAGAGGCATCGGAGACTGGCAAAGGCAGGGGAGATCGACGATGCAGGGCCTTGTAGGCAAGAGCTGAGGTTGAGCTCGATGATGCACGCACGGCGGTGAAACGAGGGAGCGCAGCAGCTGTACGGGACCGCGTGGACGCAGCGACTGAAGACAGCAGCGACGCTGACCCTGTGGGTAGCGTCAATGGGCGCCTGAAAGCCATTGGGAGTGGTTGTATGAAGGAGTTGTGCGATGAATCACCGCAGGTGTTCGCCCCGGGATATTCTTTTTGGTCGGCCGACCTCGGCGGTCTCCTGCTGACTCACATCCACTAATCCTAGTAGGGACTAGTGCCAGCCAAGGATATCTACAACTTACACGTGACCTCATACACGTGACCTTCACTTTTTCCTCTTTCTCTATTGCACAACTGCGGCCCCAAAGACTCGAAAAAGAGCTATATACTAAATCAAACCTGCTCTCCCAACTCAGCGCTATCGAACCATACCACTTTTGCCACTGCCGCCCCCAAAATTCGGTGGGGGTTTTGGTTTTGAAGTTCCGCTTGGTCTCCGCGTCCCAGACTGGTTCCGGGGAATCTGGACCTTTTTTTTTGAGCTCTTCCTCTTCACAATTCCACACTTTCTTGCTTCACTCTCAGAACAACCATGGCGGAAGACGATCCCCAAGCAAAGCGTTCTCGCTTTGACCAAACTGAAGCGGAGCCCCGACGATCCCGTTTCGACCGACGCTCGCGATCCCCTTCGAACCGACAGTCCGACTCCGCTCGCACTCGCAGCCCTTTGAGTCGCCCCTTGAGCCACAGCCCTGGCGCAGATGCTCCTCCGAAGCAAGCTGTATCTGATCCCGCCGCCGCCGCAGGTATGTGTTGTCAAGTCGCATCAACAGGACCTGGAATCGTGCTAACTGACGGACTTTCCAGCCGCCGCCGCAGCCAAAATAAATGCGCAGCTTCAGGCTAAGAAGGGAATCCAGCACGTTGATGTGCCTCCAATTCGCTCGGTAAGTCCGCGGCGACTTCTCCGCTTGTTGCCATCCATGTCTAATTTGTTTTGATAGAACGAAAGCCCCGCCGCGAATACCGAAAATGCGCCCTCTACCGCGGAGGGATCAGCCAAGCTGAACGCTGAGATCTACGTCGCCGACGGTGATTACATCAAGGATATTGAAATCAATGACTTGCGCAACCGCTACACCCTGACGAAGGGGTCAACCCAGAAAATGGTAAACATTCCCCGTTATCTACACCTGACCCACCCATGTCCCTCTAGCAGGATGATCCCTTGATCCTCTTGGCGTTGAGCCAGATGAAGCTTACGCTTCACCAATCCAGCACTCCTTTCGCCCTCTGTTGCATCTGCTGACCTCCACTGCGTGACTTATAGATTCAGGATGAGACTGGCGCCGGTACATCCCCCTCACCCTATTCCCAAACTCCGTCGATGGCCAATTGACTCACTTTTTTCTTTCAAGATGTTACCACCCGAGGCAATTACTACCCCGATAAGAACATGGCTACCGCTGCGGTAAGAAAACCTCACTATGGTGGCATCTCCAACTACTAACCTTATGGATCCAGAGCCCTCCTCTCTACCTCCATGTCACAAGCACCAACAAGGATGGACTGGAGAAGGCAGTTGCCATGATAAATGAGCTGATGCAGAAGGAACTGCCGAACCTGGTTGACGAGCGCCGGTTCCGTCGCAGGGAACCAGAGCAGCAAGTCGAGCGAGATGAATATGGCCGTGTATGAACCCTTAAATTCACCCTATGAAATAAGTTAACTAACCGAGTGCAGCGCAAATGGCCGGATGACCGACTTGCGATTGATCTTGAGCCAATCCCCGGTTTCAACTTGCGTGCTCAGGTCGTTGGGCAGGGCGGTGCTTATGTGAAGCACATCCAGCAACAGAATCATTCCCGCGTGCAGATCAAGGGCCGCGGCTCTGGCTATTTCGAAGGTAACACCGGCTTAGAAAGTGACGAGCCAATGTATCTTCATATTGCGTAAGTAACCCTTGGGTCTCCCTTTCCTATAAACCTTTGCTGACTGCCACGAACAGAGCCCGCGATACAACTGAGCTCCAAAAGACCAAGGAACTTTGCGAAGATCTGCTCAATAACGTGAGGGAGCAGTATCAGAGATTCAAGGAGAACCCGCCACAGCATCACTACGGTGGATACGGCAACCGTGGAGGTGATCGAGGAGACCGCTACCAAGGAAGCGGATATGGTGGCTATAACAACCGCCAGCAGCAACATAACGGCTCCTCTGCCAGTCCTTCTGGCCAGGCCTCTCCCGGGGCCGCCGCCCAATCCGCCAATGATTACAGCGCACAATACGCGCAGTACTACGGTACTTCGGACCCATATGCGGCCTACGGTGGATACCAGAACTATGTGGCGTACTATCAATATTACCAGCAGATGGCTGCTGCTCAGCAGCAACAAGCCGATGGCGCAGCCCCCCCTGCTGGCCCCGCTGCGGAGGCTGCCCCTCCTCCTCCTCCTGGCTCGGGATCTCCACCCCCTGGCCCTCCAGGTGCTAGCGGCTACAGCGCAGTAAGCTCTCCATTCGAACATGACACCAGTGCTAGACTAATCGATCTTCGCATAGGTGCCTCCTCCCCCTGGTCTGTAAGAAGGGGATTGCCACAGCGGCATAACACCATGTATGTCCAGCTTACTTGCGGCTCCCCTTGATCGTCTTCATTTCAATGGGGAACAAAAGCTCTGTCTCAACGTTTACTAAAGGAGGAAATACAGAGATCTGGCTTAAGGGATCTCTTTGGGATATTTGTCTGCTAAAGAAAGTTTCTAGCTGTGTGCTCTTACCTCGTACTTCCATACGGTAAATCTGATCATTGTGTGGATAAGACTAGGCTCACTTATTGTCAGTGGATTCTCAGAAGATTGCCCTTGTGATTGTCTAAGTATTTCATCGAGCATCGAGCATCGCGACTCGGATGCTTGAGATCGCTTGACCCTATGGTAAATGTGGAATTTAATCTCTTTCAGTATTGACACTAGGAAGCAGAACATCGTCTCTTTGACATTGCACAGCGAATAGGGTGCCCAGGTTGTCCATTCAAACCCTGCAGTATAATCGGAGACGCGAACAGCCTCAGTCATAATCCGCGTACAGCAGAGACATCTGTGTTTCAGATGCCATTTTATCCCGTCGCTTGGCTAGCCCACCCCGTCCTTCTTTGCAGAAATCGCATGCAAAGTCACAAGGTGAGAGGCTAACGGGCACCTCTTGCCTTGCGGGCCTTTGAGATCCCATCTCCTCGAGCTCGAAATCCCCAAAGAATTCCTTGATGAGTTCGTGTCTGCATCTTGAGATACTCTCACAATATCTGATAACCTTGCCAAAACTTTCAAGCTTGGCTTCTCGATTCTCAGGAACCTTATTCCCGCGATGGGACTCGGTGTCACGATGGATGAGATTTTCGATATAGTTTCTCTCCTGGATGCCGTAGTAAACGAGAGACGTGGCGGCACAGCCGTCTCGGCCCGCGCGACCTGATTCTTGGACGAAGCTCTCGAAGCTTCGGGGTGGAGTCCAATGGACCACGAAGCGGACATCAGGATTATCGATGCCCATGCCAAAGGCATTTGTTGCGACGATGATTGAAAACGTAGGTGGTGGTTTCCCTTGGGCTGTCTCGAAAGCCCGGGACGATTTCCAGGTTGATTGGATCTGAGATCGCTTGTTTGCTTCGACGCCAGCATGGTATGCAATCGCATTGACTGTCTCGTCAGAAGACAGCCTGACGGCGAGATGCTCGGCCATCGCACGCGTTCCAACGTACACAATGCCTGATATAGGCGGGAGTTGAGACCTCTGCTCAGCGCCTAGTCGTGCCTCACGCCGTAGTCGAATAGCTTTGAGATAATTATGCAAGTTCAGAAGCTGGCTGTTTTCCGCCTCGGCATTGTCACTGGCGAAATCTGGACGATATCGAACTTCGTAATGGATGTTTGGTCGGTCTGAGGGGGTGTTGAAGAGTTTGAGGTCACTGAGATCCAGCCCAAGGATGCGTATGATATCGTCGCGGACGTGAGGCGTGGCTGTCGCCGTCACTGCAGTGATGGGGATATTTGGATTGACCAGGTTCTCTCTGAGCCAGCCCAGTTCCTTATATGCGGTACGGAAATCATGGCCCCATTCACTGATACAATGGGCTTCGTCAATGGCAACCCGAATGAGCTGGCCTTGTCTGTGGACAATGAGCAAGCGACGACGGAAGTTTTCCGTTTGTAGTAACTCGGGCGTCACATATAGGATTCTTATAGTGGGATGGCCACATAGCATGTCTTCCATGATCCATTGCCTCTCATCATGAGTGGTATTGGAATTGATCGTTGCGACTGCCACACCCATGGCCTTCAAGGTGTTCACTTGATCTGTCTACTCGATATTAGATGGATATGCGAAGAACCCAGGCCCACTTACCATAAGGGAAAGGAGCGGACAGACAACGATAGTCACTTTGTTCACATTAGCATTGTCCATCTGTACTAGGTAGTTCTGTAGTCGAAGGCAGAGAAAACTCACTCCCCCATTCATTGAGAACGGCCGGCAATTGATAACACAAACTCTTGCCAAAAGAGGTTGACGCTTGAAGAAATACATCATGACCTTGAATCACAGCAAGGATCACTTCTCGTTGCAGTGGACTAGAGAGCTAAGTATACTGGCCCTTATTGGGAGAGAACGAACGTACCGAAAATCAGTCTTTCGAAACGTATTCTTCAGCAGCCATCCCATGTTAGCCATTTGGCGCGTGGCGATCGACGCTCGAGACATTCTCCTTCATAGTCAAGCTGTCCAAGTGGTATGGCGAAAGTGCACATCCGACGCCTTCACCCGCGTTCCAAGGTTGTGGAACGCGCTGTCACGTGGACATTTGACTTCCTATTTGGGATTGAGGGGACTATACGGCTACCTATGGAGGTCGACAGGGCTGGATTGATGTGAAATGATACATTGGCACCAACGACACGCTGAAAACTGGGTCGGTATGTGGCAGTTCTATTTAAAATAATGTACAAATGTGGGTTGTTTCCCCCGTCGCTTTGATTTAGCGATAATGATGCGGACCTCTGGACATCTGTCTGTCAAGCTCCTCCTTGACAATCAGGACATCGTTTGCCGTACGTTGATTTGGATGCCACAGTCGCTCGAGTTGCAACCAAACCTCTAGGACCTCTTTAGGGCCACAGCATGTGCCAAAGGCTTGCAGGATGTTGATGATCATCCGGCGCCCAACGAAGACACCATTTTCAATTCGTTTCTCTGGATCCCAGGGCGTCTCTTCGGCCTCTGGAAATTCTGGAGGGGGAGCAAAGACTTCTTCAGGGTCGAGTTCATCGATACTGGATGCCTCATATGCGTCATCCAATTGGGCACTGATGCTTTCATCATCGGGAGATGCAGGCGCATCGCCTGCGTTCTTGGTTGATTCATCCATGTTCTGTTCGGCTTTCACTTCGGCGTCTGCTGAGGGCAGAGACATGTAAAGTCCATTTGGGGCGTCGGTAACTTCGACTCCATCATCAACGATCTCGGTGGCCACGCTTTTAGCAAGCGGGTTTTCCCACGTCATCTTGTGGTTGTTGAGATACAAGCCGCGGAGTCTTGCGTGTGAATCTCGCAAAGCCCGGATGTAGGCATGCCATGTCAGACGGAGGTTTTCGGCACTCCATTGCTTCTTTCTTCGGCCATGCAGAGAAAAGCCCTCGAAAAGGAACAGATAGATGATCGCACGTGGTGGGACCGAGAAGACCTTTTCCATGTCCCGCATGACAGCCATGAAGCTATCAAGGTGACCGGAATTGATCGCATAATGTCGAAGAAGAATGTGAAACGTGCGTGTGTCGGGTCTCATTGGGAGAGAACTTTGCAGAACACGATGGTACTCGGGGAACTTTTCTTTGAGTGCTGCTGACTTCTTCAACACTCGGCCCAAGTTGCGAGCTCTCTGTCGATACTGAGGCATGTCAAAGCCTAGATTTGGGGCATCAACGGCTGACTCCGTGCGATTCGACAATGTCAACTCGGTGCTCCTGGTTTGGTGCTGCTCCAGCATGCGAGCATAGAGCTGTTCTGCCGTTTGGGTCTCGCCGGCTCGGAGAAACGAGGCAATAAGGCAGTTCATCACGACAGTATCAACCAGTTCTCCGGAATCTATAAACTCGTTGAAGGCATTCCGGATACCGTCTGCATCTCGCATCAGTCCAAAATAGTAAATTTTGGAGACTTTCCCGCATCTTGAAAAGCCCATGCCACGCCCGGTCATCTCTTCCTCCAGGCGCTCAGCAACCTGGAATGCGCCGGCTTTGATTGCGACGTCGAAAAGGATATTGAATACCACCTCGTCTGCCTTCACTCCTGCGACATGCTCCATCCTTTGCCACATACCAACAGCTCTGATAAGATCTCGTCTCATGACCTTGCCATTTCCCCGACCTGCAAGATGGATGGCAGAAGACCAAAGTGAAAGTGAGAGAGGCAGTCGAGCTGCAACCATGTCATCCACCAACGCCAAGTATCGACGGGCATCAACCCATCGTCGATCCCGAGGTTGCGCGAACATACGCAAAAGCGCACCACGTGTGCGTTGCGACAAATAAGCCATTCCCGGCGACGGAAGCTCTCTGTACAGCCTGAACAAATACTGTGTGGAGGGGTTTGATTCTCCCCATAGTGTTCTGACAAGCTCCGCGACTGAGTCAATCTCCGTTTGGTCGTGTGACGTAGCTTCTTTTGCTTTGAAGAAACGAGGGCGTGGAGCTACCGCGGTCACTGCCTCCTGCCAATTGTAACCGGTCAATGTTCGCTGGTAGAGTTTGGCGGTGGAAATGCGCTTGTCTTTCTCCGGGTGCCGCCATGACGGAAACGATTGGCGAGGGAGGTCCGCCGTGTCGAAGTCTAGTGCCGTATGATTGGATCGATGTATCCTGTGGTCGATATCATGTGTATAGGTGAAATTAAATCGTTGGGGTTGCTTTTGGGTTTCGGTGCCTGCGCTCGGCGCCGGCGACAAGGGTATATAGTCGTCATCCGCCTCCGCCTCCCTTTGTGAATGGGAATGAGTGCTGCTCTCCTCAGTCTCCTCGTCCTTGGTGCGCGCCAGACCATGGCTGATCCATCTTTGAGGTTGCGACGGATTCAAACTTGGTCTTGAATATTCTGGCGGTTGTCGGGATGGCTGCCGGCGACCAGGCGCCCCTTGGGTTCGAAATCTGTGTAAATTACGATCTGAAGGGGACCATGACGCCGTAGAGATCCCTCGACGGCTTGGTGAGTGCTCATTGCAGAAGCTTGCGAGGACCAACGAGCCGACAAAAATATCTGCTATTGACGCGACGGATGGGCGAGGACGGCGGGGACAGAGCCTTCGGGCGGAGTTTCTGTGGGGAGGGGAGGTCGATGGAGGCATTGAGGGTTCTCGAGTGGAGGGAAGCCCGTCCAAGGCCTGCTTTGGGTGATCTCGCAGGCCCGGCGAGCTGAGGGACCTATTTGGATGAGGCATGAGATGACAGACATCGTGGCATTGGAGAGGCCCTGCGCATCCAAAGAAGGGCCTTTTGCCACTGGCACGATCGAACACTATCGATCTCCAAGCGCAAAAGACAGGCAAGCAGAAAGGGAGAGGAACCACGACGGGGGAGAGAGGAGTGTTTTTCTGAAGACGAACGGCTGCACTTTCTGGCCTGGCGGAGTCCGTCGTCGGCCAATCGGAGCCGCGCTTTGCCAATCCCATCTTTTTCGCTCCCGCATCACGTCCCCCAGCGCTACTCTCTTCCTCTCGGTTTGATTCACCGTCGCGTTCAATTATTCCCTTGAAGCTCTCGCTGTCGGTTGTGCTTCGCCATGGGAAAAATCAACCTCACAGCCCTCCGGGTGCGAAAGACCGCCCTTGGTCAATTCGCCAGTGGAAAGACCAGCAAACTGCCCCAATGGGTCGAAGTGATTGGCGAGATCCCTCCTGCTGAAGCCCTCATCCGTACCCGTCCTCCTCAGCACCAGCTCGTTCAGCAGCGGATGAAGACCGTTGCTGGGTCTTCGAAGCCGCAGGTCGTTTTCCAAGTCCAAGAGAAGCGCCGAGCCCCCAAGAAAGCCAGTCGACTCTTCCAGCCGGTCGAGCTCAAATATGAAGAAGATCAATTGCGTACTGAGTTCTTCCGCGACCACCCTTGGGAACTTGCCCGCCCCCGTCTGCTCTTGGAGACTACTGGCAAGGACTTTGAACATTACGATTGGAGCCAGATTCAACAACCAGGAAAGCGGTTAGATGGTGAAAGGTATGTTTCTCATCGCGGCTATAAGCCGGCTTCAAGAAGTGATTCTTCCCTGCTAATACTCTACCCCTCTCTAGTGTGGTTCAGCGACAACTGTGGCTCCTAAACAACGTCCCAGACATGACCAAGAGCAATGCTTACGACATTGCTCGCCGAGAATTCTACCGCCTCCGATTGAGAGAGGATGTTGAGCGCCGCGTTGCAGCGGAAGAAGCCCAGGCATATGGCGCAGAGTTCGGACCATCATTCCTGGACATTGGTATGAAGTTGGAGGATGTACAATACGACAAGTGGGTGGAATGGGCCCGGGCCACCGCACAGGTGCAGGACCAGCGCCAGGCCGCGCTCTCCGGTGCTCCAGAGCTGGCCGAAGAGAAATCAGTCACAGAGACTGAGGCTGACGAGGCTGAGTCCTCCCTGTAGGGACCTGCGCTGCTTGAGTCCGGGGTTGATTGATACCACAGCATTTCCTCTTTCCGCCCGGGGCTCTACTTTTCCAGCCTCTTTTATTGATCTATGTATATTATTCCCACCGTTCTACATGATGGTGGACTTTCCTAGCTCTATTAACGCGATAGCACATGCATTCTTGGTCATTTATTGGACGATTTCCATGTAGTTGTAGCAGTTGATTGGAATTGAAGAGGATCAAAACATAGAAGTAAAATATAAGTAGTATCCCTAGTCGTCGCAGTAACAGTGCAGTAAAGAAAAGGCTGAACTCCGAAGGGCGAGAACAGACATCGCGGCGCCGCAGTGTTTGGACGTGTTTCATCCAATCAGAACATCTCCAGCCTCACTTCTTCCTTTCGCTGGGATTCTTTTCATTCTGATTCCTTGCAGAACTGTTCTTCCCTCGCATTCCGGGTTCCTTTCGTGTTCGCGATTGTCCCTCGTCTCCGTTGCACAATCTCCCTGCCTTGCTTCACCAGTCCCGACAGCGCGAGCTCGGTTCAATTCCTGTGCTCCTTCGCCTACGCCACGACGACGTCCCTTCGGCCATCGCCTCTACTCCGTATAAACCAATCTGTACAACCTGTCGGCGAGATCATCGGAACTCAACCCCAGTCACCCAACAATGCCATGCGCGGGCGCTACGAGTACTCTCATGTGTTAGGGTTCGCTGTGTCGGTATAACTTGTTGAATGAGCGGGCGTATCGGCCCTTGGACAAAGCTGTTACCTTGGGATTGTCGGATCGATAACCTTTGGGCTGTGATCGACCATGACATCTGCGATGACTCGACCGGACGAGATAGTGCGCGGGCCGCGCTTATATCGCAGTGAAACAGACGAAGACGAGATGGAGGCTGGAACATCTGATTCGAATGATTATCTGCCGCTGACGCAGAATGTTACCCACGATGATGCTCAATCTCCAGAGGAGAGCGAAAATCGACCAGACACGGCGCTGGGAGACGCACCGGCAAACGCTACCAAGCCGGCTGGATCGAAACCGCTCTCCCCCGAAGAAACGATTGAACTGGCACGAAATGCAGTAGAGAGTGGAATACAAGATACCAAGCGTTCGCTGGCAGGCAGCGAGGCTGTTACGGACGTGGTCAAGCCCAAACTTACCATTGATCTCGGTCATTCGAATATCATTCGTATCCCTGAACCAGTTGTAGACTTGATCAAAGATGAAGTTGAACGGTGAGTTCAACCCGGAGGGCTGCTCGTTTTCGGTCCATTCAGCCTTTCAAGAATGTCGTCGTCGCCAGGCTTATACTGATCATCGCGAAGTTTGTCTCTGTCCAACAACCAGCTCTTCCACATTCCCTATCGCTTTGCGGAGTGCTCCCACTTACGCTACCTTAATATACGGGCAAATAGTTTCCGGGAATTCCCCAAAGGAGTACGCTTCACGATAGTTTCACCCCAACGTGCGTTTGCGCCGCTGACCTTTCTAGGTTTACAAACTTCCTTTGCTTGAGATCCTCGATCTGAGTCGCAACAAAATCAAAGAGCTGCCGAATGAAATCAGCAAGCTCAAGTCGTTGCGAGTCCTCTCGGTGATGCAAAACCGTCTCAGCGATCTTCCAGTTGGTCTATCAGAGATGCATAAGCTTCAGATTTTCAAATGTGCTGGGAATCCCCTCCGCCAGCCCCTCCGTGACATCTTGGAAGAAACGGAGAATGAAATGACTCCGTCTGGGATGACTGATAATGAGAAGGAAGTTGCAGCCACCACGAAGTTGAAGAAGTTCTTCCTGAAATCACGACAGAATGTGACAACGCCTGAGCCCGAGCTGCATACTGATGCAAGGTAAGTTTGCTGTTTGGACGAAACTGTTTGGACGAAAGGAAGCAGATGCTGATATTTGTCGCAGTGACGGGAGTTTTGAAGCGAAACCTCTGCCAACACCAATCCCGTCCAAGCGGAATCTGAGTGGCCGATTCCCGGTCATCCCCAGCACTGGTGATGGCTCAGCTACCTCCTCTCGATCTCCTTCGATCTCCCGACCCCTCGTCCCAGCCAAATCGCATTTCCGAATGGCCTCGGGGCAAGGTGCTACTTACCACATGCCTGGGCTCCAGAGGCCTGGGATGGTGCCCTACAATGTGAATGAGCGCAATCGGAGCAATAGCGAGGGAATCATCCAAGGATCATCGGCTGCGCGGAGTAAGCGGATGGGGCTGATCACCCGCAAGAACACTGATTTGGGTACGTTGGATGAAACACGCCCGTATCGAAACAGCCATTTGCGAGGTCTCAGCCACGGCTCTGTCTTGCGGCCCCGCCAGCCTCCAACGCCAAATACCGCGAGTGAAAACCGTTCCCCAAATCCCAGCAGCCCCAGGGAGCGTCGACGTCCCAGAGAAGGATGGGTCAACCGGATGTCTAGCCTTCCTGAACACAAGGGGGAGCGTGCATCGGATGGTCCCATCATCAGAAGCGCAAAGGGAATCTTGTTCGCGCTATTCCAGGTTCACTCGCATATCGACACACTGATCAATGTGATAAAGCTGGAAGATACACGGCGTCACAGTCTCGAACTTGTCTTTTACAATGCCACCTCTCACGTGGATCATCTCAATGATGTCCTTGAAAAGGCGTCAACGTCGCTAATCCACGACCCGGAGTCACTCCCAATAGTCACGGACACAGTGAGGCGCGAGTGTGAAAAGTGCATATCTGCATACACCCATGTCGGCACACAGCTACGGAACAGCGCTTCCAAGATCGTTTCAAATGGCGATCCGCACTATGTACGCTCACTGATGCTGATGATCTATGGAAGTTTGGTCGAGCTTCGGAATGCCTGTGCGATCCTCCAGGCTCCGCTCCAATTCTTTGACAAGCGCGCCTCTGCCACGAAACGCCTCGCCGGCCCCAGCAATCCCCTCCCCTCTATCCCAGATCGATCTCAAGTACCACTGGTCACCCCAACCAGGGACCCAGCGCCGCCGACACGAAGAATGCGGAGTGATACCACGATTCGGCACCCCCAATACCCCATGACCATGACTACATCCACTCCAAATGGCACCAATTCCCCCGGATTCTCCACGCCATACTCGCGCAGTCGCTCTAGCAGCAGGTCAAACATGAACAGTAACTTGTCGCACGCTCTAGCTACCCCCCGCTCGGGCGAAACCTTCCCCCCGATCCCAATTTCTGGGGCTCCTCGGGTCAACATCGTGACTGGGCTTGATGAAAACGAGGAAGAGCGGATCTTCGAACGAATCTTCCATCAGCTTGTCTCTACGCATACTGCGGCTTATGGCGCTCTCCCTCTGGCCCGCCGGCAATTCATACGATGTCTGGAAGCTGCCCAGCAGTCACGCAACTCGGAGGGCCTTCAAGTGCTCTGGAGCAACCTCATCCGCCGAGCTCAAGTCTGCCAAGAATTATCCGACCTCCTGGGCCAACGTCTCTCTAGCATGAAAATCAAAGAGCCTGGCGGTGGACTTCGCAACCAACGCGAGTTCTGGCAACTATGCAAATCATTCATGCACTCCTTCATTGATCTCGTGAATGAAATGCGAGAGGCGAGAAGCATGCAACTGCTCCCCTCCGACGTCATCATCCTCCTCCGGCCTGTCCAAAAAGCCAGCCGAGAAGCAGGCCGCTTGATTGAGGCCTCCCCCTGGGCGTATCTCGCCGATCCGGACCGCCACCCCCCTCCCGGCTCCATCTACGGACCTCCACTGCAGAACCCACACATGCAGCACCACCCATCTGCCTCCGCCTCCGCCATTATCAACTCTCATTTCCCGCACGGTGGCACCATAACCCCGCAATCCATCACGGTTCCTGCCACCCCTCTGAGTGCGGCCCTTGGCCCCGCTGCGCAGGCGACGGTGCCATCCACACCAGCCAGTGCTTACAGTGACAAGTTCTTCGAGGGAGATGTCTTCCAACGGGCTGACTCTCTCCTCTCGTCGAACCAGGCACCTTTCTTCCGTCGCTAGACGACTTTAAAATACTTTCCCCCGAGTACCAGCTTCTCCATGAGTCATGATCCGCCTTTGTGCTCGTTTTGCATTTTATGATTTCTATGAGCAGAGTCTCGCACAGCCATCTATGAGACTGGGGGTGGTTTCTTGAACACCCCCGTGTCTTGGCAGTCCGACACTCGATCTGTATTGTGTTTTCTTTGGTTTCCCTAATTTAGCGGGTTGGTCTCTTTCCAAGGTTCAAAGGGAACGGACGAGAGAATCCTCGATGTGGGAGGATACTTTTGCGCGGGCTACTGTTGTCTCCCGAGGTCTGGTGGTCCGATACAATCTGTTCCTTTATGCATTAGCGGGTTGGTTTTGATTGAGAGAACCGAGGGCATATCAAATAGGCTTCATATGGAATGAATACTCTCATATCTACCTAGGTACATATTCAATCCTGATCACTACCTAGGTAATATGAATATTGAGAATAGCTTTAGCAGTGGCTAGGTAAAGTTGTTCATTGAGTATATTCAGATGTCAAAACATAGCCCCGCAGACTGTAGAGCGTGCCGCCGGACTTGGCCTGGAGTTTTGGGCCCTGAGTCCGACCATCACTGAGCATCTCTCCGGAGAATACACATTATCGAACTAGCTCCTCTGCAGGAATAAGGAATGATGCGGGGCCGAAATACCTCTCAGCCACAGAAAACCGAACTGAGTGGTGGATTAATTGAGGAGCAGACGAGGGTCTGGGGAATCCGAGACCAGTGGCTGCTTCAGCCGACGCCAAGGCCCATGAGGACGGATGAATGCGAATTGTCACTTTCCAACGGGGCTCAGCGCCTTCTGCCCAGCGTCGTCACTGCAGCTAGGTAAGGACTAGGCTGTCTTGGAAGGAGATGAAGAAAGGTATATAAGGTGAGGAATTGGTGGTGAACCAATCCAGCATCGAGAGCCGGGATCGCGACAATGGTGCGCTTCACCTCCATACTTAAGACAATTGTCTCCTTCGGGGCTGTGGTCTCCGCATTCACCAATCCCATCCGAAACCCCGGAGGCAGTGATCCCAGTCTCGTCTACACGGGCGGATACTACTACCTTCTGACGACGACATGGACGGACGTCCAAATCACCCGGGCGACCAGCATCGAGGGACTAAAGGAAGGCGAGACTAAAGTCGTCTACTCGACCGACGTCGCCTCGCGATGCTGCAATAATTGGGCCCCGGAACTGCACTATCTCGGGGGTAAATGGTACATTTACTACACGGCCGGCACAGCGGATGACCTGGACGGGCAGAGATCGCACGTTCTAGCTGGTATGGCCCCACCGTCAAACTCATTGTTTGATATTAAGAGAAGAGAATGAGATGATTAACTGAGGTGTAGGAGGCAGCACACCCTGGGACTCCTGGTCCTACGGCGCCCAGCTCACAACAGAATGGGGCATCGACGCGACTATTGTCCGCTTCAACGACTACGGCAACTTCCTCGTCTTCTCCTGCTTCCACGGCGTCACCTACCAGTCACTCTGCATGCAAAAGCTGGGCAACGACTTCATCTCCGTAACCGGAGATATCACCGTCATCTCGCAACCAACTGAAGCCTTCGAAACACACGGCACCCCCGTGCAAGAAGGCCCTGCAGCATTATACACCAACGGCCAGACACGGATCGTATACTCTGCCTCCTACTGCTGGACACAATACTACTGTCTCGCCAGTCTGACCTGGGATGGCACCACGAACCCGACCCAGGCGAAGGCGTGGACGAAATCGAATGGATGTCTCTTGGCCTCGAGCAATGGGAACTACGGCACGGGACATAATAGCTTCTTCCAGAGTCCGGATGGAACAGAGGTGTGGACGGCCTTCCATGCGACGACCAATGGCGCAGGTGCGTGTGATGATAGTCGGTATACAATGGTGCAGCCGGTGGGGAGCAATGCTGATGGCACTCCGAACTTTGGGGTGGCGGCACCCTGGACCCAGGTGTTTGAGGAGCCGAGTGCGTAACTCATTGCTAGCTAGGGTGATTTCGAGGTCGCGAACTTTTCGCCCTTCTATCGCGCGCCGTTTCTGCCATTTTCTGTGACACTTGCGAATGCGTTGTTAGAAAGAAGGGGTTTCAGTTTAAAATGACTCGAATCACTTCCAAGGTTGTACATATCGAAAGTAGTATAGGTAATAACTTGATCCACCAGCGTGAGTGCTAGGTATGTTGTTTATTCTCGAGCCCCGATAACAGGGCCATTGGAAGCCCTGGAGAATAGGTTGCTTCCAAGGTTAGGTACTTGAGAGCGGAGTGATCAACAATCCCAGATTCCGAGAGCTGATCGCTTCCTGAAGCGGTGATACTTAGTATCCCGGTTCATGTTTTCGTACACGAATGCAAAAGGGTCTACCCTCGGCGATTGTGGAGAGTGCGTATAATTTATAGATGAGGAAATCAGTTAGCTTTCGATGCTTGTGGAGGACAAGAGCTTCCAATTTCACAAGAATCTTGGATTGTGATGTATAGATAGTGAGTAAATTGAAACAAGAGTGGCTTTCTACCTAAATGATCTGCCCGTTGAAGCTAATTGGATTAAACCGAACATTGACTGCTAAGAAATAGAACAGAAAATCAAGATATGTTATGAAGGAACAAAAAGTCATATCTCTTGGCTCTTATGTTCTCTTGATACAATTGACTTCTTGAAACCTTGGAAGCCTTGACCTTCTGTTCACCCCATCAAGGCACCAAGGCAAGCTTACTGAGCTCTGAGATTAATAGATTCGGCAGATTTGTTCCTCTAGTATCGACTTGGATTCGGCTATTGATGATTTCAATCGGCTCTACACTTGTGTATCTCGAGAATGATCAATTTCCATTACTATCCAACAACTATAGTATGACCCCTGGGTGCAATCCATTGCCAAGTCACTCCTAGCCCAAACACATTGTAAACGATCATCCCCAACGCTATATGTTCATCTTTCAACCCGCTCTGGGAGCAACAACCACGTCTCTCACGTACGAATACATCTCACGTGGCTTGTTCACAAACACGCTGTGTCCTGCCTCGCGGAAAAGATGGTACGACACCCCACGCTCCGCGGCCCACGTTCCAGCCGCCTTCGCTGTGCTAGTAGCGGCCACCATAGTCGTGGCAGGTGCATGAATAGCGTTCTCAGTCGTCGAGGGTGCTGCATCGTCGGCATAGAACAACTGGTTTGGCGGCTTTGCAAAGCCCTGTGCGCCACGCCACGTCATATTCTGCAGTGACAGCTCCGCGCCAAGATGATTGATCAACATATCCCACTCCCCGGAGAACAGGTGGAGAGAGATGTTATGGTTCGTCACCAGATCTGGCATGATAAAGTACTCCGGCGGCACCGGGGAAGGCGCAGCAAGGAGAGTGCCAAGGATGGTCGAGTTGCAGGCGCTGTAGGGTCCATTGTGTGGGACGTGCAGGGCAGCCTGGACGTCGGTGCGACTGAAATATTCTGCTAGTAGCGGCAGTGGGGAGATGGAACTGCAATCGTGGGATATGTCATAGACGTCGTAGCAGCCGTGGGTGGAGCTGTTGGCGGACTTGGCGGTCATGTAGTCCATCGCCGTGGAGAAGGTTGCACAGGGGCCGTAGCACGTCGAGTTGAAGATTGAGGTTCGGACTTCTTCTGGGGTTGTTGGTCCTATGTCACAGGCGGCTGTCAGGGCGTTTGTCAAGTCCCGGCGTCGCCGTTTGAGGTTGAAGAACTCTGGATTTCCTGGTATGGCAAAGGTGCCCTGGGGCGGGTAGATGGCGGACTCGGCTAGCACACCGTTGAACCCGCAGCTTTCGTCGGCCTCCTCGAAGACGGAGAGGATTTCGTCTGGGACGTCGAGCAATGTCGATTTTGATCTGATGTATCTTCCTATGGCAACTGATGACATGGCTGCTGCGTTTCCCCATGAACCATCCCCCAGGGACATCGAGGCAATGTTCAGCGACGCAGAGCTGTTGACAAGTTGGGATGCAATGTAGGGAATGTAGATGCCGGCATAGGACTCGCCCATCAGATGAATCTGTTTGGATTTCAAGTGTGGGAAGTAATCGAAGAATCCATGCAGCCAAGCTGCAAAGTTCTCGGTGACCTGGCCGTTGTCTCGTACAGGATAGGGAGAGCTGGCGGTGGACAGGCCCGTGCCGACGGGTTGATCGACATAAAGGACATTGCCCAATTGTGTCCATGAATGGGGATTGCGAACGAGATTTGTCGAGTTCCCATCGAACGAAAATGGACCATTGCCTGTTGCCAATCCTATCAATGACGAGCAGCCTGGGCCGCCGTTGAACCATACTGTACAACGTCAGTAGACCACTCTATCAAATTCGGAAGAACTTACTGATCAAGTTGTCCTCATACGCTGGCTGCTCTGTCTCAAAGAGCCAGAAGAAGATCTCATTGCCGGCCTTGGCCCCTGGGACAGGGATTCGACCCGCCCAGCTTGATGGCAACGAAGCAATGCCCGGCAGGGAATGTACTTTGAACTGAGCCGCCTTCGTGCCCACTCCTCGCGAAAGAACGACGCTCGGCGCGGTCCATAACAAATTGAAGAAATAGAGTAGTGCAGGGATGTTCATGATTGAACTTTGGCCTGGGGACAATCTGATTCGGTAAATCGATATTCTCCGAGATTGAAGGCTGTAGAATTACAACCCAGGACGAAGATATACTCCATTCCACGTGGAATCCATAATCCTTTTATGAGATTTTTCATGCGAAACATGTTGGCCACTTGGTTATTGAGCGGGCGGTAGCTGATGCCGGATATGGGTGTGAATAAGGCTGTATCAAAGAGGTTCGGGTGTTCGGGTGTTCGGGAGATTAAGGGCTCAATAGCCAATAACCCCTCTTGATGCTCGTCATGATCCATGAGAGATGAGCACAGGATGGAATTGAGTTTCTCAATTGGAGTGTATTCCAAGGTTGCTATTGAGACTACTTAGGTATGGAGTTGACGATGTGTTAGGGTTGTCTGGATGCCCGGGTTGTCAGGCACCAAGGCATCAGGCATCAAGCACCAAGGCCAAACCTTGGAAGTCCCAAGCCCAACGCGAAAGGAACTCAACTTCAACATCCGTGTCAGACTCAGAACATTCCGATCTCGCCGAGAGAGATCCGAGGGCTTCGCGGGAATCTGCAACCTGCAAGTCCGAGAAAGGAGAACACCTCACGTGGCCAGTGCTGGTTTCAAAGCTCAAAGTGAGGCGGATCCCCCTTTTTTTTCGAAAGATCGAGATGGCCTGGGATCAGCCCTGGAGGAATGGACTTCCAAGTTCCCAGATCTCGGCAGATGGTGACTGCTCGCGGGTAGCAGCACTGGAATGTGAGATGTGCGGTTGCGTCCACCCGAATCCGGTAGATCTGGAGACACTGAGGTATATCAGTTCATCCCGGTCGTTTTACCAATGCTTTTTTTATTTTCCTCCTTTTTCTTTTCCTTGATTCGCGATCTGCACTGGGCGTGTTTGCCCTGAGGCTATACCTCTTTTCGAACCTCTTTGTTCCGCTCATCGATTGGATTGGATATTTTCCCATTTTCGCCTTTCGCCTTTCGCACTTTGCATTTCGATCTAATTAATCGCTTAATCGCTCGCTTTTCACCGGTCTGTAGCCCACGAGGCGAATCGGCTCCACCGCAGTCGACAGCTCACTTGCATCACTTTTCGGTGACTGCGGATTGGCTGCCTGCCTGAGGCAAACAGGGGGCTTCGTGAGTGGCACATCATCCGTCTTCTTTTATCTGAGTCCAGGCAAAGTTGGACTCGTCATGGATCTACAGGGCAAAGAAGCCCGGAAGGACGAGGGCGAAAGGCCGCTCGAGTACGGTGCCGGTCGTTCAAAAGAGTATCACAAGAACGAGGGGCGGGATGCGCAAACCCACGATGACCGCAATTCGATGAATCCACTCCGGCGGCGCCAGTCACCATTCTCCTACCCTCATGGGTCGCAAAAACCCTCCGTGACTCGGCCGCGGGAGCCTTCACCCTCCCCCGAGGCCATCGGGATTCCCCAAATGCTGGGGCTAAGCTCCCGCGATCAGCGACTACTCCGCAAAGCGCGGAGATCCCCACCGGTCACCAAGAAGACCCTCAGCGAGCTCGATCTACCCTGTATCATGGGTAATATTAATCTCCGCATGGATGCCAATTTCGACCGCGACCTGCACTTCAAGCCGGATCTGGATGGGGAAAAAGGCAAACGGAAGAGAAAGGAAGCCGCGGATTATTGGGACTCATTGGCCTCGGAGATTGCAATCTACTCGTTCCGCGCCGCACTGGCAGACACTGACATCGAGGATGTGGGTGCCAGTGCTGGAGCTCGACGGACCTTCGACCCTCGCTTGCCCGCCTTGTTCGAGACATTACAGGATGTCATCAAAACCCTCGTGCCGGAACGAGACCACCCTACCGTCATGCAGAACCTGGAAGTTCCGCTACTCATGCAGCAAATACGAAAAGGCGTGTTCGACATGCTGACGCTGGCAACATGGCTTGCAGCGTTGTTAAAAACACATTGTGCTCCCATGCGCGACGAATGGGCCGATTGCATGGTCGAGCAAATCAAAAAGGGCTCCCAATCACAGGACCCGAAGGAGATTGTAAATGGTCTTCAAACGTTGTTCGCTATACTGGAAGCCATGAAACTGGTATGCTTCCGTCCCAATGCCCTCTATCTATGCATCAAACTCACATTTCATGTTCCAGGATGTCGCCAACCACCAAATCCGAGCGTTCCGTGTTCTCTTAATCGAGGATACAGTTCCTTTCCTTCAAGAGTACTTCAAGAGTAAAATGAATCGAGGCAGCTTCCAGGCCGAGTCGGCGCGCGATTGGTACCTCTCCGTTCGGTCCCAGGCCCAAAAAGAAGACGCCGAAGACCAAAAGGCCCCAGCCGAAGCCAACGAAACTCTCAAACCCCTCGAAGCTCTCTTCCGCGGCATTTCCGACCAGCTCCTTCAGTTCGCACCCCCGACTGATTTCCCCGAGACCTTCCTCTTCGACTCCGAACGCCTCTGGCAACTCCGCTCCACCGTCCAAAACCTCATCAACCTCGATATCGCCTGGTATATTTTCGAATCCTACGTGAACAAGCACAAGCGGTATCTTTCTGCGCCCGAAGAAACCTACTCCACCTTCCGATCGCGGATCTGGTCGCTCATGGAAGACAGCATGGATCTGGAAAATCGCATTGCCGGCAACCCCGACAACAACGACGACAATCCCGACCACCGTGGCGGAAAGCGCTGGACCCAGAACATGCGCTGCATCGCACTGGAAATCGCCCGGTTTGCCTGCGCCGCGTTGCAGCTTGATGCAGTCGTCGCCGATGAGGTCATTGTGCCCATCGAGGAGGCCCTGGAATGGCACCTCACCAACGAGTCCAATCTATTTGCCTATTTCCAGGATGGCATGCGTGAAAAAGTCCTGTCGGCCACCTTGGCGGCGGCGAAACGCTACCTGCCCCTGTCACCGTTGGCGATCTGCGAGTCGCAGCGGGTGTCGCCGTCCGCGGTTCCGGTTGGGACTGGCTCGGCCTCTGCGCAGGCCTTGACCCCGCAGCAGCTGGACATTGAGCGTATCGGCATGCGTCTGGCTCACATGGGTGTTTTGCATTGGCGTGTTTGGGCGCCGCTGTTGTACCTCCGTGATGAGATTGCAACAGCGGAGTTGGAGCCGGCCTTGCTTTGATTTTTGGGTATTAATTTTTCTACTCTGCGACACTGTTTTGATGGGTATTACGCGTCTACTTTTTTTTTTTTTTTTTTTTTTTTTGCTTTTGCAAATGTTCTGCTATTCAGCGCCATGCATTTGCTTTCAGGGGGGACTTTTGTGGTTAATAGTGGCGTTTCTGAGCCCAAGGGCGTTTGACTTCTCGGTGTTGGGAAATAGAGGCATAATTTACTTATAGCAGATGCATCACAATCTCGAACTGCACTCCTCACTCCTTGTTCGTACGAAGTACTCCGTAGTCCACAATCGTATAGTTCGAAAACGTCCATGGCCCGTGCGCATCCCTTCACGAAACGAAGTTGCAGATCCCAACTCGAAATCCGAAATCGGCGAGTCCATAAGATCAACCGTGCAGCCCTGGGCAAACACGCTTCCCAATGCGTCCTTCTGCAGTGCTTCGGTCCCCCCATTGGCTCACAGGCTTGAAAGCAACCCAATTGCAGCGCATAGCGCGAGCAACGGGCATCCAATCGTCTGGGACCAAAGGTCTCCTCGTTGAACGCATTGCTGCACAGTTAGGGTTACAGTTGGACGGGGACAGTGTTGCAAATCCCACTGGTTCCATCCCCAGCAATGCCAGTCAGGGCCAGGATCGCCATCGAAATGTCGACTGTGGATCGACAAACAATCATTCCAAAGGCTCAACCCAGAACAGCTCGTCCAAACTACATGCGAAACCATGGAGCATTCTCAGCATCGACATGGGCATCCAGAACCTGGCTTTTGCGCATCTGCACCTCCCCCGCTCGCATGGGACCGATCACGCAAACCCACAGATGCCGGTGTTAACAGCCTGGCATCGACTGGCTGTGTCTGAGATCGCGAGTTTGAATCTCGCTGGTGCTGAAAATCCCTTGCAGACGGAATATTCGTCGATTTCCAAGTCGGACGCTTCAGATAAGTCTGCAAAGGGATCTAAGTCTAAATCGACATCGAAATCTAAGGAGGTGGAGTCTTTTTCGCCAGACCTGTATGCCGCCACTGCCTACAATCTCATCAAATCTCTCTTAACCGCCTACCAACCAACTCATATCCTCATTGAGCGCCAGCGCTTCCGCTCAGGTGGTGCAAGTGCTGTTCAGGAATGGACGCTGCGCGTCGGTGTCTTTGAAGGAATGCTATATGCCGTTTTGCATGCACTTCGCATGGAAAGGGGAGACGTGATCACCGTACAGGGCGTCGAGCCAAGGAGGGTAGTAAGATATTGGCTAGACCAGTCTGCCGCAGAGAAAGAGAGGCTCAAGGCTCGAGAAGTTAAAAAGGCGAAGATCGATGTTGTTGGAAGCTGGATTTCCGCTGCACGGGGTGAACCTTCGATGGACTCCAGACCCATTGGAAAACAGCAGCAGCTGTTACTGGGGAGTTCCTCTGTGGATAAGATTCTGCTGGCAGAGCCATCCGCATCACCTGCCTTGGAGGGCATTGTAAATGAGTATATGAGGAAATGGCAGGGACAGCCAAAACCAAAGAAGACGCGAGCTTCCAAAGGAACATCAACACCAGACCCTCTGCCAGTCGAGGCTGTCGATATTGGGAAACTAGATGATCTGGCAGATTGTTTATTGCAAGGTGTGGCGTGGGTTGAGTGGCAGGCGATGCGAGAACTCCTCGTACGGGATGGGCCCAGGGCTTTAGATGATATTTAGTACCTCATAGCTCGGGTCCACATCATTTACCTAAATGTATTGATTCTCGGACATTGACCGAAAAGCAGGCCAAGCTTTTTCTACTGGAAACTAGTAGTGCTCTTGACCCGTGTCCAACGGAGGAGAGTGGATAGCTTTTCCAAGGTTACCTGCGCAGATGGGACAAGGGGTCTGCGGACAGAATGCTCAAATTAATTGAAAGGGTGGCAGGAAGTGAAGGAAATACAACTTATGTCCTATCGACTTCCTGCCTGTATCAGAATGGAAATAAGGCAGAATACGACCAAGAAAGCGGTTAGGATCGATGATTTTGCACAAAAGAGAGGTTCTTCCCGAAAGGAAAGCATCACCTAAGGCGACACGAAGAGAATGTTCCGAGTACAATGTCGTATGAATGGATCAACTTCACATTGGGTAGAAATGGGACGCAAGGAAATGACAGACCAGGTGGGACAGCCCCGTTGAGACTGATTGCGAAATAATCAGGCCAATGAACTGTCCACACCCCACGTCAAGACCAGCGGAAGAATAGAATTGCGGGAAACATGGCAAAAATGGGAGCGTAAATAAGAAGTGAAATCGAAAATGTTTGTACCAGAACTTGGCAGAAATAGGTACAGAACCAGCGCGCTTCAGCGCGAGTAGAAGGAAATCGGAACTTTCTCTCGGATCGTCATCAGGCTCGTAGCTCACCACTTGGGAGGGTGCCTCTCACTTGAGCATGTTGCTTAGAGGTGACGGCGCCAGACGGGCTTGCCGCTGGGGGTGCCGCTAGGAGCAGGGCCGCTGGGGAAAGGCTTCACGCTGGCGGAAGCAGAGGGGGTGCGGGTCACAAAGCTGCTGGAGGGAGTGGGAGTACGGGTGTGGGGGGTGTGTGAGTGGGCACCGGGGGCAGGAATGCGGGTGGTCACACTGGTGGGCAGAGGAGCAATGGTCTGAGCCGAGGAGCTCTGGGCTTCGCCATTGTCGCTGTCGTCACCACCTCCCTGGTGGTTGACGGGAGCAGAAGTCTCGGTAGAGCCCTGGAGCAAGAAGTCCATGTTAGTTTGCAATTTTACAACGAGTTATCAGGCAGACATACAGCAGTAACGGTCTCGGTGACGGTAGCAGTGACGGTGACGGGGGTGCAAGCACCAGAATCGCTACCAGCGCCGTTGCCAGAGCCGGAGCCAGAGCCAGAGCCAGCAGAGCCGGAGGAGGTGGGAACCTCAACAAGGGTGACAGTCTCGGTCTTGGTGGAGTGGAGGGTGCTGGTAGTAGTCTCGGTGGTGTCCTCGGCAGGCTTGGTTTGGTTGTCACCAACCTGGCCAGGCTTAGTGACGCTAGCCTGAGCACCGGAACCAGTCTGGGTCTGTGTAGAGGTTAGCTTTGTATTCCAATTCACGATATATCAGATGTCACATACGGCGGTAACGGTGTGCTCCAGGGTGTAAGTACGGTAGATAGTGGTGGTAACAACGCTGGAGGAAGCACCAGCGGTGACAGTGTAGGTCACGACCTCGGCGCTGGTGGTCACGGCATCCTGGCTGGGAGCGGCGGTGCCGCTCAGGCTGGCCGAGGAGATACCGGAAGGACGTCCAGAAGGAGTGCCGGAAGGTGTGCCGGAAGGCTTGACACCAATGGGAGTGCGGGTGACCACAGGCTTGGTGGAAGAAGCAGGCAGAATGCTAGCGGAAGGCGAGATAACAGCGGAAGAGGTGCTGTCAGCCCCAGCGGCAGAGCTAGCGGGGGCGCTGGAAGCGACGGAAGAAGCGCTAGGAATCACGCTGGCCACGGAAGAGCTGGCAACGATGCTAGCAGCCGAGCTGGGGGCAGAGCTGGAAGCCACGGGAGCCACAGAGGAGGCACTGGGGACAGCGCTGGGAACAACGCTGGGAACCTCAGAAGGAGCACTGGGGACCGAAGTGGGAACAACAGGCGCCACAGAAGAAGTAGAGGCCACAGAGGGAACGACAGAGGGCTGCACGGAGGGCTCCACGGAGGGAGTTTCAGCAGGGGGCGCGGGCTCCTCGGGGGCAGGTGCAACGGGAGTAGGCACCACGAGGACGGTGGAAGTCGACTCCTCGACGGCGCTGACCGAGCGCACCTGGTGAACACGACGTGCGTGGAGACCCTCGTGGGTAGCCTGACCCATTGCGGCCAGAGCAGCCACAAGGGCGATGGAGACCTTGTTGATAACAACCATGATGAACTTGGTAAAGACGGTGAGTTGTGAGTTGCAAAGAGAGCGAGAGAAGAAGCGAATTCAAAAGAGTGTGAGTTGCGAAGAAAGAGCGAAGTCAATTCGCAAGAAAGGAACGTGAAGGCTTCTCTCAGAGAGCAAAAAAACACAAGTCGCACTGCAAGCTTGAAGTATGAAAAGAAGAGAAGAGGAGGGCCGGGGGATAATATTAATTCATTTCGTTAGATTAAACAGCTAATCTCAACTCAGAATTCGAAATGAAACGTGAGAATACCGGATCTATACGCTGGAGTCAGTGTACCTCGCAGGTATCAGATACCCCTCCACTGGTAACGGTTGCTGGGCCGAGTGGAGTACTCGCTACGTGCGCAGTACCCACTGTCTCAGGCACCAGTGTCTCATTGGCCTCGCGCAGTCACATCCCCAGCCAAGAGCCAATCAATCAGCCCGTGCGAATTGTATATTGACCTTTAATCTCACGATCTCCAGCCGAGAAGGCGTTGAAGGCGCCATTCCCCCTATTCTTAAAGCCACCGCTGGAGGCGTCTGCATTCCGTATTCCGGACTCCGTCCAGACGGCTGGATACATGCGAAAAATCAGCTCGTGCGGCACAGCATGTGGAAACCGAAGCCATTCGCCTCCTAGATAGACGGCAACAAACGGCCCCGTTTCAGTCGGTATTGGGGCGATACCGGTATTGGTGTATCCCTGACAGCCGATGGTTTCACATTGAACACCGCCACCGACGATTCGGACTCTCATTTCGCGGGTGATGGCCCTGGCCATGGGCATTCTAGAATTTGCCGTGTGCGATCAATGCCATGGTGGGGCTATCATATTGAGATCAAAGTGACGGCACGGGTGCACGACCCCTTGTCGTCTTGTTGGCCTCATTTCCCAATCTCGTCCTGAGTATTCCGTCAGGATTTTGAGTCATTTCGCTGGGCCATGGCGAAGGGCTAGACCTATATAGGGGTGGATGTCCCGGAACACTTGCACAGGGTCCTTGAACACGGAGAAGCTTTCGATGAAACGACCGGGCCAAATTTTCCCAGGAGTTCATGAACCATTGATGAAGCCTAGTGTGTCTGGGACATTCAGGGAGAGAAACTGCCCTGGAAGCCCTGAAAGGCGGTGATGCTCTATCTTATCGCGGTGTTCCCTCGGGACGGTCAGTAAACCAGCTGCATGATGGCCTCATTTCAAGCCCTGCGGACCCAGTATGCTTCGCTGCTGAAAAGGTTTCTCTCTTCGACAAAGGACTTTGAGGTCTTGGCTACAGTTCCACCCGATCACTCCGCGGAATCGGAGACACTCTATGTCTTAGATTCCTCCTTCAATCCCCCCACTCGTGCCCACCTCCGCATCGCCAGCACCGCACTCCTGGAGAATCCCAAGCCTCGTCCCCGCCTGCTACTTCTTTTAGCCACCCAAAATGCAGACAAACCCTCCAAGCCGGCGTCCTTCGAGGACCGGCTCGCGATGATGGACCTCTTCGCGCGCGATCTCCGCGCCCGCCTGGCGGAGTCACCAGCCTTCGCCGCAACGGGTCTGACCCATGCCGTGGAGAATCTTCCCCTTGTCGATATCGGTGTGACCCGGAAGCCATATTTCGTCGATAAGGCTGCCGCCATTGAACATTCGGATTCATACCCGGTTGCGCTGGAGCAGGTCCATCTGACAGGCTATGATACGTTGATTCGGATCTTCAATGCGAAATATTACCCCCCAACACATACACTCACGCCATTGGAGCCTTTCTTGTCAAAACATCGTCTGCGTGTGACAATGCGACCAAGCGATGAGTGGGGTGGTCCGGAAGAGCAGCTCGGCTGGATGGAGGCTCTGGCGCGAGGTGATCGGGATGCCGAGGGGGCGCAGCGCGAGTGGGCACAGCGCATCCAACTAGTTCCAGGTCGACCTCCATCCGAGCAGCCCGTGAGCTCAACTTTGGCCCGGGAAGCTCTAACATCCGATCTGGATGATCTGAATCGTCTGGTCCCAGACCAGGTGCGAGACTTCCTTCTGTCGGAACATCCATATTCTGGAAACAGCAAAGTGTAGACATATATTCTCCGCGTAGATTCCTATCCAGCGATTCTACTGATTGTCGAATACATGATAACGTATGAAATGCGCGAATATACCACCGACGCCATGTCCTGAACAAACGTACAAACCAACTTTTTATTATCTTACAGATCAGAGCAGAGTAGCCAACACCGACTCACTCGTATCGTTCCCATCATTCCTCCTCCTCTTCCCTCTTTCCGAGGGTGTAAGCCAAGCCACCACCAATCATGTTGACCAAGGCCAGACTCATTGTCGCACCGCGAACAACACCCCGGACACCGAATTTCTTCATGAAGGGTTGGCGCCGGCGAGCTGCCAGTAGCAGGTACAGTCCCGACCAAGCCGCGCTAATACCAGCAGTGTCGGTCTTGAACCCCTGCAGATTGGCATAGCTCGTGAAGAGCAGGGCAGGAGGGAACAGCATGGGGAAGAACTGGAATGGCTTCATGTGCTGGGCTGCAATCAACGAGGCGAGCAGCGTGGGTGGGAACGAGTTTTCTAGGTCGACGTCAGTGAGTGCTCGTGTGAGAGCAACGCCGGCTTCGGCTGCTCCCAGGCTGCTCGGAGAACATACCACCCCATGCGCGGAAGCGCTGGATCAGCGTCTGCTTGGTGTCCTCGACACTGGAATCGTCCGCCATGGTGATTGTGTGTGGGGTAGTGAAGGTGGTCGGGAATTGGAGCTTGGGCAAGGGTCGTGATCACTGCAGCAATGTCAATCGATTTGCGTGAAAGGCCTGCAGAAACAAAGCGGGACTTACCAATCGCAGAAACGAAAAGCGAGACAATGGCAGGCTGCCCAGGTGAGATCCAAGGAAGTTATGTAACTTATCGCGATGTCTAAGCGCAACTGATGTTCCGACGCTTGGCAAAGACACCTAAGACCACGCTTTTCCCCCAATTTGAGCCCACCGAGTCACACTTGTCGCCCATCTGCTTCACTTAAGGCCGACATTCACTTGTGCCAGGTCTTTTTCTCTTTGACATTTCTGTCCCTGGTCATCGGGGATATCCTCGCTCCGCCGTACCACGCCACCCTACGCCCAGAATCCCCCAACATCCCCTCTGTTCTTGACACCCTGAGCGCTACTCCCAGACCCGAATCTCTCGATTCACCTACTCGCGATGCCTTCGGATGCTCGCGACCACAAGCAGGGGAACCAGGATCGCAAATATACAGACGATCAGAAGGCAGCCGTTCTTCGAATCAGAAAATGTCAACCCACTGCGTTCTACGAGATTCTGCTCGTCGAGAAATCTTCGACAGACAATGAAATTAAGAAGGCGTATCGCAAACAAAGTTTGTTGACGCATCCCGATAAGAATGGATATGAGGGTGCCGATGAGGCGTTCAAGAGTAAGTTGGAATCAAACGGCGATCTGTACGTTGCAACGGCACTCACACGCAATAGTGGTCTCCCGTGCTTTCCAGATCCTCTCGGACGAGGACAAGAAGTCGAAGTATGACCGGTTCGGCGGCGACCCGGACAGCAGGTTCCAACCGGGCCCCAGTGCGTCAAGCGGCGCGTCCCCCTTCAGCGGGTTCGGCGGCGGCGGCTTCCCCGGCGGAGGTGCTAGATTCGACGAGGAGATCTCCGCCGAGGAGATGTTCAACCGATTCTTCAATGGAGGATTTGGCGGGATGGGAGGTACGTTGAGACATTCTACTATGCGCGCCCGCAACGGGACCGGTGTACTAACGCTGCCCTCGCACAGGTGGTCCTGGATTTGTGTTCAATATGGGCGGAGGCCCAGGTTTCCGCGTTCACCAATTCGGAGGTGCGGCACCGCGCCGTCGACCTCGTCCCACAGGCGCCGCCGCGCAGGAGGCCCAGTTAGATGGCCGCAGCCTGCTCCGTCAACTGCTGCCGCTTATTATCCTCTTCGTTCTGCCGCTCCTCTCCTCTCTCTTCTCTGGCTCCTCGACCTCATCCGGTCCCTCTTACCGATTTGATACCCCCGTTTCCCCGCATACCATGGGTCGTACAACCCCCAAGCTCAACCTGAACTACTTTGTCAACCCGCTCGACGTGGATAATTACAGCGCGCGAAACTTCCGTGAACTCGACACGAAAGTGGAAATAGACCACGTGAGAACCTTACGGAATAAATGCGACGCCGAAGCACATGAGCGCGAGCGACGACTGCAAGATGCGCAAGGCTGGATTTTCCCCGATGTCGAGAAGATGAAAAAGGCTCGCGCAATGGAGATGCCCGCTTGTCGGCAATTGGACTCGTTGAAGACGAAGGGGAGGTTTTAAGGGTGAAAACAGTGGATTTAGATCGCATCCTGCTATGGCATCAACTGGAGCTTGCATTGAAACCGCTCTAATATTATTATCATTCCCGCAATTGGCGGCGTTTGTGGGAGTTGCACTTCCATCTGTACATTGCACTTTATCTGAGAGCTCCAATTCACTTTATTCCCAAGTCGGTTCCTCCAGGGTTTCCGAGACTCTGTTATTCTATCTTAAGCCCGGGGGTATGCACCTTATCCGCCTCCGCGATATATAAGACCGAAGCGGGTGTGTTTATACACTGATGTATTGCATTCAACTAGATCACATATTACCTAGGTATACCTGCCTAGTAGATAGAAAACCTTGGAATACAGTTGAATACCTCTGAAAGAAGTGCAAGATCAAAGCAACTGTCACTGGGGTTCACTAGGGCATAGTTGCTCGGGAAGACTTTTCAGGTACATGGCTCCCCGCGGTAACAGCGCGTGTTGAAGAAGTACCCTGGAGGTACACCCAACTTTTTCCCGCTTAGTCAAAATCATCGTCAAAGAACAAAGTCGAAGGAATCTCGCCGATCACAGAATCGTCAGCTCCAACTCACCCTAGTATACCCTGGACTCTCTCTCCATTGTCCCCACTTTGGCCTCGAGGACCTGTTCCACTTTCACGCCTATGATTCCCACACGCTCAAAATACTGATATTCTGGATCGACTGGCCAACACCCGGCTGTTGAACTAAAAGGCAAGATGTCGGATACACTCTCCGACGCGGATAAGGTCAGTGGATTGTTGTTCCCGATGAACGATCGTCTGGTTCCCCGCGATTTGAAAACTGACACCGTCCAGATTCGCAACAAGCGCCTAGCAAAGCTCTCCAACCCCATCCAGACATCGGGGGACGGAGGCTCCGAGTCAGCACAGAGTTCGGCCCATACTTCTCCAGCACAGTCACCGTTGTCCGCACAGTCGCCCTTAAATTTTCACAATGCGCCGCCCTCGCAGCAGTCAGAAGGGAAACGGATAAAGATCACACCCGCTGCCTCGACACCAGAGCGACCACGATCCGCGGCCCCATCCGCCCCTCCATCCGCCCCAAGTACTCCCCCGCCACAGAAGATCGAGACGATTGAGACCTTTGAAGATCGGACGCTGAGCGCCGTATTCAGACTGACTCTCAAGGAGGAAGGCCAGCGGGATATCCACGGCAAGCGCACATACTTGCCCGGCTTGCGAAACGAACTCCAGAATGAGGGCCAAGACCTGCGCATCCAGGTGTCGGCCCTGGACCAGGCCTTGCTGGAAGCTGCGACGATGGCCGAGAGACAACGACCCCTAGACTACTTGCTGCCGTGCTGGAAACGCATCACCAAGCTGTCGAAAGGGCTGAGACGGACCGGGGATGATGACCCAAAGTATCAGGTTTTGGTCGAGGCTCGGCGCCTGTGCATGAGCTACTGTATCTTTGCCATCACAATGCCTGAGATGTTTGGGTGAGTTAGGACCATAGCGACATACGTGGACAAGAATTGACAGATCGAATAGGAGTGAATGGTCTCCGGAGTCGTCGTTGGCATCCTATCTACTCGTGGACCCGGAGGACGACAGAGGAATCGACTTCGAGTTCATGCATGAGGCTGTTCGTCGATTTGACGAAGACGACACGATAAAGCCCGCCTTCATATCTGCCGTTGAGCAGCTTAGTACGCAGCTTGCCACAAAGGACGTCAATGATGACTATAAACCCTACGCTATCGTATGTCACCCATCTCTCATACATATACAGTGGACAGCAGTTAACAATTATATCAGGCTCTGCGAAATCTGGTTCGTCATGGATCAATTGCGGCTGCGATCACAGAATCAGAGTTCTTCAATCATTCAACGGATCCTGCTCAGTTCGAGAAGGTCACTCTTCTGGGCCCTTGGTTCCGCCTGTCCCCCCTCCAGGCCAACGTTACCATGTCCTATTTCTCCAGCCCCAAAACCCGCGACCAGGGATACATCTCCAATGCCCAGCGGTCACTCCGGATGACACAGCAGTTGATTAGCTCCGACCTTCTTGATGTCGTGAACCACCTGATTCGCGCCTCGAAAGAGGCTCGCGATCGGGTATTGGATTGGTTTGCTGCGGCTATGAACATCAACCACAAACGACGCGCAATGCAGGTCGACCCTGAACAAGTATCATCCGACGGCTTTATGTTCAACATCACAACCTGTCTTGATCAGCTCTGCGAGCCGTTCATGGATGCGGCTTTCACTAAGATTGACAGGATTGATGCGGATTATTTGCACCGGAACTCCCGAGTAGACATGCGAGACGAGACCAAGATTAATGCCGACCAGCACGCTTCCGATGCTTTCTACTCCAAGAAAGTGGATGGAACCTCCAACTTTATCACTGAAATTTTCTTCCTGACCGTTGCCGCGCATCACTATGGCAGTGAATCCTTGACGTCCAAACTGGAGCAACTTGAAAAAGATGTGCGACAGATGGAGTCTACAATTACTAAATTCGAACTTGAGCGGCACCGCTGGTTGAACAACCCTGTTCAACTACGGACTTTTGATCAAGCACTCAAGAAGTACAAGGACAAGCTCGATCTGGGGATTGCCCTGAAGTACAGTCTTCAGGGTGTGTTGTTCGATGACCAGTGGCAGGCACGCTCTATGCTGTTCATGCGATACGTTACTGTCTGGCTGCTCAGAGTCGTATCCGGCAAGAACTTCCCCAAGGAACAGGTCAAGCTGCCCCTCCCAGAGACTCAGCCAGAGGTGTTCAAGTGCCTACCTGAGTATTTCTTGGACGACATTGTCAGCAACTTCAAGTTCATCATGTGGTGCATGCCACAAATCATTACTGCCACCCAGGGAGATGAGCTGGTCATGCTGTGCATCACATTCCTTGAGAGCTCTGCGTACATTAAGAACCCCTACCTGAAGGCAGGCCTGGTATCAATCCTGTTCCGCGGCACCTGGAAACGCCCTGGAGGCGCCAGCGGCGTGCTAGTAGACCTGCTGAACTCGATGCCATTTGCCAACGAACATCTCCTTCACTCAGTCATGAAGTTCTACATCGAGGCCGAGTTCACCGGAGCGCACACGCAGTTCTACGATAAGTTCAACATCCGTTATGAGATCTTCCAGATCATCAAGTGCATCTGGCCCAATACCCTCTATCGCGAGAAGCTGTCCAACCAAGCAAACCAGAACTTGGACTTCTTCGTTCGATTCGTCAACCTTCTGTTGAACGACGTGACATACGTTCTTGACGAATCTTTTGGTGCTTTCAAGACCATTCACAGCACACAGACCGAGCTCAACACCCAAGGGCACACCATGGACGCTGCCACCCGTCAGCAGCGTCAAGAGCACCTCGCATCAGCGCAGCGAAACGCAAAGAGCTACATGCAGCTGACCAACGAGACGGTGGCTATGTTGAAGCTTTTCACTGATGCGCTCGCCGACTCCTTTACCATGCCTGAGATTGTCCAGCGTCTCGCAGACATGCTGGACTACAATCTCGATGCAATGGTTGGAACCAAGAGTTCTAGCCTGCGCGTTGAAAACCTGCAGGAGTATGGTTTCAACCCTCGTGCCCTTCTGAGTGAGATCGTAGATGTCTATCTCAACCTGACGGGCAAAGAGAACTTTATTCTGGCCGTTGCTCGCGACGGTCGATCGTACAAACCGGCCAACTTCGAGAAAGCCGCGGATATCATCCGGAAATGGTCATTGAAGTCCCCCGAGCAGCTCCGCCGCTGGGCTCACCTTCAGAAGAAGGTGGTGGCTGCTAAGGAGGCTGATGACCAGGCGGAGGAAGACCTCGGCGAGATTCCCGACGAGTTCCTTGGTAGGTTGCTCGACGATCCCTATTTCGGCCTTTTACTCACAACTATAGATCCCCTTATGTATACCCTGATGGAAGATCCCGTCATTCTTCCCGGCTCACGGATCTCGATTGACCGCGCGACGATTCGCTCACATCTTCTGAGCGACCCTCACGACCCTTTCAACCGTGTTCCATTAAAGATGGAGGACGTTGTAGTTGGTAAGACTGACCTACATTCGCTGCCTCCCAGTTCAACCGCTGACCTCTCCAGATACCGATCTCAAAGCTAAGATTGAGGCTTTCAAGACCGAGAAATTGGCTGGCAAACGCAAGGAAATGGTACACCAGCAGACCGAACAGATGGACACATCTACCTAACTGCCATTTGGAAGCGCACCTACATCGGCATTTAGGTATAGAATACAATACTCGGTGTCAATCGTCGCTCAGTGTGACCTGTGATTTCACTCTGCGTAACCTACTTAGTCCGAGGCTGTCTGCCCTGTAAAGACAGAAAGACAGAGTAAAGATCTTACCTGCAGGTCTTAGCACTAAGCACTAATGCGGCCGCCCTGTCCTCCGTAGATCACCCACCATGACCAACATCGTCCCTTGATGATGGGGCCCTGGAAATTACCAAGAGGAATCTCATGCTCCGTGGAACACTTGTTTGTTTCTAGTCCAATGGTCAGGTTCTTCGCTACTGAATGACAACAACCCCACAACAGCAGGCGAGGTGCCCATTTCGCTGTCATTGTCCAGATGCCGGCTACCTGGCCCCAGTCTATGCTGTAGGACGATCTCTACGTGACAATCGAGCCTGTGCGAGGTGTGTCTCGACAGTCAAACGTACCACATTCGGCGCGTTTGCTTCAGGTGTGTCAATAGTGAATTTCAGGGGGTGTCCCACAAGAAACAGCCAACTGATCTGCCCTGTGTGTTTGCAGAGAGCAATCTAGAGGAGAAAAAAGGCGATGAAAGAAGAATAAGAAACAGAAAAAGAGAAAGAAAGGAAAAAGACAAGAATGTTTGTCCAAGTGCCACCGCCTTTACGTCACCGGTTTTAAGCTTTCTGTTTACTTTGCGACGCTCTTCTCTTCTTCTCTTCTTCTTCTTCTTCTCTGCATCGCTCATCATGGACGTCCTTGCTGCTGTCTGGGAGTCCGTCCCTTCCAGGAGTGACCTGGTGCCTCCCGCTCCTGGTGTCTACGCTGTCATTCTCGGCTACTTCCAGTACTTCCCGGTGGTATGGCATCCCCTGCAGGCTGGAGAAGTGGCCTAACAGATTGCAGATCTCCATTGTCGTGTGGTTTCTCTCATGGCACCCTGCTGGAAAGACATCCACTAATTCAATGTTCAATTTTCCGGGCCGTATTGCCTGGTGCGCTATGGAGATCCTCGGGCCCATCAACTTGATCTACAACCTGATGCTTCCATCCATCTACTCGCCCTCAATCGGTGACCTCCCAGCTTCAAATATCATGGTTGCATCAATGTATTGCATCCACTACTTCAACCGTGCAATCATCTCCCCCTTTTTTGCGGCACCGAGCATGTCCCCAATCCACCTCTTCATCATGTCCTCTGCCATGCTCTTCAACTGGTTCAATTCTTCATGTCTCGCAGGCTGGCTGCGGGGATACACTATTCCCACGATTCCACTCTATCGAAGTGCCTCCCGCTCCGCCACAGTGGACCTAATCCCTACCATCGGGGTCATTCTGTTCGCAATCGGCATGGCCGGCAACATCTACTCTGAAAGAATGCTCTTTCGACTCCGGCGAGAAGAAGCCGAAAAGCGAACCAAGAAAACCGATGACGCAGGTCCCAATAAATATCACAAAGTATATGTCATCCCCCCTGCCCAAGGGGTCTTCCGCTACATCCTGTATCCGCATTATGTCTTTGAGTGGCTCGAGTGGCTCGGCTTTGCACTGGCCGGGACTTCCGTAGTCCCGCTTTCTGACCTGCCACCTGCGCCTGCTGCGGCCATGACTCCTCCACTACGACTTGCGCCTTGGTTGGTTCCCGCTGCGTGGGTCGCTGGGAAACTTGCTGTGCCCCTGCCCTTGCCGGCCGTTGTCTTTGTCATCAATGCCGTGGCGAATATGCTGCCCCATGCGCGATGGGGACGGGTGTGGTACGTTGAGAAGTTTGGAGAGAAGGCAGTTGCTGGAAGAGGCGCGGCTGTGCCTGGGTGCGCCTGGATGTAAGGACTGGTCGCTTTGATATCATTGATTTGTTAAAATTGAGTATTGATTGGTATTTCATATTCTACGGGAAATATAATTCACCTCGACGATAATTGTCGCCCAAAAAATTCTATATCATTCAAGGTTCTAGTATCAACCCCCCACCCAAAAGCGAGTATTCCGGGCGAATTAACCATTGATGACCAAAGGAATTCTCAAACTCGAAAGCTCACTAAATGATAATAAGTAATAGTTCGCATTAACAGCATCCCCCCAAGCCTTGGAATATACACACCTGAGCATTGTTGTAACAAGGCGTGCGACCTTGGATCGTGAAGATGGAGGCGCATGAGAATTTACCCCCTGCATTGCACTTCGTCGGGGTGTCTTCACCACTCTGCAGTAGGCGACTGGCACCTGCACACAGCCTCGTACAATCATAGTCGTCACCGGTTTGAGCGTTCTGGAAATCGAGTTAGCGGCCCTCGTTGCAGAGAGTGGTGTATGTCTCACGGATCCATATGCACAGCAGTGGGAGCCATCTTCGAAAAGGCATTGGCATTGCTTTGCGCCTGAGCAAGTGGCTGCCAGGCCCATCGCAGCGGTGGTCAAAAGGACGAAAAGACTGAGTTTCATTTTCGGTTGAGTGGGAGATTGTGTGATGGTCTACAACTGTTGGAAGTAGGGCCCAATTTATAACGCGATTTCAGGAGAATCGAATACTTCGATGCAACGTTACCAGATCCTTCAGGATTTAGTGTCCCAATGTGATGACAACGATGTCTGTCGCAGGTCGCTATGTGCTTAGACAAAGTCAAAATAGATTATAGTCTTAAGTGCTGTTCATCGTATGATAAGCCATTGAACCCACCTGGGCAATTATATGAGACATTCGGGCTTCTCATTTCGCGCAATTGATCATTTGAAATGCATACAAAGATTGCCCTGCTTAACCGTACGGCAATGATAAACCATGCAGAGGTAAAAAAGATCGGCAGCACCTTGGTGGAAGGAGGACTTTCAGACCGTGGAACATTGATTCGGTTTGTGCAAAAGGGCCTAGTGTGCAGGATTGCACTTAGCATATCACTTCTGACGATCATCCACGCCAATGTGACAGACCTGTAACTCGAGGAGTTAGTCGCATGTGGCCTGCAGATCAATAGGGCCGGCCCGGTCAGTTTGAATCGCCGATCCCAAATTTAAGTCTGTACTTTGGGCCAAATTAGCCCCGGAGTAGGTCCATGTGAAGATAGGAACCTGATAAGGCCGATTGAACATGCGTTTATGATTATTTGGTTCGAAAGTAGCTAGGTCTCCAACAGCACTCCATTACGCTACGGATTGACAGACTCGGGAGTGGTCGCTATGAGACAACGATTCTAAGGTTCCCTCTATATCTGGGCTAGAAAAGCCCCGTAAGCCAATTCAATTGGCTATGGGATAACCGGTATGGCCTTCCAGTAGCTCAGGGGTGTAGGAAGTGAGTCTTCGGATATTGACTACCTAGGAGGGATACGGGTATTTGATTTTAGCATTTTTCTTATATTAAGTCGGCAATCTTCATTAAGACATGCCCTAAATTAATCCAGAGGGTCCCGAGATCAGTGGAGGTGCTTTGGAGGTCAACCTCACCTCCACACATCCGCCGAAACGGCTGTGTGCTAGGAGCAATGGAAACTTGGAAGAAACATCGGTGGACAATCATCTAATTGACGTACACTAGAGCTGGTTCTTTTCCCAATGTTTAAATGCATCCAGTGTAATGTACTATCGCGGTGGTAATATATCAACCCATTGATCCATATAGGCTTCATGAACATTGAACAGCAATGAAATACATAGGTGTCTTGACAGTGATGATAGTAGAGGAAGGACATAGTTCCAGGTGAGCGTTACTGGCCGAGCCTACAGCCTCTGTAAAGCATGATTATGAAATTTACTTGCATGTGCAGTCTATACACAAACGATCCCCAAGACAATGGAGATCGCATTCGGACCATCAGCAGAGAGCATCTCAAAGAGTCGATTCTGTAGTGCACAGAGATTCGCACTTGATTTAGTGCGTAATGCAAGAGTCCCCTCCTGGTCGGTGCCCATTCGATTCCTGAACGTGATCTTTCACTTTGATAGGTTAACATGTTAAGGTAATAAAAGAAAAGCAAAAAAAAAGTCTCTTCAAATCAAAAGTAATGTAAGTACTATTCCACATCGAACCCAAAGATGACAACTCTCCCATCTCTGTATCCGAGGACTATTGTGCTACCGTGTGTAGCTAGACAATGGAAGCGGCGGTACTCGAAAGGGAGCCATAACAGCATTTGGTTGTGGAAGTAGACCCACTCATCTTTTATGAAAAGTTGGGGAATTGGGTTCTGTGGGTTTGAAAAAACAACCGAGCTAGCAAAATCTGGATGGCCGGTTAGGGATCCTAGCCTCTGGCCCGTTTGAGCATCCCAGAGTGTGATGATGTGGCCATGTGAGCCCGAGGCTATAATCTGACCATCTGGAGAGAAGACCACGGTCCGTGGCATGTGATGCCCCAGTAGGGTCTGTGTTTCTTGGCCTGTTTGAGTATCCCAGACTTTGATAGTTTTATCTCTTGAGCCTGAGACTATAGTTGAGCTGTCTGGACAGAAGGCTATGCATTTGATCCGATCAGAGTGACCCTTGAGGGCTCGTAGCTCTTCGCCTGTTCGAGCATCCCAGACTTTGATAGTATAGTCACTTGAGCCTGAGGCTATAGTATGACTGTCTGGAGAGAAGGCCACTAATTGGACTGAAGCAGAGTGGTCATGTAGGGTTTTTAGCTCTTGGTCTTGGCCTGTTCGAGTATCCCAGAGCTTGATAGTATTGTCACTTGAGCCTGAGGCTATAGTTTGACCATCTGGGGAGAAGGCTACTGAGCTGACCCAGTCAGAATGACCTTGTAAAGTTCGTAGCTCCTGGTCCGTTCGAGTATCCCAGACTTTGATGGTCTTGTCATCTGAGCCCGAGGCTATAGTTTGACCATCTGGGGAGAAGGCTACTGATTGGACAGAATCAGAATGACCTTGTAGAGTTCGTAGCTCTTGGCCCGTTAGAGCATCCCAGAGCTTGATAGTATGGTCACTTGAGCCTGAGGCTATAGTTTGACCATCTGGGGAGAAGGCTATTGATTGGACAGAACCAGAATGACCTTGTAGAGTTCGTGTCTCTTGGCCCGTTTGGGAATCCCAGAGCTTGATAGTATAGTCACCTGAGCCTGAGGCTATAGTTTGACCATCTGGAGAGAAGGCTATTGATTGGATCCAATCGGAATGACCTTGTAAAGTTCGTAGCTCCTGGTCCGTTCGAGTATCCCAGACTTTGATGGTCTTGTCATCTGAGCCCGAGGCTATAGTTTGACCATCTGGGGAGAAGGCTACTGATTGGACATAATCAGAATGACCTTGTAGAGTTCGTAGCTCTTGGCCCGTTAGAGCATCCCAGAGCTTGATAGTATGGTCACTTGAGCCTGAGGCTATAGTTTGACCATCTGGGGAGAAGGCTATTGATTGGATCCAATCGGAATGACCTTGTAGAGTTCGTAGCTCTTGGCCCGTTTGGGAATCCCAGAGCTTGATAGTATAGTCACTTGAGCCTGAGGCTATAGTTTGACCATCTGGAGAGAAGGCTATTGATCGGATCCAATCGGAATGACCCTCTAGGGTCTGCAAATCTTCACTCCAGTTCCCATCCACTTTGGGTAACGGGCATAACCAACGTATCTCGTTTTTGAAATGCTGCCGTATGATTGAATTGGACGGAGCAAATATCAGTCCCGCGTAGTAGAGCTGAAGCGGTGCAATTTCGGCCATATGTCTGTTCTTGAGAAGGAATCGCCGCGCATCATACAGAAACTTGGAAAGTTCAGACCTTGCGTTAAACTACCCTCGAATCATTAGTGACCGAACGTAACGAATCTTTCCAATGACTCTCACTCACTCGCGCGATGTTCTTGATAATATCAAGGTCTCCTAGAGCCCCAGAAACAACACCCAAGTGGGCCATGGTCTCCAACCAATGGAGAAAGTGCTGCTTGAGAAAAACGTCTACTTTGTCTATTGCAGATGACTTGGCTTTGCTTTCTTTGAGATGGGCGACCCAATGGCGACTTGGATATTGAACCCGACGCCATCTCTTCTTTATCTCCAGTTGGTTTTGCAGATGTGATGGAGACTCGGCGTCATGAATGTCTCGCTTCAGACCCTTCTTTACGTCACTCATTACTGCAATGCATCTTTCAAATAAGTAGAAGTGTGTCTCTTCTTGCTTAACACAGAACATGGCCATGAGAAATTTGGCCATCAATCGCCCAAGGGCTCTGCCAGATAGATCCATCAAAAATGAGGATCTGTGTCTCTGGAATAAGAGTTGAAAGATTATGAAAGAGAGTACGCCGAAGCCGAGTGTAGGATGCCGACGAAGGAGCCCTTGACAATGAAAACATACTGTCGCAAAGGCGACATAGTCCAAAGCCCATGACTGAGATAGGCCCCTCCGTAGCAAAACTGAGGCAGAAGATAGAAAAGGCCAGACTGACCAGCAAAACCTCTCGAGTATTAGTCTTGAGGATCCCAAAAAAAGGTACTGTCTTAGTGAGAGATGGATGAGCTCGATTGCTTCTTGATCTGAGACTCCGCCTGTCGTCGAAAGAATATTACCAAAGGCAGAAAGGGCCTCATTCACTATGTATTCGTTCATTTCCGTCAGGGTGCCAATTTCTTCCCTGGTGAGCGGACGTTGTGAAACAGTCAGACAGCGGAAGATTTTCATCATATCTTGATAATGAGCTTTTCCGTGCAGACTGTCAGCAATGTTGAAGAGGATTCTGTCGTACATTCCAGGCAATCCAACCGGGAGTAGCTTGTCAAGGAATGCGGAATCTTCGTCGACTATTTTCTGTTGAACCGACACTTCATCCAGAAGGGAGATAGCCAACGCAACCCACAGAAAAGTACCTTCGGATCGGTCTGTTAAGAGCTTGCAAAATCGATCCTTATCCCGCTGCAGCCGGCATTTGTTTTCCACGAAAATAGAAATATCTGCGTTGGTCCCCTGACGATTCTCAACGACATTCAGATCAATTGTCGGATCCATTGGAGGAAGCGACGGATCCAAGGGACGGCTGAATATGACTACCCTGAGCGGATTCTTCTCATCTTGTCGGCCTTCGTGGCATATACTTCTCATTTGGCTCGAGAGACGGGCTTGAGAAGGTCTGTCGCACTCATCCAGTCCATCTAGCACGATGTAGATCGGTCGTTTTGGGACGATCACTCGGATAATCTGCTCAAGACAATCCCAGAGATCTTGAATGTAGGAGCCACTGAAAAGATCCTGGCCCCTACCAGAGAATCTGGGAGAAATGATCTTATAAAACTCCTCAGAATCTTTCAACTCCAACAGCTGATTCAATAGACCGAGCACCACTGCAAGCTCTGTAGATTGAAGGACATTACTCGCATCGCAAAAGTAGCTCAGGACTATACAGTCATTTCCCAAGGCGCTTGTCGATAGGGCCCCTCCCAGTTCGGTCATCACAGAGCCAGTCCTCAGTCGGGTCACCAAGTGTGTAGCAAGATGAGTCTTTCCTTTACCAGGGCCACCGCAGACCCAGAGGAGACCGCGACTTTCTGGCTCATCGCTGACCCAGGATTGAAAGTGTCGGATCTTCCACAGCCATTCGCAGGTTCCCTCATACGGAGTTTTTTTGCGGGAGCTAGAGCCAAGTCTTGCAACAATAGCTTCCTTGATATTTTCGTTGATGGACTTTTTGGCTAGCACGGGGTCAGAGGATGATACTTGAAAAGCACTGCGCTACTTACTACCGCTGCTGATGACGTTGACGTTGATTTGGGTAGAGAAAGGGTTTGCAGTGTTGCCGCTCACAGTGGAATGAACAGAACTAGCCATGTTGTCACTTGTAAGGAAGAGAGGCGAAGCCAGAAATCTCTCGCAAGCTGGGCTCTCATGAACTCATGTAGTGTATAGGGAAGGAATCATTTTGATGTGTGAGGCCCAGGCTTGGTGGTTCTCGCTCCCAACCACCCTAGTGCCTGGATGACGTGTCAGAGGTGAAGGTGGGGGAGCTGCATGAAATGAGACAAATTTCAGAGATCTCAAAGCGCATACATCACATCACATGGGGCCAGAGTCTGCGCCTTGTCGAGCGATTTCACCGTCATCCAATCGTTACCCGCTCATGCGGGTTCCTGTCTCCACTTGGATGCAGGTTCACGAAGAGGGCCATCATAAGCCAGGAAAGAGACTGCAATAGAAGTGATTGGTTGTTCTTTTCAGCTGCCCAGCTGGGTGGTGAGGCTGAGTTTGTTCCTCAGATCCCCACAGTATTCTTTTACCTCACGGATCACTCTTCCCGCTTTTATCTACAATACAACCACTTTTGGCAGCTAGTATGGTGAGGAAACAATGAGCCAATGAAGCTTTTGACTCGAAACGCTTACTAACAACATATCAGGACCCTCTGTCTACCACGACTGCCATCTTGGCCTTGCTAGAAACATCGATCGGCATCGTCAGTCGACTCAGGGTTGCTTACTCGCGCCAACGAGCACAGAAAAGCGTGATAGACAGGCATAATGAAGAGCTGCAGGGCATTGAGAGTGTGATACAAGTTATTCGCCAGGAAGAATGTCTCCAGACGGCGGCGGTGGTATCCGAGTTGGTCAAAATAAAGGATTTGTCACAGGAGCTTCTTACGCTGCTCAGGCGATTAGATCCAGGAGACAAGTCTTTGCCTCGTCAAATCGCCCATCAGCTCAGCAGCGGATCTAAAGATGAAGCCGATCTTGACAGCATCCTTAAACGAATAAATACCGCGAAGACAAATCTCCTTATACATATCCAGGTTGCCGGTGTTGGCCTGTCGCGTGATGGCCAAAACAATATTGTCGCCAACACGGCTGAAATTAGCAATTTGGATCGGACAATCAAGACACTGCTTGGAGATGAATGGGGCTTGAAAATTGCGAGTCTGATACAACATAAGCCTCTGCAAGGTGAGCATCTTTCAATCTGACCTGTGCTATATTTTTAAACATGCTTACTGGCAAGTCAAAGGTGAACCGGTAGTTATAGATTCCAACGAGTTGGATCGAATTGGTATCTCAACGCCCAAGGGTCCAACTACGCGGATAATAATTGGCAATCTCACGCGGTCGCAAGCGCTCCAAATCAATGGACCTGTCGGTGAAGATGAATGGAAATCCATCAGTCATCTTGAGATCAGAGACAACGAGGCTGGTCTAGCCAGCTCACAGGTTAATTATCCTGTCTCGAGGACCGTCTTTGCGTCCTTGCTATTTGATCATTCCATCAAGTATATACTACTCTTTGTCTTGATCTACCTTCCTTTCGATTACTTCTTTGGAAAGAGGTGAATGATATCTCATTTCTTGTCAAATGGGCCACGAACAGTTGAGAAACGCTTGCTTTTAGCTCCCTTGCTTCCTTCTCTTCCCTCCCAAGACCTCTTCAATTGGGCATTCTTATCATAAAATATATGCGTTATCCACCTGGACAACAGTGGGATAGCCAAGATAGCCAAGAAAGCCAGAAAGAAGAAACTCCTACATGGTATACTATTTCAGGCGCTCCCGATAAGCACCAATTATGCCTATGGGTTTCCAAGGTTGAATATGACCTTGAGACCCACTGGGCAAGACTCGCGAGAGTCGGAACTTCCAATTTCACATCAGCTCCAAACTGACCAAATCGATGGTGTGCCTTTTAGCGAGAGGCATCCGATGATGCCAAGATTCTATCAAACACGGCGCTGAAGACGGCCCTTCGTCCACCACATGATAGGAAGCAGCAACAGAAGATTAGTGATACAGAAGCCGAGGAAAACCGCCCAATTCCACCAATGCTCGCTGTAGGCATAATCCAAAGTAGCCAGGTAATTGTCGCCAACCGAGTACTGACAATACTCGCAGCTCTGAGTGGCGTTGGCGTTGAGAAGATACCCCGAGCTCGTTTCGAGGAATTTTTGCGCATATGAGCCACAAGTCTGATCAGTGGGAGGATCGAAAATTGTGAGCTCACTCGGCTCACAGACCACCGAGACGTTGTGCAGGGAGGTGCCCACCGTGGCTCCGAAGAAGTAGCGCATCGGGTCTGCCCAGAAGATCCATGGACGATAGAACGTGTTCATGTTGGAGTGAGGAGTCAAGACGCCTGAAAAGACCATGAGAATTACCCAGAATAATGAGTTGGCGTAGCTTCCCATGGTCGTATTGGAAAACATAGCAGCCAGTAGTTGCGAGTAGCTCGTGCCGAAAATAGCCAGTAGCAGCCACATGAAGTAGTTGAAGCCGGCGATGGAGGTTTCATTGGGGAATCCGACAGTCCAATAGCTCACTAGGAAGATCAAACTGTATGTGCCGAGTTGCCAGGGTAGCTCGACAGCCACCAGGGCAGTGACCAGAGCCTTCCAATCGTAGATACCGTTCTTCTCGCGGGCTGTGAAGATGTCCCATTTCCGGAACCACATGTCTTGGATGTCGGCGCAAACGCTCGGGACAACCCAGGCGAGAAGAAGAATGGCCACCATGCTGTTTTGTAAACCCTGGAGTGTGTTCCCGGCCTTGAAGAAGGTGAAGGATAAGAAGATCTCGACGAAGAGAGACTTGGCCACTTTGCTGAAGTTGTAATTGCCATCTCGCCAGACGGAGATCCAATGCCTTTTGGTGACTGCCACCGTCTGCGCCCATAGCGGCAATGCATACTGAGCATTTGCATTTCCTGTTGGGGCTATGTCTTTGTCCGGAGATGCCTTCGCATCTTCAGTCAGCGGGAGATTGTTATTTTGAATAGTAGCAGCCAGCGTCTGGCACTCAGGGGAGTTGTTCCACAAAGCGGGCCAATCTCGAGCACCCTCGCCCTTTTCAGTGACGACAGAGAGAATGAACTCGGCTGGATTCACGTTTTCATCAATGGTGACACCGTGTCGGCTGAAATATTCCACGACTTGGGACGAGTTTGGTCCAGTCTCACCAAAGTAAACGGTTTTACCACCAGGCGCGAGCAGCAAGACATGGTCGAACATATCAAAGAGAACACCGGATGGCTGATGAATGGTACAAATGATAGGAATATCCTCGGCGGCAATTCTTTGAAGGAATTCAACCAGAGCAAATGCTGCCTGACTATCGAGTCCAGACGTTGGCTCGTCCAGGAACAAAAGGGAGCTTGGCCGGGCTGCGAGCTCGACGCCAATCGTCACCCGTTTGCGCTCTTCGACACTCAATTGTCCATCGCCCGCTTGCCCGATCAATGCATTGGCAATGGGCTCCAAGTCTAAGAGGTGGATGATGTGCGCAACATATGCTGCCTTTTCCTCTGCGGATACATGCATTGGCTGTCGCATGTGAGCTGAAAAGAGGAGAGCCTCCGTGACCGTACTGTTTGGCTCGTGAACGTCTTGCTGCATGACAAAGCCACAGCTTCGTGCGAATGATGCTTCGAGCGGCTTTCCGTTGAGAGTCATTTGTCCCTCGACCCGTCCCTCGCTCTTCCGCTGGGATAGAGTATCCAGAAGTGTCGTCTTTCCAGCTCCAGAGGCACCCATCAGCGCTGTCAGCTGGCCTGATTTGGCATAGCCACTAACGCTGTTCAGCAACTGCTTTTCCTTTCTGTCAAGAGACACGAAGTAGCTGACGTTGTCGAAGGTGAAGGTGTTGGAGGCATTCGCCTGGCGATCGCCAGAAACAGACGCAGACGCAGACATGGCGGTAGAAGACGAAGCGGATGACTTGGTGTCATTCTCAATGTCGCGCTGCTTGGTTTTCTTGAAAACGCGACCCCGAGAGCCGCCTGACTCCCTGGTCATGATCCGTAACCCGATGCTGCCAATGACGGTATACAAGAACCACATGACCAGAATGATACCGAAGTCTCGCCAAAGATGCGCTCTTGTGAATCCAAAGTGTTGGTCCAAATAGACAGGCCCAGGGACTGATTGGTGACCCCTTTCACTGCCTGTGATACTGCACGTTTGGTACTGGAGATCGGTGTATCCCGAGCCATTTGGAACCATATCGGCGTCGGAACATGTCAATGTAATGCCTGCGAACTCATTTGCAATCAATGCTTCCAGAGCCCACGGAGAAGGTGATGCACGTCGAAGCCATGATCCCCATCGATGCTGTGTTGGAAGAGTTGGACCGAATCCAGAGTAGCTCAGGCCCACAGGGATTGCACTTCCAGCCATCATCAACGCGAGAGAGACATTGGGGGCCCAAGCACCCAGCATTCTGAACAGACTCTGCACAGCCGAATAATGGACGAAGACAAGCAAGACAAAGATCCAAAAGGCAGAGGCAGTTTGCTGCAGTCCAATTTGCCAATAGTAACAGCATGAAAACACCAGACAATGGAAGAACGATATCGGAATCTCGGCGATTGTTTGTGCAATAACAAAAGCGCTCGGATGAATGAAGCCATATTGGACCTGCTTCAAAAGGACTGACCGTGAGCGGATAGTTGAAGTGGCCTCGGCCATGGCGTTGAGGAAAAAGTAGATGAGCGAAAAGAACAAAGCAGAGCTCTTCTCATAAGACCCGGCAGAGTCTTTTGGAGCCATGTAGTAAACAGATCCATTGATCACGGCATTCACAACATTGAACGCAATGAGTGTGAAAAGCGTCCGCTTGTCACCCCAAATCAGCTGGTAGTGTCGAAGCATCGCTGTCCATATCTGTTTCCAGAAAGTGCTTGGTGCAATTGCTGATCGTGGAACTAGCTGGGATCGAGTCTGCTTCACATCGTCACGGAAGTTCATCATGAGCGCTGTATCTTTGGCGATCTCGTTCCTATATCGCTGGATTTCTTCTTGCAGTTGATGGAACTCCGGGCTTTCGCGAAATGCCACTGCCAAAGCCTGGGGATCGGTAGGCACCATGCCGACGCGGCCCTGTGCAATCAACCGCTCGGCCGGGGAGGTGACCGAAGTCAGAAAGTCTGCCGTAGTTTGACGGGGTCGGCATTCATATCCAAGGCGAATGAAGTATTCTTTCGCATCGGATGCTTTGCCACAGAAGATTGTCCAGCCATCATAGAGGACAGTCACTTTGTCAAAGCATTCGTAAATCGATTCAGACACTTGATACATGGCAGCCACATTCACCATGCCGGTCTTCTTGGAAATGGAGCTGATCAACTGGACGAACTCTCTGGCCGATGAGCTATCCAATCCACGCGTGGGATTGTCCCACGAGGCGACAGCGGAGTTGACAGAGAGAGATTCGAGTAGCGTGACTCGCTTTCGCTCTCCTCCAGAGACTCCCCGCACGAAAGAGTCTCCAACAATGGTGTTGGCAGTGTGGCCAATGCCAACGGACTTGAGTGAAGCATCTGTCATATCAATTGCGAATTGCGAGTCCGATCTGGAGTCGGTAGCGGGTTTTCTCAGACGGTATGCGAATCCCATTGTGTCTTTGACGGGTAATGTGGCAAAGTGAATATCGTCTTCACTGGCATACACCGTTTCAGATCGGTACCAGCGCGCCATGTCCTCGCTGGATATACCGGCATACTGGAGCTGCCCTTGGACTTCCTGGAAGGATTCATGGCTGTTGGCCAAGACTTGAAGCAACGTGGATGTTCCGGCTCCAGGTCTGCCGAGGGCAAGCATGGTCTCGCCTGGGAAAAGAGCTCCGCAAGCTTCATGAAGGATTTCACGGGTGGCAATGTTCTTTCTCCCGCACAGTCGGGCGACAGTGTCCACTGGCCATTGCAGAATTGTTCCCAGAAGGGCTGGCAGCGTTGGAATTCCATTGGCCCCAGGGGCCACTCCAATGACCTTGACATTTTCATAGACAAGACCCAACGATCGACCCTCGGATCGGTAGACTGGACTGGCACCTTCAGCAGTGGGCAAGTCAGATGTATCCTTTCAGAGGGTTAGTTGTCTGTGTGTAGATCGGTTGAATCATAGGGAAAGAGAACTCACCATGATGCCGGAAGCCACTCGCTATTGGGAAATCGCAAACTGAGGGCTTCCCAAAAGATGTCGGGATATTCTTATCAAAAGGTCCTGAGTGACCAGACAATGCAGGCTCGCCGGTGAGCAGTTATCGTTTGATTTCTAGAAGCCATGCTACAGCCCCGGCGTCAGATCTTTAAATACCAACCCCTGTTAGACATATAATTAAAATCTCGATCCCCGATCCACATCCATGCCCAATACCATACTGGCAAAAGAAGGTGCTGAGCAATTCGCCTGTCGATTTCCAGTCCCGAGCCGGCTCGGATATAATTCTGTGCCATTCGCAGACCCACCTGGGCACCGGTTGGAGATCATTGCCCACCAGGGCTGGGCAATGAACACTCCAAACCCGAGATCGCTCGGAAATAGGGCTACCTAGGAATTAGTCCCCTGCATTATGTTGCAATGAAATGACGTCCGGGATTATAAATATTAATTCTATTAAACACATCTAGTCGAGAGGATTTAAATAGTCCAATCCACTAAATTCCCCATTCAGCCAGTAGGTATGGTTGACGCCAGAAATACTTGCCGAAAGGAATCCATCGACATTGCGTGATATATCATGCTGCGCTGGTCCAGGAAGCTCATGGAAGAAGTCTATGGGGCGATCGAGGGACGCTGCAGGTTGATCTGGCTCGGATGGAGTGAAAATGTCGCTGGAGTCATGGTCAGCCTTTCCAAGTTTCCAACAGGGTTGACTTGTCGAACTTACTTTAACCATGGGAAACTATTCACCAAGTCTCCTTCTAGATCCTCGCTACTAGCTGAAAGGACGAGGGCATCCTTTGCACACTTCATGAGGTCCACACTCAGCGCTTTCCCGGTAGTAGGACCCAGGTGTTCCATTTGATCCAGACAGTTGATTCCGCGTTCAACGGACTCAAAGATCATTCGCGCATACAACGAAGTGACGGATGAGCTGGTTACGTTGTAGAGAAGGGTCACACAGGCTGAGACGATGTAGTTAGCGACGGACGCATCATTCCGGATTTCCCGGACACGCTGAAAGATGGCAACGCTGGCAATTTCGATCATCTCTTTTGCCGACTCGATGGATATATCGATGGACCTTTGTATCGAGGTAACCTGGTCTGAGGTGCCGTCATACGCCTCGGGTTGGGAATCAAAGGTTGAAGATACTAGAGCAGGACGATGCATCATCATTCTGATAAGATGGAATGCCAGGCCGAGATGTGTGCATTGGATCTCCTGCCACCCATGGCCTATAACGCGGTTTCGGTTGTAGAATTGGAGGTAATGCGGAAGCTTGTGCGAAATCTCGCTCAAAGCCCTTTCGCACTCGTTGAGCGTCACATCCACCTGGATATTGTTGTAGAGGCCTTGCAGATTGGCAAGTGAAAAGACTTTACTTGAGATCACTTCAATAAACTTCCCAATCTGCGACATCGCTCGTAGAAAAGCGCCATTGATCTCAGGGCAGGAGTAATTCACGTTGCTATCGACTGGTGTTGGCCCAGCGAATGTGAGGTCTTCAGGCAGCGCGACATCAATATGGTTATTGGAAAACCCTGACGGTCGACCTGTATAGAATGCACATAAGCGCTCGTAGTAATATACCGTCCAGAAGGTGATGCGAAGACGATGCATATTCTCCCCACAGCCATTTACGACTTGGCTTTGGTTGAGTCCCAGTGCAAGCACAGTGCGAGCCGCATGGCCAAGATAAAGATACGCATCATTGACCCTCATTGCATGAAATGCGTACATTGCCTGTTGCCCATAATATGGTCAGTACTGATGAGGATATTAGAAGAGTCTTGGATGGTCTCTTACCTTCAGGAGCAAAAGATGTATCCCTTTCAGACTCGGCTCTTGAAACAGGGCATCCATGTTATTAGACCGGGCCCAGAAGTACTCTGCCCATTTATCTAACGCTTCCACACTGCCACCATCTATGCGGGAGATAGTCCGCGCTCCCAGTGATATGACCATGTATACAACACCTTTCCATTTGATCTCACGATTCGGGTCGGGTGCATCCCAGAAGCTCTCCCAGTGCTTCTCGATAGAATTTCGATGCAGAAATGGCATATGGGGGTGAATGATGGAAAAGTAAGCGTCGATGAATCGGTGACCAGCTTCTTTCGAGAAAAAAGTCTCGGTTGTGCATTTCAATGGGTGTAGCGTGTCTGAACCGGTGGCGAACATAAAGCGTTCTATTCCCCATTTCTCTAGTCCGTCTGGTATTGCGCTCTTCGATTGGCCTAGTAGTGCGGTGTGGGTTTGGCGCTTCATGCGTTGGTAGAGGCGTTGAATGAAACAGAAGTGAGAAGAAGGTCCTGTACAGACTGGGTCAGCTCAAGCAATTGGAGCATCTCACATCTCCACACGACACCAGATGTAGAAATTTACCATAGAATTGGAATGATCCTGTTTTACTGTTTGCAACACCGATGCCGGCGCGGATCTCGAGTTGTTTTCGGTATTCGCGAGGGCAGTATCTTGCAGGTGTAGCTGTCGAGCGATCTCTCTTCCGTACAGGGATCTCTTCCGGGTGATCCGGGGAGGATTCGTTACTTTGCTCTGATCGTTTGTTTCGCTTCCGAATATAGTCGCGGTATGAGCACGCAGTGCAATTTTGCCAGCACGTTTCACATGGATCCTCGCCATTGCACTTCACTTTTCGCGACCGACATGCTTCACAAGCCCGTGAAACGCGTTTCTGCTTTTGCGGTCCTGAATCTTCCTTGAGTCAGTGGTGGAATTAAGCTGGCGGCTCAACGTACTCAATGGCGTGATGTCCATCACCACTCAATCACCCCGGCTGAGACAATGGAGACCGCTGTGTCCGATGTGCAAATTCAGTCACTCGAGCTGCTATCTTGAACGGTCATCAACGACCGAGTGGTATAATACAGACAGAGTGAGTGACTTTCGGTTTGCCTACTGGTTGAATCGCGAGCTACGGAGTACAAGTGCCAATGTTACTAAACCCAACGCACTTGGGCAGACTTTTCACATTTGTCATGACGCGCCAATGGGATTTGTGGTTTTTGAACTTGTCGGAATTTGCATTCCTAGACGACTCCAAAATGCCAAGGGACACACCTCCAGATGTTGGGCTCCACCACCTCCACATATCCCCATCTCGGGAACATCGGTGAGTTGTCCCGAGCAGAGTCGGCTATAAGTTCATCTGTAGACAATCGAGAAGATGCACATTATTACCTAGGTAATGCTTTTGGTGGCCTTGGCGAAAAGTAATGAGTCACCTGGACATATCCAAGTATCAGCAGTCAATCAAGTGAAATGTCGACCATTCCTTTTCTACGTCGATATTTCGACTCTAATTCTCTGCAATTCCGATTGTGAGCTTTAAATAACCTCCAAGGTCATGCCATTCTGTCATTTCAGCTGCAAATGGGGCCTCGAACTGTCGCCAAGGCGTATCTATCTCTCGCTCGAAGTCCTGAGCATCTCGCCAGATATCGACCCCAACCCAAGATAAGACGATCTGGGGGCTATATGACTTTCTCCGACGGCGATCAACAGAGCTTATCAGAATGAATACATGCTATCTGGGCAATCAGCGCGGGGAATCGGTTATATCGTGCCCCGCGTACGACCAAGGTCTATAAAGTAAGCCGGGGTATTCAACATCTCTTTATCTTCTTTCTTTGTGACAAAGATTCAAGTCATTTCAAGTCGCAGATCGGATATTGTGCCTCATACTTCTCACAATGGTCAAAAAGCGTGTTCTCATCACCTATGGAGTGGATGCCGATGCCGTCGCAGGCTGGCTTGGATCATATGGAGGTGAAGATTCACCCAATGATATCAGCCGAGGTCAGTGAGACATGCCATCACAATATCATATACTCACATAGTTGCAGGTATTTGGGGTGCTACTATTGGAACTCAGCGCATGTTGAAACTCTTCGACAAGTACAATATCAAAACAACCTGGTTCATCCCAGGTCACACGCTGGAATCATTCCCAGAAGATATGGCGGCTGTGCGCGACGCTGGGCACGAGATTGGCCTCCATGGCTACACTCATGAGAATCCTGCCGAAATGACTATTGAGCAGCAGCGTGATGTTCTTGACAAGACTTTTCGGCTGTTGACGGATTTCGCGGGCAAGCCGCCTCGCGGAAGTGTTGCTCCTTGGTAAGTCCGAGCTATAAATATCTCACACCTTGCTTGGAGTGTTTCTTATTCAATATAGGTGGGAAACATCCGAAGAAGGAGCCCAGTTGCTCCTTGACTACGGCCTGGAATACGATCACAGTCTCAGTCACCACGACTGCCAGTCCTACTATCTTCGCACTGGGGACCAATGGACGAAGATTGACTACACCAAAAGGGCAGAGGAGTGGATGAAACCTTTGGTGCATGGGAAACAGACTGGGCTCGTTGAAATCCCAGGCAATTGGTATATTGATGACCTACCACCTATGATGTTCATCAAATCTGCTCCTAATAGCCATGGTTTTGTCAACCCCAGGGATGTGGAGGATATCTGGAGGGACCACTTCGACTACTTTTATCGGGAATATGACGAATTCGTCTTTCCTATATCGATTCATCCTGATGTGTCGGGCCGGCCTCATGTGCTACTTATGCACGAGCGGTAAGTGGCAATTGCGAGATCAAAGGAAAATGTTCTAATGACCACATAGCTTAATTGAATACTTCAAAAGCCATGAAGGAGTGGAGTTTGTCACCATGGAAGAGGTTTGTGATGATTTCAAAAGCAAGAACCCCTACCCCCAAGGTTGTGTGTTGCCGGCAAAGCCTGGCACAATCGCCAAATGAGCTTGCAGGCTGAAAAGGTCGACAACTATATTGAAATGCAAGGTGGCTTGTTTTAAATCATTCAATTTCGTTCGAAATCCAATCTAAATATGCGCCGAATATATAAGAATCCACCCATTAGAATATAACACATTATACGCGATCATCGGCACACGGCCCCATCCCTCTGAACGACCTCATTCTCCCCAGCGTAGGTGCCGGCGGGCCCGGGAAGGGTTGGTCCTGCGCATGAGAGACCATCACCTCGGTTGTGCAGAGGATCTCCCCCTGAATGGGTAGAATGCGTTCCTCGCTGGAATTACTCGTGCGGGTTCCACCCTCGCTAGGCGTGCTTGGCGGCGAGTCGAGGTTGGGGTATAGATTCTTTGTAGGAGTATGGTGTGTAATGACACTCCGATTTGTCTTATGCCCCAGAGATTGCAGTGGTGTGCCGTCCGATCGTGAGCCCGAGCGCAGCTTGCTTCGCTTAGAGTTGAAATAATCCCGAGCCGTTTTAGATTGGGAGGCGTATGAGCCGAGGACCTTCTTGAATAGGGGTTTCAGCGTTGGGAGGCTGCCTGCCACTATACCCGTATTGCATTCCGTGCTGTAAAGATTAGCATGGATTAGGAATGGGCTGGGAGTTCCACGTACACCACCCAGATTGTGAGGTTTGAATAGTCCCAGAGGAAGTCGCTGGTGCGACCATAGCTGGGAAGAATCGATAATTTGACGAAGGCGGCGGCACATGCACTGAAACAGTCAGTGGGAAGTGAGCGACATGGTTCAGCAGTACTTACAAGACTCCTAGACCCAAAATACAGATCAAGGACGCTTTCACTCGGCGATTCACTTGAAGATGACTAGCAACAGTCAGTCATAAGCCAGATATTGACATAGGAAGACGCACCGAAGCATGAAAATGGGTAAAATGGAGAAGATTAGATCGGTGAGGATGTTCAGTGCTGTGGTTGTTAGCCTGGATTTAACAGCAGAGCTGATCTTATCATCTTCTCACCGGTGTTTGTATAGCTGAGGATCAAAAGCTGCTTCGGCGAGAAACACTCAGATTTCACCGTTGGGTCCCAATTGGTTCGAATGTCTTTACACTGAAAGACTAGCGTCAAGAAGCAGATCGCGGTATACAGCATCATCGCTACCATGACAATCCAGATAAACCACTTGTAGCCCTTCCTTCCTGCAAAACGAAGCAAGAACAGGCCAATCGATATCTTCACAGTGCCAATGGCCCAGAGATAGATTGCCTGGGTTGCAAAGTTCAGATGCATCGCCGTCGATGCTGTTTCGCCGACAAAGACTACATGTCTGCCAGCGCCGTATTTCACTTCCGGGACTGTAATGGCAAATCCAGCGGCCGACAAGAGCATGGTCAATCCCATGACATAGTCATCCCAGCCGACATTTCGGATGAGGAAGATGCGAACGTAGAATCTGGCACAAACGACGATCAGCGCGGCCGCCGTTGTGATCGCCGTCGCGATCAAAATCCGGGGTCCTTGATTGTCATCGCGCAGGCCAACAGCTATGGGTTCCGACATGGCGTCGAGTCATTGAACATAGAATACCTGAGGAAGGCTGGGATTATGTAGATTCGCTGCCAAATGCTCAAAAGTATGACTTCCTCGGCCCAAACTGCATCTCGAAATTCGCCTACGCCGTTACGCTACCGGAATGTGATGATTTGACGGGCGAATCACTGCCGATCACTCTATTAGGGTTTGCGCGGTTCTGAGTTGCTTCATTTTTGAGAATTCCGCGATGCTCTCCACCGGTCTCTTCTTTTTCGGTTCCTCGACCTGCATCGGGGTGCATTTCCAGGGCCACCACGGACCTCGCCCTTGATTTTCATGTGGCGTTCGCGGTGCAGATGAAACAATCCTTTGTTCCGATCGCCTCGGCCTTATAGTGCGCCATGGGGCTTGAGCGCTCAGGGGAATCGCAGAGCCAAGTGAAACATCATCAATGGGGTAACATAAAGCGATCAGATGTTCGGACGAGGCTTGGATCTATTTGTCCCGTCCCTTTTAGCCAGGGCATCCGACTTGACTCGAGGAAGATTTCGACGCGCTAATCCCTTGGCGCAGCACTGGTCTGGCAACACGAAATACGACAGGGATTGCTTCTTTGCTTCTTTTCTTCTTTTTGTCTTCTTTTACCCTTATCCTGGACTGTAGAAAACATACCAATTGAGTGCAGCCATTAAGTCTCAGATCGACGATCTCCAGGGTCTGAAGCCGGTGGCCCGAGTGGCGAAGGATTCTCGAGTCCACTTTATTCTTGTCCAAGTGGATACAGCGTCGACTAGAGGGAGATTAGGAGATGTCTTCTCGCTCTCCGATTGGATTTGCTCAGAGCCTAATATAGAGGCAGAGAGACTTTATAACCCGACAATCATGTCCGCATCGATCTGACGCCCAGCTTTTTCCTCAACTTAATTCCCACATCATGGTTGCTTTTTCAGCTGTTGCAGTGGCAGCCCTGCTCGCACAGGCCTGGGCTATGCCCGCGTCGCAGGTAGTGGGCTCACCTGCCATTCCCACGGCGGCGTCCACTTCATTCCCGGTCGCGGAGGCCCAATTGGACCAACTCGCCCAGGTGGCCTACAACACCACCACCGACACGGTCTCTAGTGATGCAGACATTGAGAAGCGGGGACAATGTTCGCTTCACAATCTGCGCATTCGTCGCGACTGGAGGACCTTCTCGGCCAAGCAGAAGAAGTCCTACATCAAATCGGTGGTCTGTCTGCAGCAGTTGCCGTCGCGCACACCCGCCGACATCGCCCCTGGCGCGCGGACCCGTTACGATGATTTCGTCGCGACGCACATCAACCAGACCCTGCAGATTCACTACACGGGAACCTTCCTGGCGTGGCACAGATACTTCATCTGGAACTTTGAGCAAGCGTTGCGCAACGAGTGTGGCTACACCGGCGACTACCCGTACGTGTAAAATACCGTGGACTTACGCGCAACTACTAACACCATCACAGGTACTGGAACTGGGGCGCGGATGCGCATGATATTGAGAAGTCTCAAGTCTTCGATGGCAGCGACACCTCGATGTCCGGTAACGGCGCCAAGGTCGAGACGACCGGTGACATCCAGCTCACCCTGGGCGACTACCCCATCATTCACTTGCCCACCGGCACGGGCGGCGGGTGCGTGACCAGCGGTCCCTTCAAGGACTACAAGGTCAACCTGGGCCCCGCCGCGTTGATGCTGCCCGGCGGCAACACCAGCGCTGCCGCCAACCCCCTGGCCTACAACCCGCGCTGTCTCAACCGTGACCTGACCACCGCAATTCTCCACGACTACGCCAACTTCACCTCGACCGTGAACCTCATCCTGAGCAACCATGACATCTGGGACTTCCAGATGAACATGCAGGGTGTTCCCGGCAGTGGCTCGATCGGTGTGCACGGCGGCGGTCACTACTCGATGGGTGGTGATCCGGCCCGCGATGTCTTCGTCAGTCCCGGTGACCCGGCCTTCTGGCACCACCACGGTATGATCGATCGCACTTGGTGGATCTGGCAGAACTTGGACTTGAAGAAGCGCGGCAACGCCATCTCTGGCACGGGCACTTTCTTGAACCAGCCCGAGTCGGCCAACACTACTCTTGATACGGTGATTGACATCGGCCATGCTGGTGCTGGACCTATGGCCATGCGTGACCTTATGAGTACGGTCTCTGGGCCTTTCTGCTACATTTACCTGTGAGGGAATTGATGTTACGACCATAGTATGCGGATAATTATGCGAGTATAGATTAATCTAGACATAATCCATAATGCAAGACTATATGAGATGAATATGATAATTGAAGAGCTCTGAAGCAGGGAGGTTCAATCTCCTGAACAGCCATAGCCACTCTAGGAATTGCCGGAGACATAAAAGTTGCGACATCAGTTCCCATGTGCAAGACATGTGCCTAGGTGGGTACCATGCTCCTACGGCATTTGTCAATCCCCTAGATCTACGGAGTACCTAGGTACTCAGCGGCCCAATTGTCGAGTAGACTCGAGTGGAACTTGATAAACGATTTCATATCACATCCAATGCAAATCATATTAGCCACCCGGGCACTAGTTCCCCAAACGCCGACATCCAATTTTAAAAACTCAAGCATTCCACCGCCACAGCATCATGACCGGAACCCACAGCCAAGAGAACGGAAGCAGGGACGAATCGCTGCGAATACTGAGCTGCCCAACATTTGTAACAACACTATATGGATCCTGACCATAGGTCTTGTTCAGCGTAACATTCGCTTGAACTAGTCCGTCCTCCAAACGAATCCAAGTCTGCGTGTCTTCGGCCAGATTACTCTCATGGAGAAGAATCTGCCGTCCACCACGAGTCAAGTCGCCGTAGCCTCCATAGCCCGTATGGCGACCATAGCACATGTTGAGCCCATTTCCAGCTAGATCATGGTCCACCAGGGAGCCATCCCATTTGAAGCACCTGGCATTGTCAACACGGAATCCAGCACACGCATAAAGGGAAGCTCATACCAATCGTTTTGGTGGTCGTGCCCACTGAAGCCCGCGATCAATCCATCGGTGTTGAGGAGGGCTTCCATAAACTTGACATCCTGGCTGTCATATGTCCAATCGCCCGTTCCTTGCGGGTTGACGCGCTCGCGATTGGCGCCTGGTGTGCGGCGAGGGTCTAGGCGACCTCTCTCTTGCGCTACCAGCATTGCATGGGCGGGGATATGGTAGAATGCGAGCGACGGCACGACTTTGCCGTACTCTTTGAGCAACTTGCTGTTCGTCTCTGTGAACCATTCGACAACCTGTACGCTGTTAGGCCCTATCGAAACGCAAGTCGCAAGAATCGTACAGATTCATCGATCCAACTTGGCCTCTTAACGGAGGGACCCTCTTTCCCTTCTTGCTGATAATAGTGGCCCCCCTTGGAATCAAAGAACCACAGGAGGAGCGCTGGCGTGCTGGTGTTCTTGTCCCCGTGGGAGAACACGGGTAAATAGTAGTTTGTGATTCCAGCTTCGTCCCCGGAAATGGCGCTCCGCGTCAGACTATTGGTGAATTTCTTCTCGGCCTCGTACATGTCCTCTTTGGGGTTGAGGTTCACCTCGCTGTCATGGTTACCGTAGGTCGATGCCCAGCGGTAGCCGCCCTCGACGAGTGGGGAGACGACATCCGCAATGTATTTCTTGGAATCCGCTTTGTGGGTCCGTTCCCCGGAGACTAGATCGCCGTTGATCACGACGAAATCAATGTCTTCCTCTGACAGAATGTAGGACATCACCTCTTTCGACTTTTTGTCCTTCTCCGCATCTGCGACCGCTTAGTTTCGAGTCCTGCCGCGACCGATCGACGTACCTTCGGCGAAATGCAAGTCCTCAAACACGCCAATGTGGAACGTGCCATCTTCGCGGAAACGCAGGGTCTGGTCCCTCGAGGGCTTCAGCACCGTCTGGGGGGGTTGAGGTGCCATGATGAAGAGGAAAGTGCGGGGAGACGAGTGGAAGTCATCGCGTTCTCACGTGCCCATTACTATCCCGGAAGAGGCCACGCCAAGCCAGGCAAATATTCGAATCGAACGGCATGTTCATGTTGTACAGATGTTGGTTCATCTCGATGTGGAATCCCCACATCCTAGCTTCTCTGCAATCTGACTGTGCATTGAGGTCAAATATACCGATGAAAAGTGCCCGCGACAGACAGTGAAGACCTCGGACTGAGATCGACAACTCTATTCCATACATTCCATCCCTCCCAGGCCTCCAAGGGGTTTTCTAGTTCACGTTGGCGCCTGTTGCGGTATGCGACAATGCTCACCAAAGAGATTACATTGAATTATAAAGTGATCGCAAATTCTCAAAGGCATTTTGTCATTATTTCCAGGCCAAAAGAAACAGAAAAAGAGGGGGGAAATAGGAAAAAAAAAAATATCCGATGTGATAATAGTCATGGCCAAAGGATGGAGGTGCACTGGTACCTAGGTACACCCTGGTGGGCTCACAACATATCCAATCTCTTCAGTTCTGGAGGAATACAAGATGACAGGAGATACAGGCTTTGACTGCAGACCATTGAAACCGAGATTCATCTGGAAACCTTTGTACCCATGGATGTTCATATCATCCATCATTCAATCATACATTATTTCCCATTGATCCCTGCTATCAATCTCATCAGCCTCCCGAGTGTCTTCTGGGCCTGGACTACTATTAAGTAGGGTATGGTCTACGGGAGTGAAAGGAATGTAAGGAGCAGAATATGATTGACTCAAAGTAAATACATGCGCGAGGAAATCAACATTCCAACTTTGGAAGCTGGGATACAGGATATAGCCAACTATAGCCTCATGAGCAGGTTCTCACGTCTCGATGACATCGAGACGTTTAGCACATGTGGGTGGCACGGAAAGTACCTTGCTGGGCAGAGATACCCAGGTGTCCTCGCCAGGTACCACCACCGTGACGCATGGTCATGCACAGAGCAGTGTAGCCACCGAGACCATCCCAGGCGTCATCGAGAGCAGTGACCATGGTCTTGATCTCAGCGGTGGTGTCACAGTTGCGTCCAGAGGCGTAGTAGTAGTAAGTGTAGCTCACACCTTGGTTGTCAACGTGGGTACCCTCAACACCGGCGCAGCTGTTAGCCTTGCTCTGCTTGTACATAGCGGTGGCAATCTCGGCAATAACGGCCTGAGACTGGTTGGGGTCGCTGAAGAAGACGTCGCCCTTCTGGAGGTTCGACTCGCTGACAGAGATGGAGGTTCGCTTCACAAGTCCTGATGCATCTCTCTTGGGGGTGCTTCCGGTGATGAGAGCCGGGGCGGGCGCAGCCTTGATTTGGAGAAACTCATCGCGCTTGGCACCTGCATGGTGGCCGCTGCAGAATTCCCGGGGGTCCTGGCCGGATTCCTTGGTAGCCAGACCGAGCACACCGTGCCAGGTGCCGTGGTGGTCCAAGTCAAGACAGGTTGCACTGGAACCATCGGCATGCAGCTCATCAAATGCATCGGAAAGCTTGTTGGTGACAGTCTTTGCGCGCTGGGTGCTGTCACAGTTGTCGCCGGTGGTGTACGAGTATGCGTAGTATACATACTCGATTCCGTCGTCGTCGGTGACATCGGTGAGCTGGGACTTTCCACAGACCTTCTGGGCATCCGGGGTGTTGCGGTACCAGTTGGTGAAAAGAGCAGCGAATCCAGTCAACATGATACCCATGGTTCCACCGGCTGAGATGCTGGCAGCATTCTCAGTGCCCCATTTGTAGATGATGGTGTAACGATCGGGAGTCCGCGCAACAAGGGCATTCTCTTCGGACGAGTTGCTCCCGTCCACGGTTTGATTGAGGTCAACAGCCAGCGCCGAGGCAACAGTCTGAACTGAAAGCAGAGAGACCAGGAAGGCTCCAAAGTTATCCGAGACGCCCTTCAACATGATTGCGATATTGACACTTCCGTGTTCAAGGGATGAAAATAATCTATTCCTCATTAGCAAGAGCCTTCCAAAGAGCAACAGTAGACTGCATACTGGTAAGAATATGAATGGAAATCCCAAATAAACAGGAATAGAAGAAGTTCAGGTAGATGATTGACTTCTCGAGTGCCTCTGGATAATCTTCAAAAGACTCGAAGAGCGATGCCTTTTTATATGTTCAGAATGCGATGGTGCAAGGCAAATCTGACATATTCTTGGCCCTGACGAGCTATCCAGGATGCAACTTGGGGTCCAAATTCGGCTTCTGTGAAGGACCCTCATCGTGTGGTTGTCGCAGTGGCTGGATCTATGGAGACCCAATTGAGTACCAGTTCCCGAAATCGAGCTGGCAATTTTCCCCTCAGTCCTGTTCACTGGCAGAATTGGGCCCCAGAAGCCAAGCATGGTACTACTTGGGGGCTATGATCTGCGGCCCCCACAATTCAGGACTTACTTGTAGACAAAGATCGACAGTGTTATCTGTAACAGTTCCCGAAACCGAGCTGGTGTTCCTTAACACCTTGCTGCACTACCCCTACTCGTTATAGAGCTTACTTCGGATTGTCCGGGAGCCGAGCATTGTAAATTACAATTTGGGGGCTGTTGTTTGACATCTCCACATTCGAGGCTTGGAGAGGATTGAAGTTAGAATAGCGATAACGCAAGCCAAGGACCAACAGCTAGCAATTGCATCGATGGATATTTTAGAAACATCCGTGCAAATGTGCATGGCTTTTTTGGTGTGTTCAACGGTCGTACATCTCTAACTTCGACTCAACGCTTTGTGTAGATACCTGATATCGATCATATTTTCCCAATCTGGTTAGGCATTTTCCAATTACCTATAGAGATCAAGTTTATGCCTCATTTTTGCAACATTATCGATTTGTGCAATGTAGACAGAGTATCTAGGTTCGATCCCGAATATCCGGCCGAAGAAGGGTCCCCAAATCGCCCCTCCGCGGTGGGCCGAAGCCGAAACTCATTACTAGATATGGCTTCAATATAGTACTTTAGAGGTTGGGGGCAAAAAATGACCAACCTTGGAACGCAAGGGGTTTATTCCTGGGTTCTTGACACCAAACTGAAATCGAGCTCGATGGTAAATAGCCAAATTCTCGAGCGAATACTCCGATTAAGTAACTCATAGGGCTATTCCGAACTGCAGAGTGCCATGTTATGCAACCTCCAATGCCCAGTTGAAGTACCTCGGCAAAATCAGAGGCTCTGAGGACCCACTTTATGAAACCTGAATGAAGCGTTGAAGAGTCCCCGAAAGGTGGATGCAAGGCACAGTGGAGCCCGACTCTGCAGAATATGGGGGCCAACTGCTGCGGGGTACAGTCGATAGCCATGGTCTTTTTTACACAGTATACATTTACAAAATCTATCCCATGCGGTTTGAATTTGATCTATAGATACCTAGGTAGTTAAACCCACTGAGCAGTTCTGTCAACTATCAGCAAAAGCTCTCTGGAGTGTATCTATAAATGAAATATATCCTTGAGTTATCCCCGAGTCCTTGGACTCTTACTCGTACTAGGAAGAATTTCTGCACTCAATGATTAGAATAGACTATAAAAAATATGATATCTCATAATTCATTCATATTCCATTCGCTGTTCCTACCACGCCTCACCCAATCAGCCCACAAGGCTTCCTTGACTCTGCCACGCCGAGCACTCTAAATGAGTTAGTACACTACTAAAAGCCACATACGTCGATCTTGAAACCCATGTGCGCGCAGTCAGTCCCACAAATAGCTTTTGGGCTTCTTCAGCCCCCACGTCACATTTACAGGTACTTGTATACTCAAGCCATTGGGATTAAAAGGCGTTGGTGTACCGTCATCGTGCGGTGCCTGGTGTCGCTTGTTTGGGGGCCAAGAATCATCATTTATTCTCCGAGTATGGCAGATATCCCCCAAAGATGGAGAAACGGAGTGCATGTCTCTTCTCCAAATCTCTGTCTTGCTTCCAAGGTTGGAGAGGATGGTACCGTTTGGAGGTAGGCTCTCCACACGTCGAATGTTTGCATAACGGGCTTTATCATTGGAGCTCTGGGGTTCCACTTGAACATGTGACCGAATCACATGACACTAACTGCTAAGTTTCCCTCTGATCTACTGATTTTAGACTGGCGTAGACGCACCTATTCTATTTGTCCCATTGCATATCTACAGTACGCACAATTCAGTGTGATTCTAACACATGAATGAGCATCCCAATCAAAGTCCCGATCTATTACCATGTAAAAATCTCTTCGATGGGAGCAGCGCAATCACCTTCCCGATTATATCGGATCTTGATCTCCCTTTCCTGTCCATACTGAGGATTTAAGGACCGAACACGTGCGATAATCCCAATATCGGCCGGCGTGTAGAGTGTACCCGGTAGTATCCCAGCCGCATCTTCTTCGATACTCACAATCCGTCGAGCGATACGCCCCACGAGCTCGGAGTCCCAGAGTCCTTCTCTGCGATGGCAAGTCGAAAGTAGGTCGATCGCCCGATGGCGGATAGTGGAGTCACGACATCGGGTTGCGCACATATAGAGTGGTGTCACTATTCCTAGAGACATGGAGAATGTTGAGGCCAGCGTCTTGGAAGGCCGTGGACGCAGGAGAGGAAGTGCTGTCGCGTTATTTGTTGGGGTCTGATGCGGCGAAGCCGAATTGGAGTGCTCTTGATCTGGGTAAGTGACACCCAGGAGGTCTGAAATTAGTGAAAGGCACAGGGAGAACTTGTCAAGATGTTCGTCCCAGGAGAGCTCTGTCGTTGGCCATTCTAACCCCAACATGATCGAGATCGTCGTCTTCCAGATCTTCAAGATCGCGATACTGTGCGGCTCCGAGACAACCTCCGTGCCGCCGGCATCCAGCCAGGCTTCGAAGGTATCGATCCATGCCCCAAGGTCCGCGCGGACTTGAAGGTGCTCTTCCTCCAGGTACTGGATTTGCGCGACAAATTCAAAAGTTGAATCATTGAATTCTTCTTCCAGCATCTCGCAAACAGACAGGAACCGTGTGAGCCTGTTATAGAGCAATTCAAAACAGGCTCTCAAATCCTCTATATTCGTTGGTGGATGAGAAGGGTCGAATGTGGGTGTGCTAAATGATGAGAAGAGTGCCGGTCGCATCTCCTCGGCGTGGGAGGTCTCGCCTTGAATTTCGAGGATCTGATTCTCCAAGATGGCAAAGAGTACCGTCACCGTCTCTCGGGGCATGTATCTCGGGATATTGCGACCCGTCGCCATCAACTGCTGCTGCTTGATGATTTTCAGGCCGGAGGTCGCATGTTGGACTGCCACGCTGTAGTGGCCCTGAAGACACTCAAAACAGTAGAATAATATACATGCAACCAGGAACATGTCACTAGATTGCAGAGAGGTTTGAGGGTCGATCGCGAGGAGCTGTCGAATCGCTTTGTTATAATGTTGAAACGTGAACCGCGTCACGTCGCGCGTCGCGCCTCGCTCATTGTGCACGAACGAGCGATGCAGCGAGCCGATTGCCGTGGCGATGGTCCGAATGATGGGCTCATGGTAAGCCGCCTGTAGCAGATGGAGTCCGGTGTCCTTGCCGAAGCAGAGGGTGGTGTGAAGCTGGAAGAACTCCAGCGATCGATAGTCGGATTCGGGTATCCGGTTCGCCTGTGGGACTTTCCACAATTTGGTCTCCACCCTGTTGACGGGGACAATCTGGAGATGAACTTTCGGTGAGTCGGCCACATAGTCACATTGTCGACCGGTGGAGAGGCATCTCTGGCAGGTGGGTTTTCCCTCGTCACATTTGACCCTCCGAATTCTATAGTATGCCGGTTAGCATCGATCGAAGCGTGGTCCATCCACCTACTTGCAGGTCAAGCAGCCTTTGCGGGATCGCCCTCGGGAGACTCGGGTGCCCATCTTGTGTGAATGAGGCAACCGCGGAACGGACCTAGTCAACCGGGGCTCAAAGTGGCACTAACCACATCTGCTTAGTGCACACGAAGGAACCTCGGGACCAGTGAACGTTAACGCAAACCTTCCAAAGAAGCTTGATCGGCCATGTTCGCCTTTCCATGGTTCCCTTTCCATGGACCCCGAGGTTATACTCCGCAAGCCCTTGCATATGACTAGTACCACGGAGTAGATCTCGCAGCTGAGGCTGAGATCTGAAAAGTTGTGTCACGTCGATCCCCAACAGTTCAGATCATTTGCCTGTTCTGCAGGTTCCGAGACCTCGGGAGGGAAAAATATGCGAGAATTGCCGTGCAGGATTATTGCGTTTGAATCGCCCATATGTACTACTCCGTACATAAGGCTATTTTGAGAACTTAAGGGGCCTTCTCCTGTCACTACATGAAATGTGTTTTGTCTATTAGTCTTTATCGAACACTGGTTACACGAGTATATTCCCGATGCTGATTACGCCGTTCTTCCTGTTTGCCATCGGGCTTCCTCTTTCAGCAGCCTCACCGTTCCAGGTACCTTCTCGCATCAACCTCGAGCCCCGCGCACACCCAGCCTCCCAGGATCAACCCAGCAGAGAGACACTATTCCCATCCAATGTAATCCAGGTCATCCGTGTTTCAATGTTATGACCGGATATTAACTCGTCCGAAATCAGAATTTCTGGTTTGGCTCATTCGATGTGGGAAGCTCAAAAAACTTGACATTGTTGATCGACACAGGCTTCGGGGGTATCGTATTGAACGATGGTGTTTACAAGCCCAGTCCGGACTCCTCCACCGAGAAGGACTTCAACGTCACTTTCAAGTCAACGAATAGTGATGGGTCGGGAACAGGGATAGTGAGCATACCAGAAAGGAATTGAAAATCAGTGCAGATTGCTTACCATCACCAAGGTCAAAGGCACCCTATTCAACGACACTGTCAAGTTTGGCACGTTCGAGACGCATCAGATCTTTGGATCAGCTCGCAAGGAAGCGGGTGAAAGCAACTTAATACCCGCTGATGGAATACTTGGGCTCGGAGACCCTGCAACTTTTGAAGAGGGATCATCCTTCTTTCATACGTTGTGCGCCCAACATCAAGTACCGGAGTGCCGATTTGGTTTGGTACTCGGGCGTGATCAAGGAACTCAAGTGCTTGGAAGACTGGACAAATCGCTCTTCGAGGGAGAGCTTACCACCACCTCCATTCTACAGGAGTGGTCTATTTCCGCTGATCTCGCTTTTGATGGCAAGGTGCTCGAGAAAGATATCACTGTTCTTCTTGACTCGGGGACTGGAACAATCATCATGTAAGTTGCTTCTTGCTCGACAAAATAGCTGGCACATTCTAACATCGTACCAGTGGCGTTGATGAAGCCACATCGTTGTTCAGGAGGATGAACATCCAATACTATGTGCAGCAGTCTGAGGAAATCACCACCGTGACGGGATACTTTCCTTGCGACCAGCCACCGTCTCTGGGCTTAAGCATTCCATCCGAGTCAAATCTCACTGCTCCCACAATAGAAAACTCCAAGTCAATCAGTCACAAGGCTTCTGTTTTTGATATCCAACCTGATCAGTGGGCGAAGGCCAACAATGGAAATCACAATTGCACTGCGACCATCTCTGGGACGAGTGCAGTTCCCGCCGGGTTATGGGTAGTGGGCCAACGTGAGTATTCCAGTTGAGAGATTCGTATTACTATTTCTGACAAATCCTAGCATTTTTCCATGGAATATACATTGATCACAATGTGGCTGATGGGACCATCGGATTTGCAAAGGCTCGCAACTACGTGGGGGGATTGAATTGAGCAGCAGCTCTAAGGGTCAATAGTTGCAGCCCAGAGACCAATTCGAGCATGTGTTGTTTACCTAGTACTAGGTACGCAATGAAGTAAAAACTTTCTAATCAAGCAAGCATATTATAGAGCGACATGAATACAAGATTCCCGCAAGCTGGCGTGTCAAAATTTCGAAGAAAGGCGCCCACAATATTCCCATCTCACTACCAAACATATCGGAAATTCCGGTCCTGTTTATCGGTCACATCCGACTCGGGCAAACCATTTTCATCAAGTTCCAAGTGGTTGTCGACAAATGACTCATGGCTTGTTGCTTGTGTATCACGCTGCTTGTTATCCCCAATGCACAAGAAGCGGAAGAAAATCACCGTGACGAAAAGTAAACACCAAGTCACAATTGAAGTGATCACACCTTCCGTATAACGAGGACTGTGTGTCCAGAGCTGAGGCGAAGCAATGCAGGCGGCACAGTAGCCAATAAAAAACATACCGTTGACAACAGCGCGTTTGGTGTTTCCTTTGAAGTTCGACGCTGCCAGGGAGAGAAGAATCGTCATTGATGCAGTGATGCAGGAGGCCTGGAACGGTGTCAGTAAGGACTCGCCATACGTAAGGGAAGGCCATACCAGCCACGACGCAACGATAAGACCCCATTGAGCTGCGACATCCAACTTCATTAGGAAAACAGTTCCAATGAGAGGGGGGATGATGAGCGCTAAGACGATCAATGTTCGCTGGTTTGGAAATATATGGACTAAGCCTGCTCCAATCCAAAGTAGAACAATCTGCACAGCTCCAGACGGCGCTGTGTAAAGCATGGTCTCGAGCTTGGTGTATCCGATCGACTTGATGACAAGTGATGCAAAGGTCAAAACAGGCGACTGCATACAGACCAAGACACCAAACCAGAAGATAACCCACGCTTTGGGATCCATGAGTGTCTCCTTCAGCTGGACCAAAGAGAAGGATGCTTTGTCTCCGCCATCCCTGTCTTGTGCCATGCGGAGGGAGAGAACTTCTCTTTCCCGAGCATTCAAGAACCACGCATCTTTCGGTCCATTGGGCATCAGAAAAAAGAATGCAACACCGGCCGCCACGGTCATCGCACCGCAGATGATGAATAGCACGCGCCAGGGAGCAATGGTCAGGAAATTGCTTGTGCCAATGCCATACATCAGAAAGCAGCCGAGGACTTGCGCAAGGCCGTTCATAGAGATCCACAGCGCAGTGCGAAGATTGTGCTCTTTGTTTCGGTACCAGATACTGGTGATGGTAACAAATGCCGGTGAGACGGCGCCTTCGCTGAATCCGAGTAGGAATCGCACTGCGGCAAACCCGGCGAAGCTCTGCGGTGCCGCCAAGCACATGCAGATGATGCCCCAGACAATCCTATAGCAGAAAGTCTGTAAATGAAGAGTTCGACGGAGTGTTTGCATAGATATGCGACTTACACGGTAGCCCCTACAAATTTTGTCAAAGGAAGTCGACTCATCAGATAGATGAATGGATATTCAGAGACCAGTTGCCCAACATAGAAGATCGAGCTCGACCAGGAATACTGGGAGCTGGTCATGTCCAGATCTTCGATCAGACCAAAGACCCCGGCATAGCTCAGACTTTGCTTGTCAAGATACTGCAGAAAGAAGACGAAACACATCAGGATGTAGGTCAGCGATGGAGCTGCAATGGACGGGCGAATTGCTCACAAACGGCAAGATGACCATATCAATCTTGCGCAGGACAGCCTTTTCTTCATCTGGAGTATAGGAAGCATGCGGAAGCTCGACCAGCTCGCCCTTTGCTCGATCGGGCCCATTGCTCGCAGCATCCTTGTTGACGTCCATGAGGTCGGTTTTGCCCCTTGATACAGTCGATTGTTCAGGATTGACTTGAAGACACCGACTGCAAGAATTCCCAGAGATAGTTCGACCCACTGCCGGAGACAACACCGTTTCCCCTCATCGATGAAAGTACAATCTCCAACTAATCCAACTAATGCGGTGAAGATCATCCCTCAGCTGTCGGCAGTCGAAGCGAGTCGAGATAAGACCCCCGCAGCGACTACTTCGCCTTTGTCCTTCGGTGCGACCTTGGGATTGTGATTCAAATACTGTCAGACCACCAGTAAACATCTTCTACTTCATCATCTCACCATGGCCTCATCCCGTGGCTCAGATATCAAGCCGTGGACCCGCGCGGCGCCCAATGGGTACAAATTCACGAACGCCAACATTGTCGATGTTGTATCGGGCACAATTCAAGAGAACTCAACGCTCATCACGACCGAGGGGCGGATCACCTATGTTGGCCCCGAATCATCTGCACCAGCCACGTCAGCCGAATTAAAGACAGTGGATTGTCAAGGCAAATACCTGAGTCCCGGCCTATTCGACGCCCACGTCCACCTATGTGCAGTCCCCGGCTTCGAAGACCTCTCGAAAGCCTTCGGCAATCCCAACGATGTGCATCTTCTACGACAGCCATACACTGCATCTCAGATGCTCCACCGCGGCTTCACCAGCATTCGCGACTGCGGCGGTGCCCAGCTCGCCCTGAAGGAGGCCATCGAGGATGGTGTCTTTCCCGGCCCGCGGGTCTTCATCTCCGGCCACGCATTGTCTCAATTCGGCGGCCACGGTGATCTTCGCGGGTCGCACGAGCCCACCGAGTGTTGCGGCGGCACTCACAGCAACAACCATCTTGGTCGCATGTGCAATGGGGTCCCTGAGTGCATGGCTGCGGTGCGCGAGGAAATCCGCTGCGGCGCCGACTTCATTAAGATCATGGGGTCGGGTGGAGTGGCTTCTCCCACCGACAAACTGGAGCATCTCCAATTCACCTCGGCGGAGATTCAGGCGATGGTGGAATGCGCCGGTAATGCCGGCACCTTCGTGACCGCGCATGCATACACGGTCAAAGCCGTCCGGCATTGTATTGACAATGGCGTGCGTGGGATCGAGCATGGTAACTTTGTTGATCCCCCCACGGCCGCGCTCATGGCCGAGAAGGGGGTGTACCTGACCCCGACGCTCATCGCATATGCCCAGATGGCATCGGAGCGATGGAAGAACTACCTGCCTATTGAGTCTCAGGTCAAAAACTCGATCGTTCTCAAATCCGGCCTCGAGGCCCTTCGAGTTGCCTCTGAAGCGGGGGTCACGATGTGTTATGGCTCCGATCTGCTGGGCCCGCTAGGCTCTGCGCAAACGCACGAGTTTGCTTTGCGGGCGCAGGTCTTAACTCCCTTGGAGATCCTGCGTAGTGCGACCATCAATCCCGCCAAGATGATGGGATCTGAGAATGAGCTCGGGCAGATCAAGGATGGTTTCCATGCTGACGTTGTCGTTTTGAACAAGAACCCACTCGAGGATGTGACTGTCTTTGACCGACCTGAAGAGCATGTTCTGGGTGTCATGAAAGATGGGCGCGTTTATAAGAGCCGATGGAGCGATTTGCTTGAAGACGGACACATTCCTGTCCGAGTGCAGTGATCAAAAGGCAGTCAATACGATGTTAATGCGACCGAATAGTTGATAGAAACATAGAGCGAAGTATTTGTTAGTCTGTCCAAGGGTTCGCGTCAGCGAAGAAAAATGAAAGAGAGAAAGTGCCAGCAACTCGAAGGTCACTGGTCAGGCACTTCAACGCCTTCACGAACTGCCCATCGCAAAGCCGAATTTCCCATTCTCAACATTCATCTTTGATAATTTCCCAAATTGCATTTTGCTACTGTATTCTACCTGAGCCACTCGAGACGCACAGGGGCATTCTCAGTGTTGGCACAGCCAGTGTCTTCATAGGATACGCAAAATGAAGCTGGATCTGGACTCAAACCATACGTCTTGCACTGATGATTCTCACATTTTCACATCGATCCCGAGGTCAGGGGAGGCCCGTCAGCCTCACCGCACTAGAGCCCTCTGCGTAGCCCAGCATTGGGGGCGGTAACATCTCGACTTTAACTGGACGATCGGAGGAGCACCCCTTCGCGCGCCAGCATTGCCCAGGCGACTTGTCTGCTGCGTTCTCAACTCCCCGCTCAGCCACTTTGAAGGCGACAAGGCAAGCTGACCTGCTGTCTTGAGAGCGCAACATGCAATAGCCATCTTACAGCCAATGACTCCAGATCAGACGAGTTCCACTTTGTTGTTCGGCCTGCCTTATCATGGCGACAATATCATACGGCGGCGAAAACGATGGGATTCAGGTGGGAATTAATCACGGGTCGATCTACGCGGCCCCAGGTGAGTCTCTTTGCGCCTTGACAGCTCCGGTCTAACGGCTTCAGACAAACCGGAACTTCGACCTGACCCTCTGTTCATTGTACCTATTCCACCCGACCCGGACTTTGTGAGTCGCGATGATCTCCTGCATCGGATAGAGCAATCGTCGGGCCCCGGATCCAGAACCGTTCTCTTTGGTCTCGGGGGTGTAGGGTAAGACATCCTAGGTGTTGAGGAAAAACGAGTTGGCTAACTGGAGTAAAGAAAAACCCGCCTTGCCGCCGAATACTGTCATCAAGTCCGACAGCTCTCCTCGGACACCTGGGTGTTCTGGGTGCATGCGAGCAATGCGGCCCGCTGCGAGCAAAGTCTCCGCGACATTGCCGAACGCACCAAGATTCCCGGGCGAAAAGACCGTAACGTGAACATCTTCGAACTCTTTGGGCACTGGTTACAGGATGGAAAGCTGGGGAAATGGGTATTGGTGCTGGACAATCTCGATAACGACGAACTCCTGCGCCAACCGTCAACGACTACCACAACGCAGCCACCGCTAAGATACCTCCTTGAAAGCTCGGGTAGCTCTATCATCGTCACTACCCGAGACCGAAAGGTGGCACTGGAAATCGCCGGCTCCAGGAAGCACCTGATTGAGGTGCAACCAATGAACAAAGACGAGGCGGTAGATCTCATGCGAAATAAGATGGATCCTGCTCCAGAGAAAGAGGATTTGATCCAGCTAGTGGAGGAATTGGACTTCATGCCACTCGCCATGATGCAGGCGGCCAGCTACATTACCCATCGTTCACCCCGTTGTTCGCCGTCGCAATACCTAGCAAAGCTCCGGGAAAGTGATCATCGCGCTATCGAGCTCCTGAGTGATGAAGGCCATGGCATGTACCGAGACTACGAGGCCAAGAACTCCATTATTCGGACTTGGCAAATATCTTTCGACCACATTCTACAGAGCAGACACACTGCGGCTGATTTGCTGTCCCTCATGAGCTTTTTCGACCGCCAAGGAATCCCAGAGGATCTTCTCCATGTGCGAGCTGTGGAAAAAAAGCATCAGGATGTCGACGATTCATCCCAATGCATTGATGATTTCGAGAGTGATATTGCTACTCTCAGGGACTATTCTTTCATTGCCTCTGATGGAAAGAAAGCCTTCACGATGCATCGACTAGTGCAGCTGACGGTACGCACCTGGTTGAAGACCTACGGCAGAGAGGAGCAGTGGAAAGAATCTTTTGTCAGAAATCTCAATGACCAGTAACCGACGCTTTCTTACGAAAACTGGGAGAGATGCCGGTCACTATTTCCACATCTTCGGTCGGCTGTCTTGCATCAACCGAAATCGCGATTGTCGCTCATGGATTGGGTCGTACTCCTTCGGAAAGGAGCTTTATATGCAGAATTTTATGGCAATTCTTCTGATGCAGTAGATTTGGCAATTTTCTCAAGGGAAGCAATGATAAAGATTGGCGGCGCGGATTCCGAGGCATATCTCAATGGCACTGCGCGGCTAGGATACATATACCGAGTGAATGGGCAGTTGAAGGAAGCAGAAAAGCTCCAAGCACAAGTTCTAGAGACTCAAAGAGCGAGACTCGGTACAGAACACCCTGACACCCTGGCCAGCATGAGCAGTCTGGCAGTGACATTCTGTGTTCAGGGTCGGTTGGAAGAATCAGAGCAGCTCCAAGCGCAGGTTCTAGAGACTCGAAGAACGAGACTCAGTATAGACCACCCTGATACTCTGCAAAGTATGCGCGATCTGGCAATAACCTTCTATGAACAGGGTCGGTTCGAAGAATCAGAACAACTCGAAGCGCAGGTTCTAAAGACTCGAAGAGCAATACTCAGTGTGGACCACCCTGACATCCTGAAAAGTATGGGCGACCTGGCAAGAACATTCGGGAAACAAGGCCAGTGGAGTGAAGCAGAGCAACTCCAAACCCAGGTTCTAGAAATTCAAAGAACGAGACTCGGTGTGGACCACCCTGACACCCTGAAAAGTATGGGCGACCTGGCAAGAACATTCGGGAAACAGGGCCGGCGGGGAGAAGCAGAGCAACTCCAAGCACAAGCTCTAGAGACTCAAAGAACGACATTCGGTACAGAATACCCTGACACCCTGGATAGTATGGACAGTCTGGCAAGGATATTCCATAGTCAGGGTCGGCAGAGAGAATCACAACAACTCGAAGCGCAGGTTCTAGAGAACCGAAGAATAACACTCGGTATAGACCACCCTGATACTCTGCAAAGTTTGCGCGATCGAGCAATTACATTCTCTGAACAGGATCGGTGGGAAGAAGCAGAGCAACTCCAAACCCAGGTTCTAGGAATTCAAAGAACGAGACTCGGTGTGGACCACCCTGATACCCTAAGGTGTATGACAATTTTGGCAATGATATTCGGGGAACAGAGTCGGTTGGGAGAAGCAGAACAGCTCCAAGCACAAGTTCTAGAGGCTCAAAGAACGAGACTCGGTACAGAACACCCTGACACCCTGGCCAGTATGTGCGACCTGGCATCTACATTCCGGAAACAGGGTCGTTTGGAAGAAGCAGAACAGCTCGAGATACATGTGATGGATGCTCGCAAAGCAAATTTGGGCGTCGATCACCCTGATACTCTACAGAGCATGTCCAACGTGGCTTACACCTGGTACTACTCCATGGGCCAGCACACCCAAGCCATCGATCTGCTTCTGGAGTGCGCGGTCAAGCAACGACGAGTGTTGGGCCCAGCCCATCCTCGCACTCTTTGGAATTACGAAACACTGCTGGAGTGGGAGTCCGAACATCTTCATATAGAGCCAAGCAGCCGGAGTCGGCGAACGGCGGCGCGGGGGCTTTGGAGACAATTTCACAGATTCATGAAGCGCTCATGGATGCGGATACAGCAGGCCACGGTCACTGGCCATATGTTTTCGGGGTGTGCTGTACTCTGTTTTTGTCTCAGTTATGTGTTGTTATGCTATTTGCGATCGTCAAATGTTGACGAGTAACTTCAACTCGCCCTGACTCTACACGTCTCGGTATCTCACCTCTTCAAAAGACACCTAGGGTTACAGCAAACGAAATTGGATATCATGTACTGAGTTGAACTTCTATTGCACATATTTTTAGTTCCATCCAAAGAGTACAGAGATGAATCGTCAACCATGGCATCACAATCATGTCCATTACATCCGGGTGCGCTGGCGGGGAGCGGATCGGATAATGTTGTCCACTCGCAAAAGCAGCTAAGAGATGTTAGTACGAATTTCAGAAAGAGAACATGGTTACATACCTCAGCAGCTTCCGAGGCAGATGACACAACTGCCTTCTTCAACTTATAGGCCTCCACAACGCCGAGATCGCGCATATCCGCGATACCACCGCCGGGCGTGAGGAGATCCAGACCGGAGCTGGTCATGCCGTTGTTGATGGCCTGGCGGAGACGGGTGACCAGATCGCTGGAGTCCAGACCGGCGTTGTCGGCCAGAATGGTGGGGAGTTGCTTGAGGGCGTGGGCGAAAGAGTCGACAGCAAGTTGCTTCTTGCCGGTGGTGTTCTGGGCAGCCTGTTCGACGGCCTTGGACATCACCATCTCAGCGGATCCACCACCCAGTGTGACGCGGGGGTCCTTGACGGTCTGTGAGAGGACGGCCAGGGCGTCGTGGAGAGAGCGCTCGGCCTCATCGAGGAGCTGCTCGGTGGCACCGCGCAGCACAATGGTACAGGCCTGACCGGCGGCCACGCCGGAGAACTTGATCAGAGTATCCTCGCCAATGATCACCTCCTCAATGGTGTCACATCCACCGAGCTTGACCTGATCGGGGTGGTCAAAGGTGGAGGCGATCTCACCGCCAGTCACAAGAGCCAGACGCTCAATACCGTCGAAGTCGGCGTGCTCGATGGTCATGATACCGGCCTCGGTGAACAGCTGCTCGGGCCAGTTGTAGATGAGCTGACGGTTCACGAAGCAGTTGATACCGTGAGACTTGATGCGCTCGACCTTTTGGCGCATCTTCTCACGCTCGGCCTTCTCAAGCTCGGCCAGCTTGCCAGTGGACTCGACCTTGACGCGTGCGCCGAAGATCTTGACCTTGTCTGTGTCCATCGCGGTGTTGGCGACCAGGATCTTGGCGTTCTCCAATCGCTTGGGCTGGTTCACACCGATCTTCTTATCCATAATGAAACCCTCATCGAGGTACGAGTCGTTCAGCTTTCCACCGGCCTTCTTGATGATCTGGATGTGGGAAAGGTCGGTAGAGCCCTTGAGACGGAGGACGGCCTCACAGGCTAACCGGGCGAAGTGGTCCCGGTCTTGTGCCAGCACCTTCGAGCTGAGTGTTGTGCGGGCGATGGAGTGCAAGTCCTTGCGGAAAGCCTCGGGGTCCTGGCTGCGGTCGACCGCAGAGGCCTCGAGAGCGGCAAGAGCGGCCTTGCTCGCTATCCGGTATCCTTCGATGATAGTCTGGGGGTGAATCTTCTTGGCAACGAGCTGCTCGGCCTCGCGCAGCAGCTCGGCGGCCAGAACGGTGACTGAAGTGGTTCCATCACCGACTTCGTCGTCCTGGACCTTGGAAATGTTGACCAGAACCTTGGCCGCGGCGTTGTCCAAGGCGATGGACTTGAGAATCGTAGCACCGTCGTTCGTCACGAGAATCTCTCCTGTAGAACTGCAAGGAACGGTGTGTCAGCATTGCCGATGTCATAGCACATACACCATCGATATTTGTAGCTCCCAACGTACGCAGATTGGAGGATCTTGTCCATTCCCTTGGGACCGAGAGTGCTCTTCACAAGGTCTCCGACGGCGATAGCACCGACGAAGGCGGAAAGACGGGCGTTCTCGCCCTTCTCCTCAATGACATCGTCGCCAAAGATCTGTGTGGGATTGCCGAAAGTTGCCTATGAGGGGTAGAAGTTAGCCCACACGCTCCTGTATATCTCCACCTGGACAGGATTGCAGGAGCAGATCATACCATGATGACCAGCGTAATAAGGCAATCGACCAAAGATCAAATGTCTCGCTGGAAAGGTTGAATCAACTTCTCCTGTCAACAGTGGGGGGAGGGAAAGGAGAAAATCCGCCGCACGATTGGCCCGAGCTTCTGATTGGCTGTGAGGCGTCACCGCCCGAGATGCCTCTCGACGTTTCTATCGTCTCTCGACTCTGCCCTCGCTGCAATTGTCCCTTGAACCCTCGATTGTGACTATGGCGGACTCTGGAGAAGTCGCACCCCCTCCCGCGACCAAGCGGCCTCACTCTGAGGTCGAAGCCGAGAACAGTGAGTCGTTCGCATGCTGGGATCTGCCCAGACCGCTTCCTCCGTCCCAAATGGGTACTAATTGTATGGAACTCTAGGCGACGACGACTCTGACGATGACTTCGGTCCTGCGCTCCCGTCTGAGGTTGCGCCTCAAAAGAAACGGCGCAAGCTTCCGTTTGAGAAGGTCTTCGTCAATGCGCTCCCGCTTTCCGCGAAATACTCCAAGTCACTCATGCACAAGGATCAATTGTCCTTTGTGACCGTCGCGCCCTTCACGGATTTCGTTATTACTAGCTCCGTCGATGGATTTGTCAAGTTCTGGAAGAAGATGGCAGAGGGAATCGAGTTCGTGAAGGAGTTCCGTGCCCACCCAGGCGAGATCCGGAGTGCCACTGTCAGCGCCGATGGTCGCAGTTTCGCGACAGCAGGAGCAGACAAGACAGTGAAGATTTTCGATGTCATCACATTTGGTGGGTTGGCCCCTGGTTTGCGCTTGAGCCTTGCTAACGAAAACAGATCTCTTGTCGATGTATACCTTGGAATTCGTTCCTCGATGCGTGTGCTGGGTCCATCCGCGCGGCGCATCACTTCCACTTCTCAGCGTGACAGACGAGTCCAGCAACACGATCCAGGTATTTGATGGGCGTGGCGAGAATCCCCAACCATTGCATACTTTGAAATCAATCCACCGCAGCCCCGTGGTGTCACTTGCATTCAACAGCGTATTCGATTGCGTTGTGTCGGCAGATGAGACAGGAATGATTGAATACTGGAGAGCTGGAGATGGATCCTTTGAGAAACCCGATAATGTCTTCGAGTTGAAATCCTCGACCAACCTTTTCGCTTTCAAGAAAGCCAAGTCAGTACCAACGGCGATCACCATCTCCCCCTCCGGGGAGCATTTCGCTACAGTCTCCTTCCCAGACCGGCAGGTCCGCGTCTTCGATTTCGCCTCAGGAAAGCTCTACCGCACATACGACGAGTCGATAACCACCATTACAGAGATGCAGCAGGCTGGAACAGCGCCTTACGCACTCGACGAGGTAGAATTTGGACGGCGTCTGGGTGTGGAGCGGGAAATCGAGGGCGATGCCACCCGCAATAAGGTGAATGTCTCCTTTGATGAATCAGGCCACTTCATCCTCTACGGCTCTCTCTATGGCGTCAAGTGCATCAACACCTACACCAATCGCGTCGTCCGCGTCTATGGCCGCGACGACCCATTCCGTGCGCTCAATCTCGCACTCTACCAGGGTCAACCGCAGCGCAAGGGCGTTGTCACCGTCTCCATGGCAGCTAGTAGCAACCCTCTGCTCCAGGAAGCGGAGGAACGCGACCCCATCCTTTTCACCACCGGTTTCGCCAAAGTTCGTTTCTACATGTTCAACAACGAGACGGACATTTCCAAATCGACTCGCGACGTCCAGAACGAGAAGCCCACCGAGTCAACATCCAACACAGGGGCTGCCCCCACTAAGGCGGCCGAGACAGGCACTGCGGCGGTTCTCCACACCACGTACGGTGATATCCACTTGCGTCTGTATCCGTCCGCTGCGCCGCGTGCTGTGGAGAACTTCGTCACGCACTCCCGCCAGGGCTACTACAACAACACGATCTTCCACCGTGTGATCCGTAAATTCATGATCCAGGGTGGTGACCCGCAAGGCGATGGAACCGGCGGCGAGTCCATCTGGGGTGGGGAGTTCGCGGATGAGTTCTCCGTGCTCAAGCATGACCGTCCGTACACGCTGTCGATGGCTAATGCCGGACCCAACACCAACGGCAGTCAGTTCTTCATCACTACGGAGAAAACGCCGTGGCTTGACAACAAGCACACTGTGTTTGGGCGTGCCGTGCAGGGATTGGACATTATACACAAGATCGAGAACTGCCGAACTCATAAAGAGAAGCCCGAGGTCGATATCAAGATCGTGAGTATCAGCATCTCCTGACCTATACCGGACTAGTGAATCACAATGTATAAATAAATGGAATCATGAAAAGCGCGCACGCATTGAGCTATGTACTCCTCGGTCAATGGCCGGGTCCAAGAAAATAAGAAAGTGCAGAATCATTAAAACAAGCATATTGAACAAAAGGCGATCGGAAATCAAGCCAACACGCCACGCAGGACCAAGGGCAAGCCAGCATACCTAGTAACCTCTAGGCGAACCCGTATCAAGATCAAGAATCAAATTAGAATCAAATCAGCAACACCTATAAATGCATTCAGATAACACCAGAATTTCCAGCTTAGACCTGTCTCGTCTCCATGTCCCCGTAGCGCTCCATCTTGGACAGCTTTGACCGGGATGGAACAGGCGTACTGGACTTGGCCACTGTCGACCGAGAGCTGGTGACCGACCCGCTCGGCAGGCCGGGCATCACCGGCTCCGTGGGACCCCAGGCTGCATCGCGTGGCGGAGACGCGGTACTCAGCGCGCCGGTGCTGCCGCCGTGGTACAGATTTGGTCGTTTGGCATCATAGCGGCGTTTGAACCACACGCCTACCGCGCCAATGATGCTGAAGCCGATCACCAGGACGATCAGCATAATCACCCATTGGTAGTGAGTGCTCCACCTGTTTCTGTTAGCGAATGATCTGTCATGAGGGGCGATCGCACCTACCATGACTTCTTTTCTTCCGTGGTCGAGCTATTTGCGTTCGCTTTGGAGGCGGTGCCGGTCGCTGTGGCGGTGGAGGACGCTGTCGCGGAGGTTGCGCTGGTCGTGCTCGCGGAGGTCCCGCCGGACTTGCAGTAGTTGTTGTACCAGGTGGAGAGGGTGGCTTGGTCGTCGGAACTGCAGGATGCGCAGACACTGCCGGAGGATTTGAGGCCGGTTAAGAGGGAGGACTGGCAGAAGCACGAGGCCCAGGAATCGGAGGTGCCGGATTCACAGGAGGTTTGGGCGTTGGTCAGCGCGGAGCAGGTGAGACCGCATTGTGGAAATGAACTGGAGGCGGCGGAGGGTAGGATGCTGGCCGACAGGGCAGTGAGGGCGAATGTCAAGAGCAGGATTGACCGGCGCAGCATGGTGTGTGTGAAGAGTGAAGAGCGGAAGTAGGAAATTGGGGGTCCCGCTGGTTTCAGTATTTTTTCTTTTTCCGCCCTATTGGGCCCGACGCTCTTTTTATTCTTTTTCGTTTCTTCTTCTTTCTTTCTTTCGAAGTATTGTAGTATTGTAGTATACTCGGGATACAACTCTACAGCATGGAGGCCACTCTATACTTCTCTTCCGCAACCGGCATTCTGACAGCCTCAATCCGGTAGGGATGTTCCCTTCGTATACTTCGTCCTCTGCATCATTATACGGCAATTATTGAATGGACAGGATATAGATCGACTGCAAGGGACTCTATGAGTAACAGAGTACTGTACTCCTACGTACTCCGTACTATCCTGTACTCATCCAGTACCTTGGAGTCATGCTCATTTCGTTCTTCATCAACCCCAGACACGGGCCCACTTCGATCGGCATGTCAAAGGCTTCACTATGCCATTATCCTACTGTACAGTACTGTAGTAGAGTACATATGAGTACAGAATACAGTACACTTACCAACGCAGACTGTTCCTGGCACGGGATACAGTAGCGGCTGACCTGCATGCGCCTCCAGGCTAGTATAGCGAGACATTTTAGCCGGTCGCTTCGGGGTATTTAGTATAGAGGGGTACGAAGGACATGACATAGAGAATAAACTAGGAATGTATGTACTAGTATCCAGACCACGAGTACTATGTATACTACTAGTATACTAGTAGTAGTAGTAGTAGTAGTAGTAGTAGTATAGTAGAGAAAGGAGTGATCCCCACTTGGATGCGGAGTACGACCTCGGGACCTGACGAGAGTTCCCCTCCGCAACTCAACCCAACATGCCCTCACGACAACTCCTCTCCACTCTCCTCACCTCCCTCAGCAATACCCGCTGGTCACTCACACGCACTCTGCGAAGCGACAATCCCCTCGATCTCAATGGCGAGCTACGCGGCACAGCCACCTTCACCGCCCAACCCTCCGCGGGGGACTGGCTCTACTGCGAAGAAGGGGACATGCCCACCAATGTCGGCATCCCCATGCAGCCCGGCCTGCGCTGGTCGAAGAAGTACATCTGGCGTCTGGGCCAGGACAGCGACCGCATCAGCGTGTGGTTCGTGAAGGTCGCGTCCGGCCCGGAAGAGGCCGACTACCTGTTCCACGACTTTGATTTCGATGTCGATACACTGGTGCCAGAGGAGAAATCGGCCGCGCAGAAGGATCCCGGCGAGTTCGTGGCCTCGCCGGTGCCGCCCCTGGTACAGGCGTCGGACGCTGGGAATGAGACCTCTGTGCTGAACGCGCGGGGCAACCACCTCTGTATCAACGACATGTACCGGACGGCGTACGCGTTCCGAATTGAGCCGACGACGGGCCAGGTACTGAGCTGGGCGAGTCGACATGTGGTCAAGGGGCCCAAGAAGGGCCAGGAGATTATCAACCGGTATGAGAAGGGTGTCTGAGGGGTTGCAGCTTGCGACGTCTACGCTCTACCTACGGAACGTGAAAAACGCGGGATCAGTCTCTCTCCACATGTTGCATTCAACCTCGCTATCTACAGCGTGTAAATGAAATCCGGGCGTTTGTCGCCCAGCAGGTCGATTTGACTTTGATCCAATCCCTCCACCCAGGCGTCGCGCTCGCCACGGCGACGTTTGCCATTCTCGCGGCGCAGCAGCAGATACTGCACCACAGACCCGCCAAATAGGAACAGAACCAGGTAGCCGAGCACGACGCCATGGCCGGGGTAGTATCGCGGCTTGTCGTCCTCGCGGTAGATGTTGGAGGACACAATGCCGTTGAGGTTACCCCAGCCGATAATGAAGCCCAGAGAGACACCGCGCTTGTACACGCCTAGAGAGCGAATCAATATGAATTATTCCACGTATGTAGGCGACGTCCGAAACTCACCTTCGGTATTGTTACTCGTCCAAGAGATGGTGTTTGCGATGGCTGGGTAGATGCCCATGGCGCCGAGGAACACTCCGGCGTAGCGTCCCCCGGCAGACTCGCAGCCCAGTAACATGGAGAATCCGACCATGCCGAGGAGCGAAACGGCAATGTTGCACAGCCCTCGCTGACGGGTACGATCCGCAATAAAGCCCACCGTCACGGTCAAGATTGCTGCTGCTGCATAAGGGGGAACACTGAGCAACTGAGCTCGAATGGAACTGTAGCCTGCAAAAGAAACAGTCAGTCAATCTCACTTTTACATGGCAACACAATATCATGGGCAAAGCATTTACCCTGGCGAATGTTAGCTCGGTATCTCACATCCATCGGCATCACTCACTAGTTCACTGATGATGGTCGGCACAAAGAGTGAGAACGCATAGAGCGCACCATCCGCTCCCATATAAATCACGGCCCCAGTATAGGTCTTCCAATCCTTCACACTGGCCCAAAAGTAGTCCATCTTGAACTCCTCATGCTCAGCACTCGACTGCTGATCCAACGCCAACCGTCGCAGTACCCGCTTGCGATCGTCACTGGAGAGGAAGCGCGCCTGGTCTGGGAAGTCATAAACACACCAGAACGAGGCCACGCCAATCAGGAAGGTCAACAGGCCTTCCAGGATGAAAATCCACGACCACCCCGCCAGTCCGCCCACGCCATGCATTTTTGCAATCGCCGCAGCGAGGAGACCTCCAAAGGACCCAGCGAGAGCGGCGGCGGAGAAGAAGATAGCCATGCGCACTCCGAATTCGGACCGTTTATACCAGCACGAGAGGAAGTAGCCCACGCCGGGGAAGAGTCCCGCTTCCGAGAGGCCCAGGAACCAGCGCACGGCCATGAGGCCGGCGTAGTTGTGGACTATGCCCATCAATGTCATGCAGATTCCCTGGCCGGGTTAGCTGTTGTACGAAGTCGCGACGGAGCAGATCATACCCATGACATCATGATCAGTGGAATGAAGATGCTCGGGCGCAGGCGCTTGAGCAGGACGTTGGTGGCGGGTTCGAAGATCGAGTACGAGACGAAGAAGATGGTGAGCGTGGCATTGAACTGGGCGTTTGACATGCCCAGGTCTTCTTGCAGCCCGACGAGTTTTGCATTGCCGATGTTGGTCCTGACGCTAGGTGAGCTTGTGCATCGGATCGGGATGAGGTCTTTCAAGTTCTTACCGATCCAGAAATGAGACCAGGTAGAGCAGACTCAGCCAGGGCACCAGTCGAATATCGAGTTTCCACAGCAGTTTTCGATCCTGCTGCAGTCAGTCATTGCCGTTGAATTAACCTTTGTCGCACGATGCTTTTATGCTGCACGATGCTTCCACGCTGCATCAACTACGAAGGGATAGAGGGATCACGCACGATCGCAGCACGTTCTTCCTCGCTCAGTCCTTCGTCTGGGTCCTCAAACCCCGCGACGATCGAGCTCTTGAGATCCAAATCGCGTTCCGGGTCCGAAATTTGCGACCCGGTCGGTTTCTCGTCTGTCAAGGCCATCCTGTACAATGTTGCCCGGACAAGCGCACTGAATGGAATTGTCGCAGCGAAAGAGCGAAAAGAGGGGCTCGCGACTACTGGGCTTATAAATTCGACAGCTTATGTTGCTAGGCCCTTCTCTCCATGCGTGCGCCGGGCCAATCATGGTTACATCCTGTGTCTTTGGGTGCAGGGGTGGTAATAGTTTGGATCTGATCGGCGGGATCAGCGGGGGTTCGATTTCTGCGTACAGTGCAGAGTGCAGTGCAGAGTGCAGAGTACTAGCAGTAGGACAGGTAGAGTGATCTGCCGATGCGACTTGCAGTAAGTATTAAATCTGGCAGTCATACTCCGTACTTCGTACGGAGTCGGGGATAGACCAGGTCGGACACAAAGCCGGGCAGGTGGAGCCCGAAAGCTTGGAGTACGGGGTCTGGGGTAGTACAGCTAATTCGCTGTTATACTACTGTCTGATCGGCCAAAATCCATTAAACGAATTTGAATTCTCTATTATCCAGTTCACATACAAATATCAACCAAAAAACCTCCTTATATCTGCCTGGTTCCGAGAAGCTGATTTTCTTGCCTGAATCACCCTCTCATGCTTAAGAAGGCTAGAGATCACCGCTTTGTCGCCCTCAGCCTGCTGCTGTTCATATAAAAGAAGCATTTCCAGTGCTTTGATAGCCTCATCTATTCGAATCAACGGCACTTCCGGCATTGATTCGGAATCGTCATCAAATTCGGGATGACCGGGAAATTGGGATAGCACAATATCATCGAGGGTGTCAAGATCATCTTGGACAACCTCATCCATAGGATTCAGGAAATTCTCAATGCTCATCGGATTGGTAATATGAGGCCTCAGCGCATTGAAATCAACACGAATCTCATCCATTAGCTGCTGCTCAGCCTGGGCCTGATCGGAATCCTTTTCAAACAATGCTTTACCAAAGCAATTACGAATGCTTTGGGCAGAGATGTCAAGTTCCCAGGCCCGGATTGCCCATCGTAATGCTTTGGGCACATTCATCGATTCGACAGGGTCATGACCTTGATCATGTTCAGCCACCATATACTGGATCCATTGGCGTTTCCAGTGTGCTTTCCAGGTTTTGATGATCCCATGATCCAAGGGTTGAAACTGGCTTGTTGCATTTGTTGAATGAGAAGGAAGCCAGATGATCAGGGTATTTTGTAATGGAGTAGAGCTATCATTGATAGTCCGAACTGCAGATTCATGTGCAGAAAAAGAATCCATCAACAGAACCACCTTCCGATCAACCATCTGGCTGTCAAACCATCGAAGCCATTCCTCGAAGATCTTGTCAATCATGCATGCATTCACATTGCATCTCCATTGAAGGTTGAGATTGTTGATATTGATATGAGCAGCAGTGAAAGCGCGAGGGGTTCGAGCTGTAAGAATAAACCAAGGGATCAATTTCTCCGATCCATCAGAATTACAGCAAAACAATGCTGAAAGTCTAGCTCTTTGCTGTTTTTCCCCCGGCAAATTCGGAGTTGAAACGTTCTGATCAGGAGTTTGTTTCCAATATAACGAAGTTTCATCACAATTGAAGACATCCTTTGGATGGTATACCTGCAGGGCTTGTCGAATGGGAATCATCGCTTTTCTTGCGGATTCCAGGGTTTTTCCATCTTCCTTCGATCGCTGCGGATTCCGAATCGGTGCGCGGCGTTGGAACGCTGAGAGCCAGCCATTGCTGAATCCCGGCATGGCTTGGCCTCGGTAGTTGGGTAGCTGATTCCAGAAAAAGCTTGCTCTTTTGCGAACGCCCTCGTAAGTTATTGGAGTCTGTTGCTGGTGCTCGGCCTGGGCGATCGAATCTGCAACTGCTGCTTCGAGATCTGGCCACTTTGCCGTACGACACCGCTTCGCTTTCACGACATGCTCGGTCGGATCGTCATCGAGATACCGGTATTTGGAGGAGAGAATCTCCGATACGGTAGAAATGGATATCCGATGATCGTAAGTCTTGTAAAACCACTCTCCGAGCTGCTGTTGTGTAGCATAAGGTAACTTTTGGCGGTGCTTCCTCAGAGCGATTTTTTAGTGATTTGGTATCGGGTGGCGAACAATCTTGGGGCGATCCTCAGACATTTGGATTTGAATGGCTCATAGAGCACCTGGTTATAGCGATAAATATACATTAAGAAAGGAATCGATGGTGAGTGGTGAGTGCCCCTATTTGTCGTCGAACCCTAACTTAGCCGAGAAATATCGTCTTAACCAGACGGTGCCCCAAGCCAAATTCGTCTTATCCAAGTAGCGACTGTATATTGACCTGGGAACATCGGCTGTCTAGGTCCGTCACCCCGACTCCGGCATGGGCAACATGCCACTGAACTGCGCAGCACCCTCCACGGGGCTAAGCCACTGGGGTCGTCGCCCGGTGAAAATCTCCGCGTCGGGCTTCCGTCGCAAAAATGAAGGATCGTCGAAAATCCCCGCCCGAATGACGGTGATCCCGTCGGGTTCTCCATTCGTGATCTTGTGCCCGTACAGTGGCGTCCCTATCTCCGTCAGCCATCGACTTGCACGGGGCATCTGAGGTCTTACCACAGTCAGGACAAAAATAATTCTGAATGTCGTTCCCGCTATCGGCTTCTTTGGCCACGACTTTGGGGGTTCCCGTAATCTCCAGGTCGGTCGTGTGGACTATAACGCTATAGCTGAACGGGGATCCAGTGAGTTTGCGACAATCGTCACAGTAGCAGAGTCCCTAAACCCATGAGCTTGGCCCTGCGAGTCTCCCGGGTCTACTCACCGAGGTCAGAGGCTGTGCGTTCAGCTTGACTCGTACGCGACCGCAAAAACAGCCGCCGACAGTCATATTCAATTGCAATTTGGGACAGATATCCACTGGGACTCTGTATAGATATAGTACGGGGATGGTGAAGGGTGCGACTAGCGGCCCCAACGCATTTAACCCGAATCCACAATTCTACCCCATCTGATGGTGGCGAGTCCCGAGGTCCGCATTTGGCATTGCACAGCATCAATATAGTAGCAGACTGGACTACACCTGGAGTACAGTAGATATATGGACTAGTAAGGGTTGGCTTCCGCATATTCATCCAAGTTGGCATTTCTTCTTTTACCGGCCGGAAGACGTTCAGATCATGTTTAGATATCCGAGACTGCGGTTACATCAAGGGCCACTCGCGGCCACCTGAGCATGATAAAGCTTCCAAGTTGAGGCATCAAGAGGCGTACTCGCCATTCTAAACACCATTTTCACCGAACACTTGCACCAGTACAAAAAGCGATATCATTTTCCTAGTATATCCAGAGCGATGCTACAGCAGACAATGCCCCGGGAGCAACATGGCCAGCTGGTGAATGATAAGACCGTGGTCGACATCGGTAAAAAGTACGGCAAGACTTCCAAGTCGCTTTGGCTATGTGTGCCCCTTCCGAGATGATCTGTCGAACTAACTACTAGTCGATAATCCTTCAGTCTGGGGTATTAACGGCCGGTCCGTCATCCATAAATCCCCAAATCCAAGTCCGCTGAGCGAATCCAACAGAACTTTGAGATTGCTTTTGAGTTGGAGCCGGCAGATATTGAGAAGACCAATGGGGTCGATAAGAAGCTTCGTTTCAAGACCCCAGTAACCTTGGACAGATACTCCGACTTGGACGGGAAGATAAACTGAGGATCTGGACTGCTATCAGGTTTAATATATAGCTTTGACACATTCTCAGATCAGCACATACCTAGGTAGACTTTGAATTCAAACTGTATTCCCTCAGCACTGGAAGGTGCTTGTTGCCATCATGGAAAAGTGTTGGTGTTCAATTGATTCCAAATGTTACCTCTGACTGTTCTCTTCAGAGAGTATAGATCCCGAAAGGGTAATTAAAGGGTGCCTGAGAGATCTGGTGTCGAGACAGGCAGCAGAGTTGTGTATTGTATTATATGTATTGTATGTATTAAATACACAGCCAAGAGGAATAAGCAGCTCCAAGAGTCTTGTCCAATGCTTCTCTCTCGTGTTCGTATTCTATGGGTCTCGTCCTGATCGGCAAATCGGTCGAATTGGATGATCGGCCTACCCAGTTTTTTCTTCTGTCCATGCGGAGTATAGAATAAACAGGAATAGACAGTAAAGGTATCAGTGATGAGACTCGCGATACACAACATCGAAGGTCAAGGGATGTCTCAGCGGCAATGTTTCATCCGCTGCAGGCGTAAAATACCCAGGGCTCCATAGTAAGGGGTCTGGATTTAGGCGCGAACTAATAGTGTCTACTGTACTCCGTACGGAGATTCAATTCTTGTCTTTCACTCAACTCCGTCCCGAGCCGGACATTCTTAGACGGAGACAGCACGGTGCCGCTGCAACGGGACTGCTACCGGTTACACCCTTCCCCCCAACTTTCTCTCTTCAGCATATGCCCTCCGATTTCCACCATGATTCTTTCCAAGTGGTTAGCCACGCTCCTGGGTGGCACTCTGGCGGCCCAGGGTGCGCTGGCGATTGATTTAACTGTCACTGATGAAGGTATGGTGCTCCCCCTCAATCGCGCTCACGGGACTGACGTCGGCTGGTCGCAGCCTCTCTCAAAAGCGCCGCCAAAACCGTCGCCACGACAATGATGGACTACTACAATGGTCGAGCCACCGCCAACATCCCCGGTAAAATGGACGGAACGTGGTGGGAAGGTGGTTCCATGTTCATGACCCTGATCCTGTACTGGTGGGTGACCGGCGACACACAATTCAATGCCGCCGTGCAGGAGGGCATGTACTTCCAGAAGGGCGACGACGATTTCTTCCCCTCCAACTACAGTCAGTACCTCGGAAACGACGACCAAGTCTTCTGGGGCCTCGCCGCCATCACCGCCGCGGAATTCAACTACCCCGAGAAAGACGGCGAGCCCTCGTGGGTCTCGCTGGCACAGGGCGTGTTCAACACCCAATACCCCCGCTGGGACACCAGCAGCTGTCATGGTGGTATGCGCTGGCAGATCTGGCCCTACCAGAACGGCTATCTGACCAAGAATGCCATCTCCAACGGCGGATTGTTCCAGCTCTCCGCCCGGCTCGCCCTCTACACCGGAAACAAAACCTATGCCGAGTGGGCCGAGCGCATCTGGGATTGGAGTGCCACCACCCCCCTCCTCAAGCAGAAGAACTGGAACATTGCCGATTCCACCACCTGCGGGACCCAGTGTACCGATCATGGTGATTTCCAGTGGACCTACAACTATGCCACCTACATCAGCGGTGCTGCGTACATGCACAACTACGTATGTCTTGCTTTCTGCCTCTCCGATCGTGCCGGCTTCCATACTAACCTATTTCCTAGACCAATGGTACCGAGACGAAGTGGAAGGAGGGCGTCGAGGGGCTGTACAAGACCTCCCAGCAGTTCTTCCCGACCAGCGGCGGCAATCTCATCCTCTCGGACATTACCTGCGAGCCCCTCGGCAATTGCGATCGAAACCAAATCACGTTCAAGTCTTACTTCTCCAACTGGATCGGCGTCATGACCACCATCGTTCCGGGCACCTACGACATGGTCTTCCCCCAGCTGAAGGCCTCCGCCGAAGCCGCAGCCAAGCAATGCTCGGGCGGCGACGACGGGGTGAAGTGTGGCATTCGCTGGACCAAGCAAGCCGAGTGGGACAAAAGTTCCGGTCTCGAGCAGCAGATGGCCGTGCTGGGTGTGCTGTCGGCCAATCTGGTGCCCTTCAAGAATAAGGCCCCCTTCACCGCTGACTCCGGCGGCACTTCCAAGAGTAACCCGAACGCCGGCACTAATTCCTCGGCAAATAAGGTCCCTGTCCTCAATACCATTGGCACGGGCGACAAAGCGGGTGCCGGTGTCTTGACCTTCATCTTCGTGACCGGCTGGGCCGTGGCCGTGACTTGGATGATCCGCGGTGGTTAAATCAGTTCTCGTTCTCTCTTGGAATCATACGTGATCCCTCTTGTGTTATAGTTTCTTTCTGGTCTTGGGCCATTTCCCTGTATCTATCCTTCTTCTTGTGTCCCTTTTTCACTTAATTTTTCTGTCTTTCCTCGATACTTTGTGGAGGATTGGGGTTTGCGGCGTTGGATGGTTTATCTTTTCTCTGGTGAATTGGACCTGCTTTTCTCGGTTTCAGACTCCGAATATACTAGTCTTCGTATGCATTGAATTGTCACTGCCCTCGCAATGCCCTCGCAACATCTGCCCCATTGGTCTAGAAGCTTCTGACTCTAGACCAAAGTACCGGTACCTCCTGATACGCCGTGTGGAGGCGGCGGAGGCTGGTCACTGTACAGTACACGCGTAATACACACAGTTCCCCTTTCGCCTTTCACCTCTCAACTTCTGCAACTCTCCTGCGAGTGACACCAGAGCAGACGTCCTTTTCTTTTTCGTCTATTTTTCTTGCATTTCGTCTATTGCATTTTTTCCTGATAGTCCACTGTGGGGGATGATCCGCTACCCGGATTGTCACTTCGCTCCACATTCTGGATTCCATTGATTCTTTCCGACCTTCCATCCTCCTCTCTTCGCCCCGACCTTCTCATCCTTTGCGCTGATTGTACCACAATGCGGTGGCGGCTGCCAGGCGCCCGGTCGACCCTCCCCGCCAGTGTCGCCCTTCTCCTCCTCCCATCGCTGGTCGCTCCGCAGCAGCATCCAGATGATTCCACCCGAGTCTCGGTGCCCCTAGCACCCGAATCCATCCACAATGCCCATGTGGCCACACCACCCATCGTGAAACCCATCGATGCGAGCGCCCTTGCTACTCTGGCTCTGGCAGGCTCCGGCCGTGCCGTTCGAGCCCCTCCTGTCCAGGCCAGCACCAATGCTGGTCTGGCTTCGCAGCTTCACGCGCGGTCCTTGCAGGACTGGGAGGTTGAGGATTTTGTCCTGCTGGCGACCGTCGACGGAACCATTCACGCCCGAGATCGCAAAACCGGCGCCGCTCGCTGGGCCCTCGAGGTCCCCAGCAGCCCGGTTGTCGAAAGTACCTACCACCGCGCGAATCGTTCCAGTTTTGATGACACCGAGCCCGAAGATGATTTCCTGTGGATCGTCGAGCCCAGCCAGGATGGCAGCTTGTACGTCTACAGCCCCGGTCCGGACTCTGGACTGCAGAAGCTGGGCTTGACTGTTAAACAACTGGTGGATGAAACTCCTTACTCGGGCACTGACCCCGCGGTGACCTACACGGCGAGGAAAGAGACCACTCTTTACACCATTGACGCTCGGACAGGCAGTATTTTGCGCGTGTTCAGCTCGCATGGTCCGATCACTACAGGTCCTGAATGTCGCAAGGTAGATGGCGAAGACCTGGACCCCGAGCAGTGCGAGACAACCTCCGGAACCTTGGTGCTTGGTCGAGTGGAGTACGCGGTCGCCATCCAAAACACCGAAACGGGGGACCCGATTTGCACACTGAAGTATTCGGAATGGGCACCCAATAATCGCGACATAGATCTTCAGAGTCAATACTACCGAACGATGGACGAAAGCCACATTTACAGCATGCATGATGGCGTCGTGCTCGGATTCGACCACTCCCGCATGGACCGGCCTCGTTACACCCAGCGATTCACATCCCCCGTCGCCCGAGTCTTCGACGTCGTGCGTCCTACCCACAAGGATGCCCCAGATGCCTCCACCCCGCTTGTTCTGCTGTCCCAGCCCCTTCAGCCCCCAGACCCGGATTACGGATCTCTTGGCGACGAGCGCGATAAACGTGTGTACATTGACTGCACCGACGCTGGTGGATGGTACGCCTTTTCAGAAGAGACATACCCACTCACAACAGGCCGGGCACCAATGGCCCAATGCTACGAGAAGGATTTCCTCCGCCGTGGACAAGCCTTGATGAGCCTTACTCCAGTTCAGCAAAGGAACGCGCTCGCGGGTGTCCATTCGCTCACTCGGCCTCGAATCATTCGATCGCCCATCGCTAGGATTGCGGGTTCTTCGACCTCCGAGCTCTCCAACGATACCCCTCGGGATCTTCTCCGCAGCCCCTCTGAACTGGCCCTGCCTCCTGCCCTGCGAAACAGCGCTATCATCCGCAAGAGCTGGGATAATGCATTAGACATTGTTGTGACGTTGATTCTACTGTTCATATGCACATTCATCTACTTCAACTCGCATCACCTTCGAGACTTGGCCAAGCAGAAGCTTGATATCAAGAACATCATCAATTCCAACGACAAGCCATCCCTGTCTGCCCCCTCCACCCCTGTTGTTGGCGGTGCTTCTAGCCTCAAACGCTCTACTTCAAACCAGCAAGTCCCAAATGTCACCGTGGACATCGATCTGAACGAGTCGATGCCAGAAGGCGAGTCAACCCCTCGCGCCTCCCAAGAGCAGCTCTCAGCGCCAAACTCCACCCCGCGGGTCCAAATTCGCGAACCATCCCGCGGTCCCGACGATGAAGAGGGTGACGAGCCCGGGAAGCCAAAGAAGAAGCCACGCGCTCGTGGATCGCGAGGCGGCAAGTCTCACCGTCGCCGCAAGAAGCCTGGCAGCGAAGGTGACAGTCCCGACGCGGAGCAGATCGTTGAGCAGGTCGCCAACATGGCTCCGCAGCCCCGACTCGAACCCGATGTCCAGATGGTGCGAACGGTGTCGAATGAAATCCAGGAACTGGATGGCGTCGTTCGCATCGGCAGACTGCAAGTGTTCACCAATACCGTTCTGGGACATGGAAGCCATGGAACCGTTGTCTACCAAGGCTCTTTCGATGGCAGAGACGTGGCGGTCAAGCGCATGCTGATGGAGTTCTATGACATTGCATCCCACGAGGTTGGTCTTTTGCAAGAGAGCGACGACCACCACAATGTCATCCGGTACTTCTGCCGAGAGCAAGCCACTGGTTTCTTGTACATTGGCCTTGAACTCTGTCCAGCCTCTTTGCAAGACGTCATCGAGCGACCTAGGAGTTACCCCGAGTTAGTCCAGAGCGGGTTGGACCTGCCAGATGTTCTGCGTCAGATCACACAGGGCGTCCGCTACTTGCACTCTCTGAAAATCGTGCATCGTGATCTCAAGCCGCAGAATATCCTGGTTGCCATGCCTCGTGGTCGATCAATCTCCAAATCTCTCCGACTTCTCATCTCGGACTTTGGCTTGTGTAAAAAGCTGGACGACAACCAAAGCTCGTTCCGCGCCACTACCGCCCATGCCGCTGGCACTTCAGGCTGGCGAGCCCCCGAGCTCCTCGTCGACGATGATGGCCCCATGTCACTGGCATCTCAGCATACCGAAACCTCGGAACCTGCTGTCGTTGATCCGCAGACCAACCGCCGTGCCACTCGAGCCATCGACATCTTCTCCCTGGGGTGCGTCTTCTACTATGTCTTGACCTATGGCAGTCATCCTTTTGACAAGAACGGCAAGTTCATGCGCGAGGCCAACATTGTGAAGGGGCACTTTGATCTCCAAGAGCTGAACACGCTCGGAGACTACGCCTTTGAAGCCAAGGATCTCATCCGCTCCATGCTCTCCCTCAATCCCCGGCAGCGACCTGACGCCAGTGCTGTCCTGATGCATCCGTTCTTCTGGACCCCGTCAGACCGGCTCAACTTCCTCTGTGACGTGTCTGACCACTTCGAGTTCGAGTGCCGGGACCCTCCATCCGACGCCCTGCTCTGTCTCGAGTCAGTGGCGCGGGAAGTCATGGGCCCGGAGATGGACTTCCTGCGCGTTTTATCGCGGGAATTTAAAGACAGTCTCGGGAAACAGCGCAAGTACACTGGATCGCGCATGCTGGACCTCCTCCGTGCTCTTCGCAACAAGCGCAATCATTACAATGATATGCCGGAGACCCTGAAGGCCAGTATTGGCGGATTGCCAGAAGGATACTTGATGTTCTGGGCTGTCAAGTTCCCCAGCTTGTTGATGAGCTGTCATGAGGTGATCCTTGAGCTGGGACTGACCCGGATTGATCGGTTCCAGAGGTATTTTGTTCCGCAGGAATAGCCATCTCATCTACCTCGTACCGCAAGACCTAGGTATACTAGGTACATCAATCTCATTGACACCCTGGGCAGTCTCGCCTATTAGAACATGTGAAATCTAAACGCTGAATGTAGCCTCCAATTCCAAGTTGTGGAAGGAATCCATACACAAATTCTGTACTCTACTGCCCCTGCAGATTGTCCCATTTGCTTCTTTTACATCGTGGGGGCTGAGAGTGAAATCAATGCACGAAGACTAAGGACAAGGGTCCAATGGAAAGGCATTCGAGTGGCAAAGGCAGCCCGAGAGCCCAACAGTCAGCATATAAAGACCTTTGCTGACCGCGGGGGAGTTCCCGGATCGACAACCCCACAATATGTTCCCACCACCACCCATTGATCTCGACTGGGCCAATCTGGGCTTCAAAGTCCGAGATGGTATGTGATTTGGATTCCATGGACGTCCCATAACTAACACTGATAGGCAATGGCCACGTCGAAGCACACTTTTCCTACAGCGAAGGCGCCAAATGGTCCACGCCCAAGTTCGTGGCCTCTCCCTTCCTCCCAATCCATGGCATGGCCCCCGGCTTCAACTACGGCCAGCAAGTCTATGAAGGATTGAAGGCCTTCCGAAACCGAGACAACACCAAGATCACCATCTTCCGCCCCGATCGCAATGCGCTGCGCATGCAGCACTCCGCTGAGGTGGTTTCCATGCCCCCCGTTCCGGAGGATGTCTTCGTCGAGTGTGTTCGCCTCGCCGTCGGTCTCAATGCTGAGTATGTGCCCCCGCACAGCTCCGGAGCCGCCATGTACATCCGTCCTGTGTTGTTTGGATCCTCGGCGCAGCTAGGGTTGAGTCCGCCTGATGAATATACGCTTGCGGTGTTTGCGATGCCGACGGGCGTGTACCATGGAGCCAATGCGGTGGATGCGTTGATTCTGGAGGACTTTGATCGCTGCGCGCCATTTGGAACGGGCAATGCCAAGGTTGGGGGAAACTATGCGCCTGTGTTGCGACACAGTGATCGCGCGCGTGGGGAAGGATTCGGCATCACGCTGCATCTGGATAGTGCTACACGCAGTGAGATTGATGAGTTCTCTACGTCCGCTTTCATTGGAGTCAAGCGTGAAGGTGACACTGTCACGGTGGTTCAGCCCGACAGTCGCAATGCGATTGATTCGGTCACTGCGGCGTCCGTGTTGGAGATTGCGCGCTCTCTCGGATATCGCGTTGAGAAGAGACGCGTCGCCTACGAGGAGCTACCGGAATTCGAGGAGGTTATCGCTGCAGGGACTGCGGCGGCGTTGGTTCCCGTGGGGAGCATCACGATGCGGTCGCGCGGAGACAAGTTCACCTACAGCCGCGGAGAGCACAATCAGGGTGGAGAGGTCTGTGTGAACCTGCTGCGGACCCTTCGCGGCATTCAGTCTGGAGACGTGGAAGATACCTTTGGCTGGAACTACGAGGTTCAGGCGCTACCCCCAGGATGGGGAGAGCGGCCGGAGGAGAAAAGTGCCGACATCCCTTGATTAGTGGGCTACAAATGAAATGAATCGCGTTGTCTCTTTGACATGACAGTAGAAACGACAATAGAACGTACAATGGGGACAATGACAGTGCAGAGTAAACGCCCAGTATAAAGATGTGGAGAAAGCGGGTCGACTTTTCTTTTTTCTCTGCCTCTTCTTGCATCTCTTTGTTTTTGCGCAGCGTTGTTTTTTTCCTTTCTGTTCACTCTCACTTTTCTCCAGGGCTACTCTCACTGAAATGCCATAAGCCTCTTTTGCAATTTCCTCCGAGCTCAAGAAACGGCCATGGTGTTTATCCGCCTGACCGTGAAGATCTTCCCTCGGCAGCAGGTTCACGCAACCTCTGTCACCGCCAAGAAGCCAGGCATCTTCCTGCTTCCAATCGAAGACCCCGAAAGAGTGACATTGGGTGGCCTGGTAGGCCTAATTCAAGAGAAATGGCGCTATCTGCACCCGGATCTTGAGTGAGTGGTTTCCGCGTTTCACCGAATTGCATGCGCTGACGACGAGATCAACAGGCCCCTGGCGATTAAGACAATCCTCGACGATAAGAAAGTGGACGCCGAACTTTACCCCGAGCTCACCGTTGCCGACGTATGGGTGAATCATGGAAAAGCGCGCGCCGACGGGCTCGACCAAGAGGGCTCGGTCCGCGTCATTCAGAAACCCGCGGAGGCAGCCCCAGAGCGATTCCCCTCCGTGGTACAAGACTGGGATGCGGCCGCTATAGCCTTCCAACGCCGCCGAGAATCCAAGCAAAAGCGAGAAGTGGGAGCACGCCGAATCTCCCCGATCCACGAGGAGGATGAAGACGACACCCCCAGCAAAGACATTTGGTCCCTCCCCCATAAACCCTCTCCGCCGAAGGACTCCCAGAGCAAGCCACTACCTGCCAATAATGTCGAACACTACCAACGCAATTACCCTCTGTCTTCAGTGGAGTACGATCACGACGACCTCGCGCGCCTTGCGAACACCGAAATCTCGATCGCCGGTACACCTCCACCTCGAGGCGGTAGCGAAGAGCTAGGCGAAACACCTCCATCCTCGCTTCCTCCCTGGACATACCCACAGACTCAGCCGCAGACGGCAGATCCTGAAGGCCTTCCCTTGTCCAAACGGCGGGCTGCCACGCCAGGCACCCGAATCATTTCGCTTTTGCCGTATGAGCGAAAGTCGTCCAACTCGGAATCCTCTCCTGCAGTATTACTTCCACACCCATCACTGTCGCAACCGCAACCATTTGACCTCGGCGACTCAACCGAGGACGACTCAGATTCAGACTCCGACAAGTCAAACTACAATGCGGAGAACACGTTAGAGCCGAAGGCCGATGAAAATCAGCCTAGTCAACGGCAAGCCTCAGCTGGAGGAAACTTGGATATCTCGCAGCCCCAGGAGCCTCACCCTGCCAAGTCCACTGAGAATGAGGATAAGGGCCAGGACAAGCCTAATGCCGACGGCGATGTCTCGATGACTGACGCATCCAATGGCTCGCGGCCATCAACGAATACCGCCGCCTCTCGGAAGCGCAAATTCAGCATCGACGAACCTTCTCCAACAAGGGAAGCTCGTGTGAAACCTGCTTCCCAATCGGTGAGACAAGATTCTGGATCGAAGTCTCCAGAGGCCGAGAACCCAAATGTTCTGGCATCGCCCAGTCATAGCTCAAAACCGCCGACCTTGGCGGACCGTAACGACTCTATCCCCATGAAGCGCAAACAGAGCTCCGAAAACTCTGTTTCGAACAAGGAAGCTCGTGTGAAGCAAACTCACCCGTCGACACGACCCATGAGCGCATCTCCAGATGGCGATGTTCAGATCGTCAAGGTGTCACCCTGCGAACCGAAGTCTCCCGCCTCGCCAGCTGTGCATTCACCAGTCAGGAGTCAGCGCATCCCGCCGCCACCATCTTTCTGTAGCCCACAGCGTCGAGCAAACTGGGCAAAGGAGATGCAACGGCGATCCCCTGGTCAACATATGGAACGCGGATTAGGACTCGGGATCACGAGAATGCCTGCTGGAAACCCCACCTCACAAAAGGAATCGCAAGCTCGTGCTGACGACTTGTCCAAGCATGTTTCACCCAGTTCCCTCACCGCCAAACACAACCAAATTACACCCTCTAGAAGCTCGATCGACGCTGTTTACCCATCAGAAACATCCAATTACGACTTGAAAGCAACACAGGAGTCCCAAAAGAGTGAAATCCAGAAGAGGCTAGAGGAGGCAGCTGTCAGAAAGCTGGAAAATCAGGAACAAGCTCGTCTTAACGAAAAGCTTAACCGTGGCTCACTTCCTGCGAACGTCGAATCGATTGTGAACCTCATGCTACGCAAGCTGAAACGGATGCCTAAAGTGAAGATCGTGGATCGACGGGGCCTTCGAGCCGAGTTAGATGAGATGCGTGAAAAATTGAGGTCGGCTGAATCGAAGGAAGAAGCCTCGAAGCCAACCCCTGCAAAGCCAACACCTCCCAAGCCTGTGTCTGGCAAAACGGCCACTGAACAGGGAACTTCTACACGAGCAGCGTCTGCCAAGCCAAATTCGAAGTCACCTGCGCCATCGACTACTTCTCGCGCAGCTTCTATAATGACCACCTCTGCAGGGTCGGCATCCCCCCAGCCTGCATCCCAAGGAGGTTCATCTCTCCTGAAGAAATTACTTCTTGACCAGAAGGAGGAACTTGCTGCTAAGGCTCGAACCCCAGCACCCACCGCCGCAGAGGCTGGCCCGTCTTCCCGGTCTCGCTCCGTTCGCGCGTCCGTCAGTAGCGGATCCGAGAATGATAGCGACGGTTCTGATTCAGACAGTGAGAGTGACAGCGAGAGCGAGAGCGATAGTGACTCTGGCGATATCATGCCCGATGGTCGCTCTCGCAAGCTTCTGCCTGCTCGTCATTAATCCTGGTTCGATACCGCTCTGATCAATGTCATATGCTCTATGAGACCTGTGTATGTTTAGTCGTATCCATGGATGCATGTCTGCTAGCACTTAATCACCATAAGCTACCTAGACTAGGTACTCCGCCCGCATGTTAATCTTACAATCGAGATCCCAATTAAATACCCATATCAAGTTCACCGCGACTGCGAGCTGTAAGATTCATGTAGTCCTGTGGATTTTTCGCAAATGCAATCCTTTGGAACTAAACCCATCTATGAGGGCACAGTCTCAGCCCTGGAGGACATGGAGTATCACGTGCTCCAAGGTTATCAGATCCACCACGTGACCATGACCGGAGCAAATAGACTCCGTCCTGCGTCTTCGCACCTCGCTACGGAGTACATATATGAAGCCTGAAAGCCCTAAACGGGACATTGACACTGCATGCGCAAACAGCACATTTACCCTTGGGCTCGACTTGGGAGAAAAATCCTGCTTCCCGATCATGTGGAGAAAGGGGAAATGAGATCGGCAGGACGATGAAAATAGTCGCATGAACGCACCCACTCGCTGATGCTCTGGATTGAGGAAATCGGGCGAGAATGGAGGGTGACTCATGAGAAAACGAGCCGCGCAATGCAGCACTGCATCTGACGGACGATGGCCTTGGAGATTGCAAATGTCCGAGGGCTAAGGCCTAAGTCCGCGTCGGCAAGACGGAGCCCGCTCCACCGATTTATACATCGGGACGTGTTAGTCCCGATATTCACATCGATCCCTCTCCACTTGTCGCTCCGTCCCCGATTTCCATTAAAATGCCTGGTTTCGCACTTTGCAACCCTGCAGTGACACGTCCAGTGCTTTCTCAACATGGAGAAAGACCAGGCTGAGTTCGCCCCGATGGAGCGGACAGCCACCGTGATAGAAGAAAGGGAGCAACAGACACTCGCACGGATTGCCTCCAGCAAGCTTGGCCAACAGATCTCAAAAGCAGCAAGCCACAAAGATGGGACCCCGCCGCATCTCGATCCCACCAACCCGCAGTTCGATCATCGCCAATGGGCACAAGTGGTATTGGACCAGGTCAATGATGCAGGTATCGATGTTCCACACCAGGGAGTTGTCTTCTCCAACCTCTGTGTCAGTGGCTCTGGATCCGCCCTGCAATATCAAGAAACCCTGACCTCCAGCCTGAGGGTTCCTTTCCGAGCCGCAGCAAACGCGCTGTCGGGCCGTTCAACGCCCCCGAGACAAATCCTGCACAGCTTCGATGGACTTCTCCAAGGGGGAGAGCTTCTCCTGGTCCTCGGTCGACCGGGCAGTGGCTGTACGACATTCATGAAAACCATCACCGGCCATCTGGGCGGCCTGACCCTCGAACCAGAGAGTACCCTCCATTACGAAGGAGTTGGTTTCGACCACATGATCAAGCACCACCGAGGTGAAGTCGCCTACAACAAGGAAGTCGACCTGCACTTCCCCCACTTGACCGTTGGCCAAACCCTGGAGTTTGCTGCCCATGCTCGCGCACCGCACCAACGCCTCGAAGGCGTCTCTCGCGATGAGTACGTCAAGACCATCACGCAAGTGGTGCTCTCAATCTTCGGATTGTCACACACCTACAACACCAAGGTGGGCAGTGAATTTGTCCGCGGAGTCAGTGGAGGCGAGAGAAAGCGAGTCAGTATCGCGGAGATGTTCCTGGCCCGCTGCCGCATTGGGGCATGGGACAACAGTACCCGTGGTCTGGATGCTGCATCTGCGCTCAAGTTCGTCCGATCCCTTCGTCTCTCGGCCGACATGGGCTCATCGTGCCACGCCATTGCCGCCTACCAGGCCTCACAATCGATGTATGACCTTTTCGACAAGGTCGTTCTGCTGTATGAAGGGTACCAGATTTACTACGGACCCAGGGAGCGTGCAGTGGGCTACTTTCAAGACATGGGATGGGAACGACCCGAGCGTCAAGTCAGTGGTGACTTTTTGACAGCCATCACCAACCCAGCCGAGCGCCGAGCCTTGCCCGGCATGGAGGGCAACGTGCCTCGTACAGCCAAGGAGTTTGCCGAATACTGGAAGAAAAGCCCTGAGTATCAACTGCTGAACAAGGAGATTTCTGACTTCGAGAGTCAACACCCTCCAAATGGCAGCGACGCCAAACGACTCCAAGACAGCCACGAAGAGCAGCAGGCTCGCCACACTCGAGCTCGCAGCCCCTACCTTCTCTCTATTCCGATGCAGGTGCGACTCTGCATGCATCGAGCCTACCAGCGCATGCTTCAAGATCTGCCAACGGCTCTTTCACCCGTCATTGTGCAGATTGTTCTCTCTCTAATCATTGGATCCATTTTCTACCAAACCCCCGACACCTCCAGCTACTTCTTCCAAAAGGGTGCAGTAATGTACTTTGCTGTGCTCATGAACGCTCTTCTCACGATCAACGAAATCCTCATGCTCTATGCCCAACGGCCCGTGGTTGAAAAACAAGCGGGTTATGCATTTGTCCATCCTTTCACCGAGGCATTAGCCAGTCTGGTCATCGATTTGCCAATCAAGTTGGTCCGAATTTCAGTCTTCACAATTGTACTGTATTTCATGGCCAAACTGCGACGCGAGCCCGGAGCATTCTTCATCCATTACCTGTTTTTGCTCACCGCTGTCCTGTCCATGTCGGGTCTGTTCCGCAGCGTGGGAGCGTTGACCAAGAGTGTGGGACAAGCTATGGCGATTGCCGGTGTTCTAGTACTGTGTATTGTGGTGTACACCGGTTTCACCCTGCCGCAGCCATACATGCATCCGTGGCTTTCTTGGATTCGCTGGATCAACCCCATCTACTACACGTTCGAATCTCTCGTTGCCAATGAGTTCCACGGTCGGACTTTCGACTGCTCTTCATTCATTCCAAGCTACGGAACCGGCACATCGTTCATCTGCTCCACCGTCGGTGCAGTTGCAGGCCAACAAACTGTTTCCGGGGATGACTTCATTGAGCAGAACTATCATTACCAGCACTCGCATATGTGGAGAAACTATGGGATCCTGATTGCCTTTCTAATCGCGCTCAATACTCTTTACCTCGTCGCTACTGAGTTCATCACCAACGACAAATCCAAGGCCGAGGCTCTGGTTTTCCGCCCTGGACATGCACCTCAGTATCTTCAAAAGGGCCACACCATTGAACTGGGCGAGGAGGAAGTCAACAAGCTTGAGGTGCAGGCTACCAACGACACCACAAGTGAGACTATTCGTCTTCCCGAACAAAACGACATCCTTTCTTGGAACGGGCTCAACTATGACATTCCCGTGAAAGAGGGCACCAGACGACTATTGGACAATGTCAATGGTTGGGTCAAACCGGGCAGCCTGACTGCATTGATGGGTGTGTCCGGTGCCGGAAAGACCACGCTCCTGGATGTCCTTGCACAGAGAGTCTCCATTGGAGTGGTCTCGGGTGATATCTTCGTGAACGGGAAGGATCTTGCACCGAACTTCCCTCGTCGGACTGGTTACGTGCAGCAGCAAGATCTGCACTTGGACACCACCACGGTCAGGGAGGCTTTGCGTTTCAGTGCAATGCTTCGCCAGCCCGCCAAGGTTTCGAAGCAGGAGAAGTACGACTACGTGGAACAGGTCATCGAGGTCCTTGGCATGGAAGACTTTGCCGAAGCCGTGGTGGGAAATCTTGGAGAGGGATTGAATGTGGAGCAACGGAAGTTGCTTAGCATTGGAGTCGAACTTGCGGCCAAGCCCACTCTACTTATCTTTCTCGACGAACCAACCAGTGGTTTGGACTCTCAGAGCTCTTGGACGATCTGCCAGTTCCTCAGAAGGTTGGCTGATCACGGGCAAGCTGTTCTCGCGACTATTCATCAGCCCAGTGCCCAGTTGTTCCAAACATTTGACCGTCTGCTTTTCCTGGCCAAGGGTGGAAAGACCGTTTACTTTGGAGACATCGGAACCGGGTCCTCTCAACTGCTGAACTACTTTGAACACAATGGCGCTCGTCCATGTGCTCCGCTTGAAAACCCAGCGGAGTACATGCTCGAGATGGCTGCCGGTGATTCATCTTCCGTTGACTGGGTCGATGTTTGGAACAAGAGTCCTGAATCTCAAGAGGTCGAAGCTGAGTTACAGAAACTTCATTCCCGCAAAGAATCTGTACACCATTCTGCTCTTGAGGAGCTGGACGATGACAATGCCGAGTTTGCCATGCCACTGCACAGCCAGCTGTACCATGTGCTCGCTCGTGTCTTCCAACAATACTACCGCCAGCCAGAATACATCTTTTCCAAGTTCATCTTGGGTATTGTCTCTGGTCTCTTCATTGGATTCTCGTTTTGGAAATCCGACAGCACTCAGCAAGGTTTCCAAAACGTTCTTTTCAGTGTCTTCCTCCTGTGCACGATCTTCAACACTTTGGTCAATCAAATCATGCCCAAGTTCGTTGTCCAGCGCTCTTTGTATGAAGTTCGTGAGCGCCCATCTCGAATTTACTCCTGGAAGGTCTTCATCCTCTCTCAGATGCTCGTGGAAATTCCTTTCCAAGTCATCCTCGGTATTTGCGCTTGGGCCTGCTTCTACTGGTCCGTCATTGGCGCCGAGCAAGATGGCGAGCGTCGCGCCCTGATCATGCTTTTCATTGTTCAATTCTACATCTATGCCGCCAGTATGGCACAGCTGGTTGTTTGCGCAATTCCAGAGCCCACCGTTGCAGCCATGCTTGCCACTCTCATGTTCGGTCTTTCATTCATCTTCAACGGTGTCATGCAGCCTCCCGATGACCTTCCTGGCTTCTGGATCTTCATGTATCGTGTCTCACCATTCACCTACTACATTGGTGGAATCGGCGCAACGGCACTTCACAACCGAAAGGTCGAATGCAATGCTGCCGAGATGAGTATCTTTGATCCTCCCTCCGGTCAAACCTGTGGCCAGTATATGTCCAAGTACCTCGAAACCGCTGCGGGCAAGCTTTCCAATTGGGATGCTACTTCCAACTGTGAGTACTGCTCCATCAGCTCGGCTGATCAGTACCTCGCTGCTCGCCAAATTCATTGGGAAGACCGCTGGAGGAACTATGGTATCTTCTGGTGCTATTTCGTGTTTAACATCTTTGCTGCCATCTCCCTCTACTACCTCTTCCGTGTCAGGAGCTCGAAGGCTAAGACCAAGAGGGCTTGAATTGGCTGATCGGGCTTATCATTACTTTCTCTTGAACATATCCTCGAAGATAGAACTTCTCTACTACCTAGCTACATACTCTCACTTTGTACAATATCATTTCATTCCAACATTACTAAGCTTTCGCCTGGCACGCCTGACATTGTTTACATCCATCATGGATGTAGTTTCTAGTGTCTAGTCCGTGTAAACATTGCCATTTCCTTCGTCACATCATTCTATGATCCAAAATGCCGCAAGATGATATACTCGAATTTTCCTCCTTGAAAACTTGAAGCACTCGGAAATATCACTTGAACAATGTTTTAGATCTCAAGCTGTCTGCTTTAGAAACACAACGCAAGTTGATTTGTGGAGTTCTCAGCTAGACTCTTTTAAACGTGTAACTCCCAAGTACCCCCACTCAAGCCAGTAGCTGAGCCATTAGATAGTACAACCCGTTTGCCCCTCTTAGACACCAATGTGCCTTTGGTCCCCGGCAAGGACACACTCCCGGTAGTGTTAGATGGAGCGGCGAAAGACAGTTGGACAAACTTGCCACCAGATGTACGGAATTTGGCCGCGAACTTCCCAAGTGAGGTTGTGAAGCCCGCATCGATAAAGGTCAAGTTCCCTGGCTGCGGTGTAAAGCTCCATGTAGAGCCACTGGCTCCAATGAGCTGAATGCCAGCCGCATATGCAGTCAGGGCATATGTTGGGCCCGTAGACCATCCATGAGCATGGGAGACTCGAGGATCATTAGAGTAAGGAGCATAATGGAGAGACCCGTCCGTTGAATAGCCTTCAATGAAAGTCGACTGAGTCATTCGGGGATCGTTCAGCATGAAGCCCCACTGGAGGCGAATCAAATCCAAGGCCGAGTTGGGCTTGTTAGCTAGGAAGTGGGCTTGCAGCTCAAAGCCGCTGATGAATGGCGAGACTGTTTTACCAGCCTCGGGTGCTGGTGCGCCATACTTGCCCCATCGTGCCTTCAAGGCGTTGGACACGATGGTGCTTCGCTTGGCCGAATCTGTAAGGTTTGCTTTGATAGCCCATGCGTTTCCATCTTGGGGATGAAGAGTTGTCGTCTGGTTGTCAGTGTAAAGTCCGTTCTCGTCGTCCCAAAGTTTCTTGTTGGCGGCGATCTTGATTTTTTCTGCGATGCGCTTCCATTTGGCAGCGGAAGATGTGTCCCGGAGCTCGCCTGCAAGCGTCTGGGCGTCTTGAAGGACGTAGTATAAAATGGCGTTTGCTTCGACGTTCTGCAGGACTGGTTAGCATGCAATCTACCTCGAAGATGTCTGCACATACGTGGCCTCCCATTCCAAACCGCAACCAGTCACTTTTAGCGGTGATATTCGCGAGACCTGTGCTATCCACGCTCGAGATGGCCCACTGCACACCGCGCTTATACTGGGACCAGTGTTGCGTAAGCCATTTCTTGTCGCCCGAGAAGCGATACAGATAGGAAGCACCGATCAAACTGTGCAGGTGGTAAGTGTAACTTGCAGCGTCGAAGAATGGTTTTCCAGCATAGGGCAGACGGCCATCAGCCTTCTGCAGGACAAAAAGAGACTCTAGAGCAGTGCGAACACTGTACAGGTCACCGGTACTGACAGCAATGGATTCCAGAGCAATTGACATATCACCGGGCCACACGAGACGATCGCGCTTTGCACCGTCGGTGATTGTGCTGCTCCCGTTTGTAATGGTATAGTTGTTCCACCAGGTGGCGGTTTCCGGCAATTCAATCTCAGTTGAGCTGTCGTCCATCAAGTGCACCAGCGAATTGCCTTGCTTGGGGTCGATCGTGCAAATCTGATTAGTGTAGGCACCCGCATACCAGATCTTGTTGATCAACTCATCGTCGGAGTGGAAGTAGCCAGTGTAGGCACGAAGATCTTGGTCAGGAGCTGCGGTGTAGTTGACTCGGACTCCATTGACCTGAACAGTGGCAGTCGTGTTGCTCACTATCGTGAGGTAGCGGAACCCACCCCGAATGTGCTTCTCCTCCGGCTTGTACTCTCCTGGTCCCTTGCCCACTGGGAACCAGAGTGGCGTATCCAAGCCAGAGTCGCCAGTGGCGTCACTGGCTAGCTCATTGACCCACAGGCTTGACTCGGAGAAAGTGACACCCAAGAAGGCAGCAGAAGACGAGGCACTCCCGACATCCAAGGAGACCAGGCCGGCCACATTGATCCCGAAATCATACGTGACCGATGAAACCCCATGGAAGGTGGCATTTCCCGACGGGCGAGTCAAAGAGATGGCGTTGGTCACTGAGCCGTTGACATTATGAATGGAGGTCGGAACTAAGTCTCGGGTCTTTGGGGCTAAGATATATTTATCGTATGGCACGAGAGATGCGGCAACCGTGAGAGGCCCAAGAAGCAGTGTAGCGAGGTACATGGCAGCTTCCAAGTTAGAAATCAAGAGTCTGTCGATCAATATGCCAGCATGAGGGGGATACTTATACTTTGAAGCTCACATGCATTCTATGAGATCAATGAGCCCATAGAGAGGCATTAATGAAAGCTGAGGGATCTTCCCAGGCCTTGCGGTCCAATGATAACCGAAGGGACCATGCAAGACGCAAGGGAAAGGTCGTCAGAACATCTCGCCGACCTCACATCTCGGCCGATCAACGCACCGACATGCCGATTGTGACGAATGTGGGGGAGTTGGGCTGCACTTTTGCGGGGAAACAGCGCTCATTGGTCTTCACGGCTAAACTTCGCCAGAAAGATGAAACTCCGAAGCAGGGCAAGTGAACAGACTCTCGGGGGATTAAGCCAAGAATGTTGATCTCGGGGAAAAGAGCGCCGAGTTGGATGTGCCGAGGTGGACATGCGGGGACTCGGGAAGTGATTTAGGCAGGGGTCATGGCATGGAACATATTGAAGGGAGAACTGAAAGTCTACATATTCTGCACATTTCTGGTGGTTCTAAGTCCGACAAAGTACTACCTAGTAGACAACCCATGCATGATTGTAAAACAAGATAGGTTGTCTACAAGATAGAAGGCCTGGCTATCCCAGAAACTGCCCCCCAGCCAGGGCCACCCAGGGTAGTTTTCTTTCCCAACAGCACTGTACGAGCTGGCGGGCATTTTGGATCTACTAAGGTTAAGTATCAGAGCGGAAACGAGCACAAGAGACCACCTACCTGCTTCATGCCTGAACGCTCCAACACCAGGAACCGATCTAAAAGCTTGGATCGCTGCGTTGGATCTTTCGACTCGCAACCAGCCGTAAAAAGAGGAAACAGCGAGCAGACCTCGGTGGCAGCACCAGGGCGCATCCGGCCAAGGGCATCGACCAACTTGCGCAATACCTCCTTCACGGGGAACGAATCCGGCGACGAACCCAACACGCGCCGGTGAAGATGCAGTAAGCCAGCGAAACGGAATGCTTCTTCAATGGCCATCATATCTGAGGACTCGATGCCATGGTGGTGCTCCGGGTTGGCGTGAGCACGTTCGCTGATCCCATCGATTTCACCGAGCACCGACTGAGCTTCCAAAACCATGTCTGCAGAGGCATGCCAGTCATGTTGGAAATGGCCCATCTCATCGAACCGCTGGTTATCGCACTGCTGAACCAAGCTCGCAAGGCGGATCAAAAATACACCAGTCCGAGGGGAAAATCCCGTGAAGCAATCAACGGCATACTCATCGTAGCCATCAGAAGACGAGCAGGCAGCCAGGATAGAGCTGTAGATTGTTAGAGGAGGACCAGCTTGGCGACACGACAAGGATCCCATAGTGTCAAGGTAGCCTAACCAGCGGGAAAAGAAGGCGCCGATTCGGTTTCCTGGCTGCGCCATAGAGTCGCTCCGTGCGAGGAAAAGGTCACGAGCAAGCTTGAGATGACTCTTCCAGGTGATAGGGGCCTCAAAAGTACCCGGGGACACAATCTTCAATGAGAGAAGCATGATAGCCGTGGCAAGATGGCTATCTGTGATGTCTTCATGAGAAGATTCCAACGCAATACGCAGGGTCGGAAACACCTGGCTAACCCAGTGAGCAATTCGATTGGCTGGTTCGGGATGGCCGAGATATCGTGCGCGGTGGCTAGCAGAATACGCAAGCAGCAAGTTCAAAAGATTCGAATCGCCAATGGCCACTTTTGGGTCAGTAAGGACACAGTTCCCCAAAAAAGGATCACTTACTTGACGGCAAAACCGAGATGAATGGGTTGTTGTCACAGTTGTGAGGAACAAGCATTCGCGCAGTGTGATTTAGGAAATGGTGGAAATACATCAAGTTGATGGGGTTTTCCAGAAGCGAAGGTGGCAGGGGAGATAGGTATCTTGGGATATTGATGGGCACAGGGGAGGCATAGTAGCCACTGCAGAATTGGACCTGGCCCTCAGCCCCTGGAACCGGTTGCGTGGTTGTCGACTGCGGTGCATCCTGACTGCGCCGAGAGCTAATCAAGTCCAAAGCATAATTGATGTCAATGGCTGCATGGTCGTTGTTGAAGGAGAGATCATGATCTGAACGTCCCGAGTCCAGGCCATAGTTGTCGGTGACACTATTCAGATAAGTGTGCCATTTGTTCTCAGCAAGGGAAAATTCTTGAGACGTCTCATCGGTCGCCTGCGTACTGTCAGGTAGAATTTGATGGTCGACCAATCCGGAGTAGTCGTGAGCGGACTCTAGCGCTGTTGGCGCTGTACCTAGCCCTGGAGAATCTGCTACATTGCTTTGCCCCGCTGACTTGCCGTGTGCGCCGAAAAGCAGAGAATGCAGTGCATCGGCATCACCAGGGCTGCGGAAAGTTCCAGTCCTGCTCGGCACGGACCCCAAAGTGAGATGCGAGTTGTTTCCTTCATGCGAAGGGTGCATGATGTTTTCCTTGGCCTGGTCAAACATGCTAGACTCTGAGTGGCCATGAGTGCCATCGACCGAGTGGCGCATGAAGGACACAGGTTGAGACACTGGGTTTGAGTGAAACGCAAATGCCGAGAGTGATCTGAGACCAAGTCCTGCTTCGATGGAAGTCGGGAATGACGTATCAAAAGTCGACTGTCCAAGTTGAAACTGCGGTACAGACTCAGAGATAGGAATCAATTGAGGAGATTGCTCCCAGCTGGTCGACAATCCACCGTCAACCTGGCTCGGTGAAGTGATTCCCTCAGAGCCAGGTCTCGAAGAATCGAAGAGCCCTGTTGGAGCCGGTGTACTTGGCGATATCGCTCCTGGGGATGCCGTATCCCCAGCTCGAGTGTGTGCACAGCCATCCGCTGAATTGCTCGTCGGTGTTGGAAATGAGGTCGGACTCGCTGTATTCACCGGGAATGAGCTGGAGAAGTTGATGATGCCGCTTGCACCTCCATAGCCACTAGACTGCGAGCTTGGAGAGTCCACGGATGGACGCTTCGTCCTTCCTCCCCAGTTCAACCGCACGCTATAGTCACAAAGCTCACCCTGTCTTTGGCAGTTCAGGCAAGCTGGTTTCTCTTCTCCGCTGAAAGGGCGTCAGCGTTGAATTTGGGGGCTGCTAGAGTCGACACATCCTACCATTTCACTTTCCTTGCTTTGCATGGCCTAGCTCGGTCAGTCGTCAACATGATCTCGGTGATTGTCTCACTCACCAACATCCTTTACGGCTTCGACGCTTGGGTTCTGGCGCACCAGGTCTTCTCGGACGAGGCATTGCACGTCCCCACAAGTTTGCTCACGGTCCAATGTCCCCCAGATAGAACACGTCGGACACTTGCAAAGAGTCACGATTCGCTATCTTATCATCCAGCTTCTGCGGTCTCAAACGTCTAGTTGAGACTCACGCCCTCAACCCGTCACAATTGATCGCGCTTTCTGCGTTTTGAGCCACTTTGACCCCACGTAGCAATAAAGCGATAATCGACCAAGCACCCACACCTAGTATACAAGCACATCGAGGTGTGGGAGGGAGATGTGCCAAGGGGTATGAATGCCACTGCTCTGCAGCCAGGTTCCGCGCGATGCAATGCGGACGATCCTTGGATTCGAATTGGACAATGAGAGGCGAACAGGTCAAGAAAAGCGAAAGGTCGCGAATGTTTCTGGAAGGCCCAAAGTGTGGGGAAGCCCGATAAGAGGATGTGTCAGCCGCATTATCAATACTCCGCTTCCCCAGAGCGGCATGCCGCGGGTTGCCGGGATTGCCCGCGGTAAGCCGAGTTTCCCCGTCGTCACGTGTGCCAGACGTCATCGCCGATGGCGCTTCATTGGCCGCGGAGGCCGCGCTTTGACGGGAGTGACCTTTCCTCGTCACCATTGGAGCGCTTCGGACATTCTCAATATGGCGGGCTCGTTGATCCAGAGGCACCCACTCCAGCGACTAGCGAGTCCCTCGCGGAGTCTCTCCGCACTGGTGCATGTAAGTACCGTGGTTGTGGCCATTCCCCGTTTCAGGCACTGACGGATCGCGTTCCAGTTGGTGGGACTGTCAAGCTTTTTCTGGGCCTTCAAACAGTAGGACTTCTCTTCCGGACTGCCTAAAGGGGTTACTAAAAGACATGCAGCATGCACGATAACCCGAGACAAGCGTTAGTCTCCATCCGATGCTGACGGTGGCCCACTGACACGGTCCACACAGCAACGAAGCCTATGGGTGGCACTTTCAATACCTCACGGTGATTGGCCTCACGCTATCTACCCTCACGTTCCTGGTCGGTCTCTCGGCGGATATTACACTGTCTCGCCGACTCTTCCTGGTCAAGAACATCCTATCGGTCTGCAGCACACCGCTTGAGGTTCTTATCAGCGTTCTGTATTGGGGTCTTCGCTTGGTACAAGTCTCCATTGGAACCCAAAATCTTTCACACACTAATCCGACGACCAGATCGATGAGAAGCTGGTCATCCCCGAGAATGTGATCATCCCGCTTCACGCCGGTACGCCCCAGGACGTGAGCAGATTCCCAATCCAACGCTGACCTCATAGATCTCGCATTCCATGCGACTCCATCGGTGGTGATGATGATTGATCTACTATTCCTATCTCCGCCATGGACCATCACGATTGTCCCCGCCCTGATGATATCGGTGACCATTGCATTTGGATACTGGTTCTGGGTTGAGCAGTGCTTTGCCGCGAATGGATGGTACACATGCCTCATCTGACGACCTGTGGACATGAACACTGCTGAGTTATCTCTAGGTACCCCTATCCGATTTTCGAAGTCCTTTCCATCAAAGGTCGCATTGGCCTCTTCACCCTGAGTGCTGTCATCATGGCACTGAGCACCGTCACACTCAAATGGCTCGTCGGGCGCATCAATGGCTTTGGCCACCCCATGAAGCTAGAGTCGCGTCCAGGCGATATCAAACGCAAGGAAGGCCTGTAAATACCAGTTTCATGGCCCGGGCAGTATTGCATTCAATTTGGTGTTTCCATTCAGCCACTGGCACTGATACCTCTGGCCATTCAGCGCTCATGAAAAAAATAGCTCGAGATTTTCAATCTCACTGCAGATAACTAGGCGGCGAGCTCGGGATGAGGTACACTTATCCACGATGCATTTATTGGACATAGAGCACAAGCTTTTGGGGTTTGTATGTGATCTATTTCGTTTGACTGTCGGCGAGGGAACCTTTGATGGTACTTGTCTAGGTTCCAGCGCTCAAAAAATGAGAATAGGAGGACCGCATACTATGGTACGGGCTCACACAGTGAGACCGAGTACATACTAGAGCTCAAACAACATAGACTTGTAAATCTCCACCTGGGTAACAATTGGAAGCCCGAGCATGCATTCTCATATGTTTCCACCTGGGCATACATATTATTTGAAAGCACAGCATTACAGATGTAGATTCATATCAAACCCCTATCATATACCATTACTCGATAGAGAACTGCATGGTTCATACTTGTAAACTCAAGTCTACTCAGGCGTTCTTGGTGCCAGTTTCACTGGTGTATGCTGTACTGTAATATTCGTTCTCAGCCCGTATTTGGCAATGAGTTAGACCAGATTAGCTTTAGCGTGCTCCAAATTCTCGAAATGTATTGTAACTGCGTATCATAAGCTGACTGCGTAAAACACCCTGGAGACGAAACAGCCGTACGGGTGACAGTGGTAACTTCAATGCCAATCGCCCCCTGCCCGATGCAATCTATACCATCACCACTCCGATGCTTTAATCAGTCTGCAGCGTGCTGCGAAATTCTCTATTGGAGCGTGATGCAATCTGCCCACGATGCGAGACTTACGTACTTACTGGCAATGTTTCAGGAAGCCTTAGCCGCTGAACGCGCAAGAATCAAGTGTTGCCGCCTCCAAATCGATTGACGCTCGCAGCAGTCTCTGGAATAAGCTAATGCACAAGTGATTACGTTCAAGGAATCATCGATCGACGCGTGTGTCCGTCGAAGAGCCCGAGAATCCTAGTACTAATCAGAGGGGGACGATCAATCTGTCTATAATGAACCATGCAGTTCTTGGTCAGGAATCTCCACCCCTCCTCCTTCTTTGATCATACTCCTTGTGCTTCGAGGATACCACGTTTGACAGTCCGAGATAATCAGACAAGCGCGACTCTTTGTCGCCATATCCCCCAGAAATGGCTGGATTGATCGGTACCATCTCTCCAGTCATTACACTTGTCGACTCTTCCATCAAAATCTGCGATAGTGCCCAGAAAGACATCAAATTATCCGAGGCATTCAAAGTGGTTCGACGTCGACTCCCAGTCATTTTTCATACCCTCGCGGCATGCAAAGATAATCTCGAACCGCGAAAAGACTCCATTCCCGAAGACGTTTGCGAAGCTTTGGAGGTGAGCCTTTACGTTTGCCGCACGAAAGCAAGGAACTTGGATGAAATATTCGAGAAGATCGTACCCGGTGAAAACGACACTAGAGAAAAACGATATCTGAAAGTTCTCCGCAGACTCGGCAAAGGGAACAAGGTCGAAGAGCTTATGCTGGGTCTTGCTGAAGACGTTCAGCTCCTTATCAACCACGACGCTGTCAAGTCTGCCAACCAGAGCCAGAATTCCGAGCTTGAAGCTATCACCAATGAGACGAATTCTGTTACCACCGGGCCAGACAATGAGAACTCGACTATGAATTTTAGTACCGGGGTGGGCCACAAACAAACAATGTCCAGCGTGGCAGTGGGAACTTGTATGCTGTCAACGGCGATGGAATGCAGTACAATGCTGAAACCCAAAACTTTGGTAAGAATCAGTTGTTAAGTCGTTATTGTGTGCCAGCAAGACACTGGGACAAAGTTCTATTCAGCCAGTGCTCAACAATAGATATTTTTGTGTTGTGTTATCATTTGTCTCGATTAAGCTCACTTGATTTGATTCCTTGTTTCTTTCCACATGTCGACCTGCAAGGGTTGATTCAATGCACAAAAAGAAATCTGCTAACGGCTAGATGTAGTTCAGTTGAAACAGAAAGAGGAGTTCGGGTTTCGTGGACCCGTTGGTGTCCAAATTGGCCAAGCCCCCTACATCGCCCCAGGACTTTTCGTCGGTCGTGGCTCTGAGCTTGAGCAAATTGCAGAGATTTTGCAGCCCGCTCACGGTATCTAAAAGCAACAGCGTTTAGTTCTGGGGGGAAAGGGTGGCATCGGCAAAACCCAGCTTGCTATTGCTCATGCAGAGTCGCGATCCGGATCTTATACATCGGTTTTCTGGTTGAATGCAGCGTCTGAGGCCGGACTTGTGAAAAGTTTCCAATTGATCCTCCGCCTCGTTTTTGAGGTTGAAGATCCCCAGATTTTGGGGAAAGATGTGATTGGGCGCGTGCACAGTTGGCTTTCAGATCCCTTGAATACCAGGTGGTTGTTGATCTTCGATAACTATGATGATCCGGACCAGTTTGATATCAATGTCTATTTTCCACCAGCATCTCATGGGCCAATATTGGTCACCACCCGGTGTCAAGATGAGGTCGGGGGGGGGGGGGGGGGGGGCTATGCATGTAAAGCCTCTCCGGGATATCGGAGATAGTCTCACGATCCTGCAAACCCGCTCAAAGAGAGACAATGCCTAGTCAGGTATGACACCCGTTTGCGATTAAGGAGCCAATTGATGACCCTTACAAGATCCTTACGCCAAAAAGCTCGCAGAGCGACTTGACGGTCTTCCGCTCGCTTTAGCGACTGCTGGAACATATCTTCAGCAAAGTCTGTTTTCCTTTGAAGACTATCTACAAGAATACGAGAAACGCTGGACTATTGGCCCCACGAAAATCCAAGAGTATCGCGAATGCACACTTTACACCACATGGGACATCTCATACGCTCGCCTGAAAGCCGATGACCCAAATGCGGCAAAATTCCTGCAATTGTTGGCGTACTTCAACAATCAGAACCTTTGGGTACGGGCTTTTTCACGACGGACTTACCGAGGTATCTCCTAAACGACTTAAGAAATTGAGATCCTGGTTCGGTAAACAGAGGCTTGGGTACAAGGGGTTTCGCAAGGGACTCACAGAAGAACCGCCCACGTGGCTCTATATATTGCTCAAGAACGATCATTCAGTTCAAGGAGTAATGAAAACCTTGACAGACTTTTACTTCCTCGAAGCTAACCCGGGATCAAGATCATGGAGCATGCACAACTGTGTGCATGATTGGACATTGGCCGCCCTTGATAGGACCATTGATGTTACATACTACTGGTATGCTCTCAATTGCGTTGATGCGACCATCAGTGGGTTTGATATCGATTTCTATGGTCGTATCACTTTTTCACGCTCAGCTGGTCATGCAACCCGACTAGTGCAACAGCAGTTCCTCAAAACCATTGTGATATCTGATGCTACCTAGTACGTCTGACCAACTAGCTAAGATAGTTCGTGTCTCACTTTTGCTTGCAGCTCAGACCCAGTTTGCTGCCGCTGCGGAATTTTGCACGCGGGCACTCAATGGCTACGAGAAAGCACTAGGGCCAAACCACATATCGACTCTTTTCACTGTTGGTGACCTCGGGAATCTATATTATAACCAAGGCAAGCTGGATCAGGCTGAGAAGATGTTCACACGGGCGCTCACTGGCTACGAGAAAGCGCTTGGATCAGACCACATATGGACTGTCTTGACTGTCAACAACCTTGAGCGTCTAAATTGTGACCATGGCAATTCGAGTAAGCAGGTTCATTTATCTGGCGAGCAGGCGCTTTAAAATACCTAGGTAGAACATCTACCTGTCTTGCCTTGCTTATATGTATTCCCTTCTTCGATCGGTCATCTAGCCAAAATCTTCACACTCAAAAGCAAACCTTGGAAAGTTTGGCGAAATGTCTCTGTAATACTACCTAGGTATTGGTGGGTCGTAGATCCCAAACAGAGATGAAGATATCTTTGTTGCATGACGTGTGTTAAAGTCAACTTGGAAGATATGGATGTCGATCTCAATTGCATAAATGCTCGATACGAGACTTTCGCTATGTTATGTATGAAGTATGGACGGATTTTCTAGCATATGTATTAGCCAACGCTGGACTCGCTGGACTCGCTGCCTCAAGTTCCTCGGGTGTGCAAAGGACGAGTGCAGGTTCCGGTGTGGTATTGGTGCTCGGAGTCAGGGGTAGGTATGAACATTGATCCAGCTTGGCTTGCGCTGTTTGCTGTCTCACATCGCTTTTGAGAATAAGCAACGAGATCCTTGGGGGGTAAGGAATCCTTAGAAAAACGCCAAGGAGAACGAGAGCAAGCGGGGAGCTTTCTCTGCCATCGATCAACATCTTCATAGAGAACATCTGAGGGATGTTACTCCACAAACAGTACTAAGAGTGCGGCCTCTGGTACACGGTCGCAGGGTGCCAACTGCCGATGCTGCAAGAAAGACAAGCGTAGAACCCAGGCTTGAAGCTTCGAATAAAGTCATGTTCGCGTGGACAGCGCTCAGAATGGATGTATTCACAATCTACGGAGTAGAGCCGTGTGCTTGAAAGCTCTTCGACTGGATGATCATCTGATCCTTCCAAGGTTGCAATAAGTCAACGTGTGAGCCCTGGGGAATCGAAGGAGATTTCAGGAGTTCGCTCCATAATCTACTCTCTGTTAAGAACACCTGGCAACCCTCGGGCCTTTCACCTGACGATCTCGATCGAGTGAAGATGTCGCAACGGCGGATGCACGAGCCCCTGAGCTGCAATACGAATATTCACCGTCGTGATCATCGAGACCGAAACACTTCACCCTAGGACAAGATCGCCTGATGACTAGCCATGAGGATTGCCGGCAAGACTTTCGATCTCCGAAGCCATGTCTACCTAGTATTATTGCAATACCCTCGTGACTAATACCCAATTATTCTGTCTAGAGATCACAGAGCACGCTGAACAGTCCGACTTAAAGACTAGTTGCATCGTTGCGACGATGTGCGTTGATCCCGAGGTCATTGACCTCCAGAGCTGCAGCGCTGGAGGTGGACAGTCCGACACGTGACGTAGCCACCCGCAATTCCGTGACCTCAGTCCTCTCGCCGGCAGAACCTCAATTGAACCCATCTTATCTCCAACACACATTCTCACACACCCAACATGTCTGCACGCACAGCCATGTCCTTAACCCGGCTGAGCGCCCCTGCGCCGTCCCTCATCGGTGCTCTTCGTCCCATCCAAGCCACTCCCCAGATGGCTTCCAAGCAGCTCACGCGCCTCAGCTCCACGGCAGCTCGTTCAAGCCCCGTCACTTTGGATTCACACTCTCGCCCCCAGGCTCAGGCCTCCTCTCTCCCCACCGGACTTCGCGCACAATCCACCACTGCCCCCTCCGACGAAGTCAAGCTCGACTGGAATTCGTTCTTCAAGCTTCGCGCTTCGCGCCGCCGCTACTCTCTCGCTTCTTCGATCGCCACTTCTTTCGCCAGTACCGCCGTTGGAGCTCAGATTATCTCTGGCCAGGACCTTGAGGCCCTGGGTGGTGCCGTGATGGGCCTGGATCCGTTCGTGGTGCTCGGTCTGGCCACCGCTGCATGTGGTGCTGCTGGATGGCTGGTTGGTCCTGTTCTCGGCAATGGAGTGTGGGGCTTGGTCTACAGGAAGTACAAGCCTTCTGTGAACACGGTAAGGATCGGACATTCAGAAGCCTCCCTGGGTCAGCACGTACTAATCTTGGGACTCCGCAGAAAGAGAAGGAGTTCTTTGATCGCATCCGCCGGTTCCGCGTCGACCCCTCCACCAACTCGATCTCGAACCCGGTCCCCGATTATTACGGCGAGAAGATTGGCAGTGTGCAAGGATACCGACAGTGGCTGAAGGACCAGCGTGCCTACAACCGCAAGCGCCGCAACTTCATCGCCTGAGCTTCTCCCCCCGCGAGGCTGGAGTAAGTTCTTCAACATATCAATACAGTTGGGCATGAGGGCCCACTCGCCTATCCGGTGTCTTTCTTTCTTCTCCGGGTCGGTGTTTACATTTTGTTACAATATTTTGAGCGGCTTGGGTAACAGGGGCATTGCAACATATTCGGAATGACCTTTCATCATCCCATTGGCTCCAGTCTGTTCCAGTATGTCTCTCGATACAGCTCGGTGGTCCGAGACGATCTGTAGGCCAATCTCCAACGGGCGAGGGATCAGAATCAGACTGGCCCCATGGCTTTCGAGAGTACAACCCGTGGATACGGTTGAATGTCTGTTATGCAAGCCACGAACCACCCTCGTAGAACACAGAATACAGTTACCTTAGAAATGATACGACGGACCTGTGGAAGTCCGTACTGTTCGTGTGATTACCTAGGTACGGGGCTCACTGCGATCCCTACGCATTTGTAGAAGAGGTACACACAGTATGATCTGCATGAGTGGTCTTTTGGGGTCTGCAATGGTCTATGATTGTTATGATTCAAGCTATCTTCATCTCAATTCCAAGGTTAGCATTCAAGAGTAACCCTCGTACACCCACCTTGGTCTTGCGATTCCCTCTGCCACAGCGTTAGTTCAGTTCTCACTACGTGATCCTCGAGCTTCCAAGTTCCAAGCTTCGCAGGTCCTACGATCACTTACGCAAAATCTGGCTTCTTCCATTCCGCTGGAATGTCCCAGATCAGTGTACCAAACGGAGCCCAATCCTTGGCTCTAAAGATCAACTGTTTGTCCAGGGAGACTCGGCCTGCTTCGATGTGGCCCATCCACCAGCCTGCAAGGGCTGCACCTTGGCGCAGAATATCGGCCGGAGATTTGTCGCCCATCCGGGTCGGCAAGGAGATACATCGTCTTCCGTGGCTATGTCGGGCCACTTTGTCGATGCTCACGGCACACGGAAACCGCTTGTTGGCTAAATGGTTAGTGATGGTTCTCTGATAATAACCCATGATCATGGCATCCGAGGTCTTTTCCAATATCCACTCCACAGGAAGCCCAACGGTGACCCATACATAATCCGCCAAGTTAGGCGGATCGGCGAAGTTATGCGGGCCACGCTTGAAGACGCTGGGTTGCTGAAGATCGAAGGATTCGTACGGCATACTTGCCGCTGATTTAGTTCGTCGTTGTTTGATCTGTAGCCTCCTCATGGTCCAGTAGCGAGGCTTTATACTTCTCCTGAACGCTGCTGCGCCCAGAGTCCACGGGTGCAAACATCAATGGCGTTGTCCAGTCTTTGTGCTCAGAGTACAAAGGATTCCTCCCAACCTAATTCAAGGGCATAGTCTGAGGAGAGTGCTCATTGACCATGTACGGTTCTGATCTTGTCGCTGGTGAATGTTCTTTCATTCTGTCGCGATCGCAAACAAAGCACCAACCTTGGAACCTTTGAGGGGCATTCATGGATTGACCAAGTGCCGGCAGTTGATGTGGACAGCGAAGAGACTTCCAAAATTCCAGGCTCGGAGGAAATTAGCCTTCAACCTTCCAAGTTGGAGATGTCATGAGCTCCGAGGTCCAAGCAAGAAGGTGGCTCCGGCGCCACCTCGAAGCCGAATATATATCATCCGCTTCCCGAGGTCGGATCATTCCAAGTTGGCGACGTGGACCACAGTGGCAATCGCCTAGGAGTAGGTGCTAGTTCCAAGATTCAGCTCCACTACGTACAAATAATCATGTCGGATATCTACAACTACCAGGAATGAAGCACCTGGGCATGGTTCACGGTCCACAATACCGAGTTGCCTTCGTGATGCGTTGCGATCACGATACCGTCAGGCCGGGGTCCCGAGCAGACCGCCATTCTCCTGAGCACCTGGCAGGGGGCCAACTCAGATCTCATGTGTCCGTCCCATAGGCCTCCTTGACTGTTTCCTGTCAACCTGGGATCTCTGAGATGACTCGCTCATGCCCCGATTACTGTACTCCGTAGAGGCATCGTGGAAAACCACACCGTTGATGGAACTCCTGCCGTGTTGAGATTGCGTCTATGGCTCGCATGATCAGGAGTTGCTATTGTTGTCTGTTCTCTCCTCGGCCCCCTTTCTGTAGTTTGGCATTTACCCGGGCAGGTTGGTCAATCCGATGAGTCCCCCAGATCGATTGCAACGGACCAAACAGGACAAAGGCCGAGACAAATCCCGGGGTCCACTCATACGAAGGTCAGCCGAAAGCCCTGCCCAGGTGCACCCCAAGGGACGAGTCAGGCTCTGTGAGTTTGCCAGTTCAGCATTGCAACATGGAGCCGAACAGGCTGCATTGACCTGATACGGTTAGCCAGATGTCGCGAGCTTGGCGCAGAGAATAAAGGTAGAGAGTTCGTGATGCGCAAAGAGGAGCGCGAGTCAGGGTCTTGGCAAGTGGAACGTCATCAGCACGAGCCACCTGTGCATTTACCGCATTGGGAGACGAACGCCTCCTGTCGCTGCATTTTCTTTTCCCCCTTCTGGCCATGGGCACTTCTGATCGTCTGGAGGTTCTTTAACTCGCGATCGCAACATGGATTCAAATTGACCTGCACTCCCCCCGACCCCTGGACAGATGCAAACCTCCATTCGGGCGAAGCGACGCCAGGGCGACATGCAAACCGGCCGAAGAATCAAAGTAGGACCCTCTGGAACGTGGAAGACCGGGAATGCTAGATCGCACAGTCGGACACGGATCTGAAATCAGGGCTAACGTTCGCAGTATCAGAGCCCGACGTGCATCCACTGCGTGGACCACAAAATGCTCAGCCAGTATTCACGACCCCGACTCACACGACTGGAAAGCAAACACCGGTCGGTGAGGTCCAACACCTCGTCTGTTTCTACGACATCGCCGGCGACCCTTCCGGTCGATCTCCGGGAAGAAAGCTATCTCCAAGACCTCGAGCTGATGATGCAATGGTGCACCTCAACCTACAAAACAATGGCCCGCAACCCAGCTTCCGAAACGATCTGGCAAACCACCATCCCGACCCTCTCCCTCCGCCATCCACCGCTCCGGCAAGGCCTTCTCGCTCTCTCGGCGCTGCATCTGGCCTCCACAACCGTCTCAGCCCGCCGTTGGCAATACCTCGAGACCGCCCGGGCGCACCAGTCGCACGCACTCGCCGCCTTGTCCACGCCCCTCGACCCGGAGGCCGATCCCAATGTGACCTTCGCCCTGTGCTGTGTGATGATCGCGTTCGCGTTCGGTTACTGTCTGGTGGACGAGGATGACCCGCCCGACCGTCTGGAGGAGTTTTTGGAAGTCCTCCAGCTGACCCGCTGGCTGGTCAGCATCATCATGCCCATCCTGGAGCGCGTCACCACCGGCGAGCTCAACCCGCTGATCAAACCGGAAGATCCCCGGCCCACGATGCCCGACATGTCCCGGCTCGTCGTGTTGTCGCTACGTCGGCAAAACGCCCTCGAGGCCTTGCAGGATCCGACCCACGAGGAGTCTCTCTACGAGTCGGCGATCGAGCACCTGAGTCACGCGCTGGAACGGCTGATGAAAGGCGGCGAACCCAAGGTATTTGCGTTTTGTTGGTGCTTCCGAGTGCCCGAGGGATTCTTGGAACTGCTGGACGCCCGTCGGCCGTTCGCGCTGGTGATTCTCGCCCATTATGCGGTGGTGCTGCATCACCTGCGAGATTCGTGGTGGATGGGGGATTGGGGGACTCGGATCTTGTCGCAAATCGGAGACTCGGTGCCACCCGAGTGGAAGGCGCATATTGGCTGGCCGGTGGACGCGACGGGGTGTTTTATGTCTCCATGAGGTTGCTTTGGGGGATTTTCTATTTGAGCGTTGCATCTAATGAGATATGAACCGACGTAATTAGCATAGACGGGCTGTATATTCAATTGAGAACATGTGTATTTGCCCCTGAGAGAGAGAGAAAAGAAAAAAAGTGCCAAGTGCAGCGACAGACCGAGCCACCCGTACCCAACGCCGTTCCCGTTTCCCAGTGCGCGCGGGAGTCGAACACAGTTTGACCAAGAAAGAAAAGAAACGAAATACCCATACCGTTGCGGACGAGAACCGCACTCGACCACTGCCTGCAGTGATTACTTCCCCTGGCCTCTGGATGGCCATTAGGAAGCTGGCGAGTCCCTGCGCAACTCTTGTCGCTCGTGTTCGATCTCCTTGACGCGTTCCTTCGACAGGGTACGCACCCGCATCAGCTCGGCCTCCTGCTCCTGAATTCGCTTCTCGTGTTCCTCTTCCTCGACCGTCGGGATGTAGGCATTGGCCGCGCCACCTGATGAGAGATTAGCCACGATCCGCACGCGCAAGGGGGTCGGTGATACCTCGGCCGGTGTGGTGGGGGATCTGCTGCGCGCGCAGCGGCGGCGATTCCACATCTTGACTCTCGCGCGCAATCTCCGGTCGGTCCGGGTCGTTCTGGACCATATTCCCGGAGCCGCCGCGGCCGGTGGTGTACACTTCTTGCTTGATGGTGGGTGTGACGAGATCCCGGGGGGAGGGAGCGCTTTGTTGTCGAGTGATGTTCCCTGGCAATGTTAGCAGATGTCTTGTAACGATTGAATGCTCTTACCTGCGCCCCCACGACCGTAGGAGATATTGCGCGACATGGTGGATGTGAAGGGGAAGTTGCGAAGTGTGGGGTGGACATCGGATAAGGATGACGACAGACTTTTTTTTTTCTTGGCGCTTGGCTCTCTTCACATCACTTCAAGTGCTGAGCTGGCAGTCTGCTCAGTGCAGCTCGAACAGCGCAGCTGGAATGATCTTATCAGCCGCTTGGATTGCTGCAGGTCACATCAACCGCCAAATAAACCGATTGATCTGCTCGATGCATGTACATGTAGGTATGCCTCGCAAGTCAACCCACATCGATACATGTAGCACTTACATAGGGCCAATGGATCAGGCGAACCTGTAACCTCGGTCTGCATGGTGATGAGCTCCGAAACAATTGAACGTTCACGCTGGCATCAACCGCAGTCCAAGGAAGTGAGAACTGCTACCCGAGATTGAACGGAATTGACCATGGACATTAGATAGACAATCCACAGACTGTGTTCCGAGCCGGAGGGGAGGTTCTCTTTCCAGGACCAGGTCTTCAAGACCGAGCCCTCATTTAGAGGGTAAGACTGATGAAATCTAGAGGATTGCTGTTCAAGACACTATCATTGATTGAACACCTGGCCACCGGGGCAAGGGTAAAGTGATAGCCGCTGGCGTGACTCCCTGCCGAGCACTTGAGCATTAGCACGACGTCGGAAATCAGATATTCGTGAACTACCTGGAGGATGGCGTACAGTGGCAGATGAAGCCATCCCGAAGTCAGCATTGGAATCACCACAACAACGATAGGAAGGCGGGACACTCGGCTTGCCACTTAACAAAGCTCTGGGAAAGATCCTGCTTGGCAGGCTATCTATCGTCAATGTTGTAATCGTGTCATGCGATCCCCGAATTGATTGTCCGCAAGACGGACGAGACCATCGACGAAACCATCTTGGAGTCAGTTTAACAGACGGAAATCAAATCTGCTTCTGTAACCCCATTCATTCTTTTAGTCTGCATCTTCGATAGGCAGTCATTTTAGCGGAATCGTCCGCCGTTACAGTATGCCATTTGGATGCCTGACTTGAGATTCATGAAACAAGATGCACAGTGACGAAACATCATTGAGGTGTTCTTTCATACCTCGTACATATGCCACTGCAGAGGAACTCTTTATGGTCATTGAAGCCCGGACAGAATTCGATGCAAGAAGGGGTATGCTGGCAGGTGAATATCTTCAAGGGGCAATGAGGACATGGTATCCATACCAGACAGTTCTTGCGGGATTGGTTTTCGGATTTCGCCTCGGCAATGATGTGATCAAGGTTGCAGCAGAGCTTATTGTGGCATAGGTGAGACGCATCTTGCCCTTTTTTGACTTGTTGGCCCTTTGCCCAGATCACAAGTTCTTCAAGGACCGCAAATTTGTTGATTCCATTGGCGGAAACTTGAGCGTATCCCCCCTTTTTTGAGGGAGCTAGGGAGAGCACTTCACACCAGCCTTCAATTCGAAAGTACCTGTCGTTGGTCTTGTACCTCTCTAAAATTTCCTTGCATAGCTCACTGTCTTGCTGGCATCTGACCCGGAAGTCGTGCTTTGATTCATGAGACGACGGCATGGCATCAGGTGAAATTAGACTCGGAGACCCGAGGTAGAGAATGATTGCATGTGTTGGTGTTGCAAAAGGTAGAAAGGAGATGGGAAGTCTGATACATGAAGAACTGGACGCTCTCGAGGTTTGCCAGTCAAAATCCCAAGTACTTCGCCCAACCCAGCACTGTTACATGGTCCCAGGGTTTGATTCGACTCATGTACTCGTCGGACCCGGTGAGGAGCTTGCATCGTTCATGACACAAGCCATCACTTGGGAACTGCAGAGTGAAACCCTCATTGGATCCTGGGGATGATCGGCATTGTGAAACGAGACTATGTAGATCAGATCGCATCTATCTATGAGTTTCCGAGGTCTACGAGGTACGCAATGAAGTGCGGAGAACAAGGCGTCGTTCCAATGCCGCAAGGTGTTCTGGTGTCAACCACGGAGGTCTCACCGGCGAAGTTCTCGATGACTGTGATTCTGCCACCGCCTTTACATGCACCGCGAGAATCCCAAGAACCTGTCCTTCGCGCTCAGGTCACTCCGTTGCAAGTAGGACAACATCTGGAGATCTGGCTCTCAGATTCGAGACACCGCAACTTGAGCTGCGGCCTAAGTCTCAATGCTAGACTTTCTAAAACGCGCGCTGCGCAATCCCACTCCCAAGTTATATGGTCTGGACCATGCTGTTCTCAACATACAGCTCCCGCCACAGACAATGTGGATGAACATGGGATATTGGGAGGTAGGTCGACGCAATTCAAACATCAGCCTGGGTGCTAACCATATGGCAGCACACGGATGATTTTCCAGAAGCATGTGAAGCACTTCTAGATCAAGTTCTAATGACTGCACTCTCGCATGAGACAAAGTCAATCAGAATCCTGGATGTCGGCTGTGGCTGCGGTGATCAGTCACTGCATCTTCTCAAAACCCTTGGCCGTCAGACAAAGTCTGAAGTCACAGACTCGCAGCCAAACCTTCGGCACCGTTCAGTAAACTCCCGATCCTACTCACTTCCGCTGCTAGCATCGTACGTCGGAATATCACTTGAACCGGCTCAAGCCGATCTTGCACAACGCCGAATGCAACAGGTTAGAAACACATCGGTGCCGGCAAAGGTATTCTGCGCGGATGCATCTGTCCCATCAGAATGGCCGGCAGAGCTATCAACGATAGCGAATGGTTCATCACGGGATTTGAGGGATGAAACTAGTTGGCTCTTAGCCCTAGACTCATTGTACCACTTCCGACCCTCAAGAGCTCCTCTTCTTTCCCATGCAGCGAACCTGAACTTCTCATTTATGGCCTTTGACCTCCTCATCCGCGAAGATGCTCGCTGGTGGGAGAAATTACTTTTGCGAATCATCTGCTTGGGGACCAATGCCCCGTTTGGGAACTTCGTCACCGAGGGTGAGTATGTGAATATGCTTGTTGGGGCCGGGTATAGTCGAGAAAGCATTGAGATGAAGGACATCAGCAGGTTTGTGTTCGAACCCTTGGCCAGGTTCATGGGAGAAAGAGTCCAGACGGGGCGTGATTATGGGTTGGCGGTGAAGAAGTACAAGGTTGCAGGTTGGGTGTTTGGGTGGTGGGCACGGGGCGCTGTCAGGGGAGTCGTCGTCGTTGCCAGGAAGTAGGTTGAGATTCTATACACAGACTTCACCAGGACTTTACAATACACATCTGACTTTGAGATACCAAGACCGTACAGTGTCTACAGTGAAATGGAACTTCGAATATGATTGATGTCTTAACGTGGTCAACCCCTGAGCCCTGCACAAGGGACTCTTTGCTAGAAGTTCAGTTACAGTCTTACGTGTGCTTTCCAAGGCCCAACATCGCCCCACGCAGCCATACCTGTCTCCTCCCAGCAGCTCGTTTGCATGTTTTCCTATCCTTCACTCGATCATACGACTATCACGATGACGACAGGGGTTGAAGTGACCAAGAGCGTAAACCAGGGACAAGTTCCACTGAGAATGGCCATGGTTCTGTTTCCTGTTCTGACCTGTTGGGCTTTGCCCCAGTTCATGACTGGGACACTGTCAGATATGCTCTCCATATAGTCCAAAGACCACCATGTTGTCACAGGCTGCGCACCACAATTGCAAGGCTTCTCTACACCTTGTCCAACTCTGCAAAGGCAGTGCTAATTTCTTCCTTAACTTCCCGCAATTTCTCTCGTATACATTCTGTGTCTTCTATGCAATCCATCGTGCTGTTTCATACCTCAAGTGCTCATATGATCATTCATCATGTTGGCAGTATTCGAGTTGTCGCCCAGGCGAGGCGTCTCGCGGAGTCACCACTTCACGTTGGGCCATCAGCTTTCCCTGTACCTTCTTCTGCCAAGAGCACATGTTGCTTTGCTGGAAACCGATCTTCTGCTCTTGAGCATAGTCATCAGGCAGTCTAGAGCGTCTCAGTCTCGCGAATCATTGTTGGAGAAACTACCGGCTTGTCCATGACAGAGAGAGACAGACACAGAGAGAGAGAGCTATTCACCACCCAGCACCAGACTCATGAAACATGACTTGTCGTCAATCATGATGGTGAATGTTCGTGTTCGTCGCAGCTCAGGGGTTCGTGCATCCACCCGTCACGACACCTTCACTCGATCAAAGTCGTCAACTGAAAGTGCCGAGGGTTGTTCTCAACAGAATGAAAAGTATGGAGCGAACCCCTGGGCTCTGCTTCGATCATCACACATTGACCCATTACATCGATCAGATGATCATCCAGTCGAATAAGTTCCAAGCTCACAGCTCTGGATCGTGACCACGTCCTGAGCATTGTTCACGCGAACATGACTTTCTACGAAGCTTCAGGTCTCTGGTTCCACGACTTCCTTTCTTGCAGCATCGGCAGTGGCACCCTGCGCCCGTACACCAAAGGCCGTACTCTTGGCAGTGCTTGTGGGGTGGGATCTGCGAGAGAGGTTCTCTGTGAAGAGGTTGATCGATGGCAGATGGAATTCCCTGCTTGCTCCCGCGGTTCCAGGCGTTTCTCTGAAGTATTTCCGAGCCTTCAAGATCTCGTTGCTGTTTTCCAGAGGCAACGTGACACTGCAAACAGCGCAAGCCAGGCTGGATCAATGTCAATCCCCTTACCTCTGACTCCGAGCGCCAGCACCACATTGGAACCTGCACTCTTACTTCTCACGACTGAAGTACTGGAAGCAGCGAGTCCAGCACTGCACACCTCCAGTTACCCGCAGGATTCAATCGGATTCACCGCGAGATCTCAGCGCGAAAAGTGGACACACTCCACCCTTTGACAATCTGTTCTCGGGTCTCAGCTCGGGGCCGTTGTCATGGCCCCTCCACTTGGCAATCTCCACACGAATTGACCGAAACCTGTGGCCGAAACCTGGACGTGATCAAGTCAGAACTTCACTCTGGCTCGGTATGATATGAGTGCAATCCTCCAATCCGCATTGAACCGACTCAATTGTGCGCTGAGAGGCACCCCATCTCGCTTGATGAACCCAAGTCCTCTTGTCGGCCCCCAAATCGCCCCACCGACGTGGACCCAGAATCAGCCGAGTTGGATCTCCGGCTCGGATCTCGGACGATGATGGACATGCGGGCGCACGAATGGAGGTTTGGAATAAATTGTCCAGATATTGGTGTTCGTGCAAAGGGTTAGGATGAGCCCCCCGTCGGCACACAACATATTTTGGGTGTTTCGGACCTCGCACCTTTGAGGTCGAAAGCAGCCTAGTCGCCTTCTATTCGAGCGTTGCAAGATACGCAGGGGGCTATCCACCTCGGCAATTCTGGATTCCTTTCTTCTCCTGTCGTTCGCACATTTGATTTCCCGGACAGTGCGATAATCTCTTGGGTTGAGCCTTGGAAAATGGTTTCTCTCTGGTCGATCACTGCAATTACTGCGTTCGCTTCCACCGTGGTGGGTAGCGCTCTGCAGGGAAACTGTCCTACCAATGATGTGGACATGAAGGCCTTTGCAAAAAGCCTCTCCCCCACTGCCGAGGTCTATTATCCAGGTTCGAGTGGCTTTGCAAATGTCACCACCCGCTGGTCTGTTCTCGAGGAGCCTCAGGTAAATGTGGTTGTCGTTCCTGGGACAGAGAAAGATGTCGCCAGGACGGTAAGTCTTCCCACTGAAACCTTGAATGTCTTCCTTCAGCGACAAATGACTTGGTACAACAGACCATGAACTAACTTCAATCGGATTCAAGGTCAAATATGCCAACAAGAAGAACGTCCCCTTTCTCGCATACAATGGAGTCCATGGCGCCCTAGTTTCCTTGGGCAAAATGCATCACGGAATTGGCATCTCTCTGAGCAAGTTGCGCAGCGTCAAAGTGAGGGAAGATGGCAAGACGGCAACCATTGGCGGTGGTGTCATGTCCAAACAGGTCACCGATGACTTGTGGGCAGCTGGAAAGCAGACCGTGACTGGAACCTGCGAGTGCGTCAGCTATCTGGGGCCTGCACTCGGCGGTGGACATGGTTGGCTCCAGGGTCATCATGGACTTGTCGCTGATCAGTTTGTCTCGATGAATGTTGTCCTTGCGGATGGCAATTTGACCACTATCAATGCCGACTCTGAGCTGTGGTGGGCAATGAAGGGCGCAGGCCACAACTTCGGCATTGTCACTGAAGTGACATCCAAGATCTACGATATCGAGCATACTCAGTGGGCCATTGAAACCATCACATTCAGCGGAGACAAGGTCGAGGCAGTTTACCAAGCCGCCAATGACTACCTCGTCAAAAACGGCACCCAACCTGCCGGTGTCATCAACTGGTCCTACTGGATGAATGACGGCTCTGACCCCAACAGCCCCGTCATCGTCTTCTATATCATCCAAGAAGGGGTCGAGGCCGTCGAGTCTACTTACACCAAGGCCTTCCACGACATCGGGCCTATCTCCAGCAAGCCCCAGTCAGGCACATACAAAGACCTCGCCAACTGGACGAGCATTGCTGTCGAGTCCCCTCCCTGCCAGAAGCTCGGCTTCGCCAATCCTCGCTTCCCGATCTACCTCGAAGAGTACAACGTTCCCGCTCAGAAAAAGGCCTGGGATATCTACGCTCCCGCCGTGAGCGGCTCTTCCCCGTTCAACAATTCCATCTTCATGTTCGAGGGCTACTCAGCCGAAGGCGTCCATGCCATCCACGCTGATTCCACTGCCTTTGCCTTCCGCTCGGAGAACCTCCTTGCCGCTCCAATGATCAACTACGCCCCTGCTGGTGAAGAACTGGAGCGCAAGGCTGCTGATCTTGGCAACGAGCTTCGCAACGTCCTTTCCGCAGCGACTGGTCGGGATGACTTCCGCGCATACGTCAACTATGCCTACGGCTCGGAGACATCGAAGCAGATGTACGGGAGTGAGAACTGGCGTCAAGAACGCCTGAGTGGACTCAAGCACAAGTATGATCCTCACAGTAAGTTGAGCTTTTATGCCCCTATCGAGTAATGTCATAGGGATAGGGGCTTGCGAGGAATCTTCATATATAATTGTCGTGAGTCATGTGGCCTTAGGGCTGGGCACATGATCCCGTGTTTCTAGCTCTCAGTTGCCCTTCAGTAGTCTTGCTTCTTCCTTCCTTCCTCAGCTTAGTCGAATCAAGTCTCTGCTCTCTTTCCCCTCGGTCTAGTAGCCTCAACAATAATGCTGTGGTTTTCAAACAATATGTATGGAAACATATCAGAACGTACGTCTAGGCTTGCATCTGTTGGAGACTCACAAGTTCATGTTGTTCGGGCCCTTGTGTGTGTACTCGGTGTGACGTCTACCAGGTTCCTGAAATCAAGAAGTGCATTGGTCGAAAATACTAAGCATGAGGAAAGGAGAAAGAAGGAGAGAGAGAGAACCAACAAATAGATCTACCCTTCCAGTCCCGTGCCCTCTCACTTGATCCTCAGTTCATCTTGACTTCTTTCAGGCATCCAGCTCAGGCACCCATGGCAGGGTACGCTATACACGTGACATCCCGTGACCCATACACGTGATTTCAACATTCCATGACACGTGACACGCTAAACACGTGATGTACCGAACACGTGACACGATCATATGACCCAACTACATGACACTCGGTGTCATTTTGTGAGCCCGTGTCATAGTCCGCCCGCGGCCCTCCAATTCAATTATCTCAGCACTGGTGTAAAGGATAACTCGGGGACTCGGCAGTTGACAGAACCATACGAGTCCCGAGTTCTGAGGATCGGTCATGGGGATCAGGTGACCCTGCCTGAGGCTTCTGCACAAAAGGGGCTTTCCCCGCTCCGACTGATTCTCCAAGAATCAGTCTTGAACCATCACCGAATAGGCCCTGATTCCATAGCGATCCCTGAATATTATCTTCCTTCTTTCTCTCCGAATCATCGTATCCTTGCCTGACCAACAGGGCAATACACCTGCAAACGTATAACCTTTACAACTGGATCTAGACTGGTACCTGGTATATCTGCCTGCTGAGAACGTGATAATACACGCTATATAGGACCATCGTGCTATCTGGTCCTTACACACTAGGTAGCTCCTCGAGCTACGTCCTAGTCTACCCTGCACACTTTACTGTTATGTTACTGTCTGCTCCCGTATGGATCTCTTCCTGTTCTGCCTGTGCTATTTCTCAATTAACCTCCGCCTGGCTCTGCACCTTGACACTTTCTATGTTTCCAAGTTGGACTTCCGCAAGATGACAGGCATATGACCCGTCAACTAAGCTATAGGTTATGGGTCCGTACGAACGAACCCTTTGGAGTTGTGCTTGGCTTTGCCCACGCATTCTGCCGGCTGTCACCGACCGCACGGATTCTGTATTTATTTGCGCCTCAGCAGCTAGCTTACCGTTCTTTATCAAAACCTGCTTGTTCATAGCACACCTGTATCCTTTTGGGGACAGAACCCTAACACTATAGCGAATCAACGACCCATAACATGGTAAGAGTAAAAAGGCTATCTTGCTCAATGCCCTAGAGCCCCGTGGGATATTTCAAGAACTTTCATGTCTTTTGCCTGTGCATCCTACGTCTGCAGACTTAGGGATTCCTAAGCGAATCGCTGGCGTGTCGTTGGTAATTCATTCGGACCTTTTTGTAAAGGTTATACGTTTGCAGGTGTATTGCCCTGTTGGTCAGGCAAGGTGTTAGAAGTCCTGACTTCATACAATGTCAGAACGAAGCGTTGGCGATACGCCAGCGATTCGCATATGAATCCCCAACTCC